>OU343218.1:8766778-8897440 GCA_910596185.1 Chrysanthemum makinoi | reverse complement strand
GAACGCGCTGCATACATAATGGACCCTTTGAAACTTTGATAACCAATTGATTTTCCTGTTTTGGAAACTACTTGTGTACTAAACTTGTGAACTCACCAACTATGGCCATAGTTGACCTGTTTTTATCATGCTTTTCAGGTGATCAGAAGTAAGTGGTGAATTTTCGGATGCATTGCATGGGCACTCTTTCACTTATGTTATGTTATCTTTTGCAAATGTTTAAAAACAGATGTTATCGTTGGGAACTTGTGTTAAATGTGTTATGTCTTATCTTTTGAAACGGTGTAAATGTTTATTGTAAAATATGATGTTTTCCTTTAAATCTTGTATGGTGTTTGTTAGGTCACAAGGTTTACCACACAAGCTTATAAGAAAGATAGAGAGGCGATTGAACAAGTATCACACACACACACGAGATAATGAACACGGTTTAGGCGTAGAGTGTATGTGAAAAGAAAACTTGAACAACCAACCTTCAAATGAAGGTTTACATAAGGTATTTATAGGCAAGGAGCTAGGGCAACACACCTACTCCTTCCCTTTCACCTATGGGCTTGGGCCTAAGCTCATGGGCCTTCTACATAAGCTTAAGGCTAATAACAAACATAAAGGCCATACTAAGCTAACTATTACATATGAGTAACTAACACTTGAATAAGGTTTAGGAGTGATTCCAACAATCTCCCCCTCAAGTGTTATTACATATGAGTAACAAACACTCAAGTGTTGGTGATGAAAACGGTGAAGGCGTTGATGTAATAGTAGCTTTGACGTCTTCTGACATTCTTCTTTCTTGCGAGAAGAATTGCCTTGATTTGAACAATCTCCCCAGTGTAGAGAGAGTTTACTTTGAACGGTTATGCTTTGACGTCATCTTTAACTTTGTTCTTTGATCATTGTTCTTTGTGGTGAAAGTGATAGTATGTTGTTGTCTGCATCAAGTCTGCCTCAGGTCTGCTTCGCTGCTACAGTGTCTCCACGTCGTTCTTCAACATGCTCACACGCTCCTTTGACGTTTGGAATTCATCTTGATGGAGTTCTTTAAATCTCTTTAACTTTGTAGATTCTCTGTATTGACGAAGAATCATTCTGACTGTTGTGTTGCTTTTGGATAGAACTTCCATTAGTGATGATGTTGGCGTGAGCATGAGAAGAATTTGCACGATCATTCCGCTCCAGAGCTTCCATAAGAAGAAAACATTTAAACGGTTAGTAATAAGCGGATTCCGGCACTTACAAGTTTGAACTTCGAGAGTGTTAACAGCATAGTGTGAAAACACAACTCTAATTCTTACAAGGGCCGTTCCTAAATCGGAGTCCCACAAGTGAGATAACACGATGTACCGAAGTACACCTATGATTCAGATGAGTCGCTGAGGTACACCGAAGCATCACCTCACGACTGTAGACCGTTTGAGACCACTAAGCGCAATCCACGGGGAGTTGCCGACCTGTCGGGCTGTTTAATGTTTGACCCTGGTAGGAGTTTCCATTCATTCACTGAGGATCACAAATGTGAACCTCTCATAAATGTTCTCGACAGATTGCTAAGATCTGTGAAGGACTCGATATGAACCACTGATAACCTTATTTGTTGATCATCAAGTGATTAAATGTCAAGTGTACCTAAGAGATCTTTTGATGAATCTCGTGGCTCTAGACTCAATAGTGCGTTTTGGTTTTCTTGAGCGGAGACTAGGGAGAGGGTCTCCTTCTTCAATACCAGCAATCTCTAAGAGAAAACCGATAGTTTACGTAGGGTTCCAGTGAGAATGAAACAAGCTTCTGTTAAGAGAAACTTGAGTGGATAAGAAGGTTTAGTGCATGCGTCATTGGGTCCATGACGACTTTTAATCTTCAATACCGGCGTCACAAAGTGACAACCAGTAGCATATGAATTGAACCCGGTGTCTGCTCTAAGTTGAATAATCTGGAGGGCTATTTCTTTTCACCCTTTTCTTTGCATTTCTTTTTAATTCTTCAACTCCTTCTTTCTCCGATTCTCATTTTCTCCTTTTTATAATCATACCTAAGGACTTCTAAATACAAACTATTTGTGGTGTCCTTGGGTAGATCCCTCCGGCTCTGGCGGATCATAGGACGGTTATTCCTAACCTTAGTCACCTTATAACTCCATGACTAACCTATGTTGCCATAAAACCACTGATGTGAAAAATCTCTCACAGTGTTTATGAATGAAAACATTTTAGTACCACTGTTGAGATAAGATTTTGCATAAATACTCCCCTCCACATGTGCTTAAGAGTTTTAACGGTTAAAATGCACAGTGAGGAAAGAGCGCCACTTTTGAATTGATTAACTCAAGATAGACATTCACCCGCGAGACACAGTTATGTGGCATAGTTAAAGAGTTGCATTGTCAGCTTTTAGGTGACAACTGGCTCTAGTAACTACCTTGAAGGTGTAGACAATCCTCGAAAGTTCGTCAAACCCGTCAGAGTTCATGTTTATCAAGAGTTTCTCGAATGGTACATTCTACTCAGACAAGTCCTTTGCGAGACACGTTTACATCACTAGCGAACTAGCTTGAAATTATTACCCGTCCAGGACAAGTCTTTTCGAGTTACTAACAGTTAAGCATCGTCAATTCGTTGGTTAAGTCTGAAGCACACAGATTCATTTGCATTTTACACAACATATTTCTTATCACACATTTTCTCCCCTCAAAAATGGCATATTAAAGTGTTATTTTTGAAACGTTTGAGAATAAATATGACCATTTCGAGTGTTGCGGGAAGAATGACCACTGTGAACAATTTGTGAACAAAGTTTCAAATACTCCCCTCAACAAGTGATATAAACGGTTGAGGTTTTGAAAATCATAAGGGAAGTACTTGTTCTTTTGAGCAAAACCTTGAAAAATGAAAGGTTTGATAGGTTTTACTCAAAAGTAAGAAGCTTTCGCTCCTTTTCTAAGGATTGTGGCACTGACGCGTACCACAGGGTCCTTTATTTACAAGTACGGGTTGTACACTGTAATGTGTGCACAAGCCATTGACATTATTAATCAAACATCCAAAATTATATGAAGTAAGCAATTCAAGGGGTACCAGGAAGTGCAGTGATGTTCCCAGGAGTGTGCACAGGGCGTTGAAATCCGGTTATGTTTCTCCTGGGTCGACCACCGACATAACTCTCCAATCGTCTGAATGATCCCTTGAAACAACCGTTCATCAATCATTGTGATGATCCGTCTCACATCCCCCTTTCCTGAGAATTCCAGCGCTTAGGAGACCCAATTTTCTAGCGTATATCCTTCAACCTGTATGCCAATCCATCCCTAACCAGCTTCAAAGTATGATCCCCGAACTTGTGGAGTTCGCTACACGCCATTAAGCAGTTTCTTTGAAGTTCACTACGGTAAACAACGCCGAAAGGTTTGCTGATGAGTGTATATTGAGATAGCTGGTTGATATCGGGAAGATCAAGCTTTGGAGGTGTGAAGTTGACACGCGTCTGATAAGATTCAACAGCCAGTTGGAGATCTTCTACACGTTCCTTGATGACAATGCGTCTTATGAAGATGAGAAGTGACTTGATAAATTCGCGTTGTACTGCAGTTGAGAATTGTCTCATGCGACCTTGTACCTTGGCAAGGTACATGTCTTCGATGTCATTGAGAGACAAAATTCTCAAAGTCAGCCTCAGAGAAAGCATAGTCCCGTTCATCTTGTCGTTTGACTACGATCTTCTTTAGGAATGTGTAGTCCCACTTAGACGAAAGGTCAACGTGTATGATGGCAACGATATCTTTAGAACTATGCACAGCATGTTGAGACTTCGAACCGGCGGCTTCGTAGTAGATTCGTCGTTACGGCCGGTGATGAATCCCATACAGTTGGAGAACAAGTGATTGGCACGTTCCTCAATGGCTATGCAGTTTGAGTAGACAACTGCTGGGAATGGAAGTGTCAACGATGTAGCATATTTTCTTGAATCATCGTCACCGTGTAGAAGAAAATCCAGGTCTTTGTTGAAGAAGTATCTGAAAGGAATCCTTGGTTCAGTTGGTTGTCCAAGTGTTGGTAGAGGTTTGGTCAAATCGATGTAGTATGGAGGGTTGTCCCTTTGTGTGAAGTTAATGTTTGCTTCCGGGTTGAGCCAATCCATGTTGTTAGACATAGCTCGAGCAATGTTTTCAAGGTGATATTCGACCTCGAGGGCACTTTCGGAGCTGTCTTTTAGAAGTTGAAACGCTTCATTCTTGATTCGCTTCATCGATTTTGTCATTTTCTTCACATGGAACTTTTCTTGTAGAATTTTAGCATGCTCCAATGTAGAACCGTCTACCAAATTCTGACCTTCTTCAGGGTAGGGAGTGTTATTAACAAGAGTAGCAAACCATTCAAATTCCTTTGTTTTATCGTCATCTAGCCATGATACGACGTCGGTCTGAGGCGTCTTCTTCTTCTTCTTTTTCGAAGGCCTAGATGATGATTCGGGTTTCTGAACTTGTTTGGGAGAGGTGGGTTGTTGTAGGGGCTCAAGGACCTCTTCATCGTCACCACCCGTATACTCAAAGTGATCATCGGTTTTCTGAGTCGGGGGTGGTAACTCGGAATCGCCCCGAGGTTTTCAGTAGAAGAGTGAGGAGGAGATTTTTGTTGAACAGGAGGCCGTTGTGGAGGAGGTTGCATCAAAGAAGATTCACCGGCTTCGACGTTTAGGTGCGAGTCTTTATCCTTATCCTTGTCTTCATCGTCTCTAGGACGTTTAGACTTTTCGCTTGAATCTACAAGCTTCTTGAAGTTGGTAGTCCAGCAATGCTTGAAACATCTTTCCTTCATCGAAGTAAATGTCCCGATCATGCAGACTTTTTGTGACAAGCTTGGCCACCAATTCATTATCCAAGAAAACTACCGGATCGGTTGGATTGATTGTGACGGTTAAGGGCGTTGATCGAATAGTTTGCTTGGCGATCTGCATAAGATTTGGATAAAGTTGTTTGGTGAACAACTCCTTTGTGACTTTAGGAACGTACTCCAGAAGGTACTTTTTCGTGTAGCCTTCGATCATTTCGTTCAGTTCCTCTTGACGGCGATTTTTCATGAATTCCTGAACAAACTTCCTTTCTCCTTTCATCTTTTCATGCTCGTCATATAGATGCTGTATGTGATCAGCAAAGAAATTCAGCTTGTTGAGCACGTTTTTCTTTCTGACTTGTTTGACAGCTTTGGTAATCCGTTCATGAGCTTGAGAAATCCAAGATTTAGATGGTTTCTTCACGGATTTGGATGATGATTTGGTTGACTTCTTTGATGGTGGTGGCGAGGAGTGAGAAGATGAATCTGATGATGAAGAGATATGAGGAGACTCTGGATCCTTCGGAGGTTCAGAGGTTTCTTCCTTTGATCGCGCAGGACTATCTAGAAGAAACGTATCATAATCAACATCTTGATCTTTTTCGGACTTCTCAGTTTCGGGTTCCTCAAACTCATATTCGATAGTATCCTCCACAAGCTTTTGTTGTTGCATAAGAGTGGTGGCACCAGCTCCCTTATCGGGTTGATTAACCGCATCGGGAGAAGGTTCAGAGTGGGCAGCACCACTTGATCCTCCGGGACCACCCATTTGGTCTTTAGCAAATTCTTCAGCTTTTTGAAGGTGTCTAACGATATTAAACTTCTTCCTGTATGATATATCCAGTTGCTCTTCTTCTTCATCGAGCTTTCATCATATGGTACAAGTACAAGAGTCTTTCCTTTTCCTTTGTCAGCTGGTGGACTTGGAGGTTTAGCTGCTGAAGGAGGTGTTACGGTTGCAGATTCAGAGTATGTAATCTCTTCATTTGTGTCACCTTGAGCTTTCGTCCACAAGCTTTCTTTGCAGTTCAGGTGTGGGAATAGGTTCAGCTTCCTTTACGGGAACAATCCTTTTACGAGGAGGATTCCTTTTGGGAAGCTTCCTATAAATATCAATACTTGTAACACTTCCAGCACTGCCTCTTCTAGTCCTCCGAGTAGGTGTACCAGAAGATTTTTCATCAAGATGACCAACTTTGCCTTCTTTTACGGCTAACCGATACCTTTTATATGTTTCAAGCTTTTTGATTTCGGTGGTTAGAAGGTGATCAGGTAAAACCGAACCCTGTTTCTTTGTTGATGATTCTTTGATTCTGACGATAGTATGGGTTCATCCATATGTCATGATTATCTGGGTCATTGAGCCTCATGGGGATATCGGGATGAAGTCCAAGTGCTCTCTGGATCAACAGTTTGGTGTATCTGACATAGGGAATCTTGGAGCCAAGCTTCTTGTGAAATAGCATCATGTCCTCCCATATCGGTGCTTCGATTTCAATGTCCTTCTTGTTGATCAACGACCAGAAGATTTGCAGTTCCATGAGCTTGGGATGCTTATAGCCACTGTCACGACCATAGACCGATTTGGTGATGATCATGTAGAGTGTTCTCCATGGTTGAGGAATATACTTCAGCTCCACGTGAGAGTGCTTAGTAATGATTCCTGAAGCTTCATCATAACCAATATCTATCAAGAATTTCAAGACTGTATCTTCAGTAGGGGTAGCAAAGAAGTCGGTTGGAGCGATGTCAGGAATGATGAGAATAGCCCGTAAGTCAACAGGAGTGATAGTGACTTGTTTGTGATTAAGTGTCACATTCACAGCACTTTGACCAGTGATCCTCTGCATAGAATCCCAGAATTGTTGAATGTAGACCTCTGGAACTGTGGCGGAGTGTGAGAGCATGTTCTGGTAGGGATGATTCCTGAGAATATCCACAGCAATCAAGCAGGAAGATTCGGAGCAAGTGAGGGTATCAAAGTCAACCCTAAGGTTGTTCTTTCCAATCTTTCTCGGATAACCGTTTGGGAAGATATCGAATGGTGAGAATCTCGTGCATCCACATTCATTTGATGTCGTGATCTGAAATAACATTAGCCAAAAGAACCAACATATCGAAAGACATAGTGTTAGTCAACGGAAGGTCTTATTGTCTAGTTATTGAATGTACAGTGTCAATGATTGTTACGAGTCCTAAGTCACTTGTTTGTTCAATAGTCCAATGACGTCGTGAAATGTTTTCGTGAGTTAGTTAACTTTAAGTTTTAAAGTTTATGTTATCACTTATTGTTCACAACATATCAAACGATTAAGTTTATTAGTGACATTATTGGATTCGTGACGTTATGATTAGTTTATTTACAAGTTTGTACACGTAACAATTCATTATGAAGGTCAATCCATGCTTAAGCGTAGTTTTGGCAAAGTTAAGCGTGAACAGAGATGATATACGTGTAGACGAAAGCTTACGCGTAGGATCCTAACTTACGCGTAAGAAATGTTACGCGTAGGAAAAGGGGACCTTATGCGTAGAGCTTACGCGTAGGCGTATAAAGACCTTACGCGTAAGGCTTACTCGTAAGAGTAGACCCTATGCGTAGAGGTCACTGTTTACGCATATCCTTCACAGGATACGCGTAGTCCCATTGTAGAACCTTACGCGTAATAGTTATGCGTAGAATTATTCTTACGCATAACTTGACTACGCGTAGGGTAATCCTTATGCGTAGAGTTGCAAATGACCTTGATTCTGAATATTAAGCGTAGCAAAGCCTGAAATAAGTTCATCAAATCATTAACATTAACACAAAACATCATTTTATCAACAAAACATGGCATGAATCATTCGTTAATAGTTACGCGTAGAAAGTCATACGCGTAGGTCAAAACCCTAAGGGTTAAGATTTACGCGTATCATTTCTAGCCATGGGATTTGCACCAAACAAATTCTGGTAGGTCTATGATGTTGAGAGAGTCTATGAAATAAGTTATAACATCTAATTCGTTGAGAATCAAGATTACCCAAAGTTATGAACTTTAAACCCTAATTCCAAATTGTTAAACATTTAGAGTTTCTGGGTGGTTAACAACCTTGGAAATCATCAATTTATCAATATGTGAACATAACCCAACAATCTTTTTTGACCAAAACACTTCACATTCGAAAATACCCAATTCGACTCATAAACCCTAATTATCAAAATCCATTAATTCGTGTTTCTGGTTGTATTTTGAGCATAGAAAAGATATCATTGATGTTGTAAAAGCATTTTGACACAATCTTTTTACCACAAACACATAACACATGATCATGTGTTCTTACGCGTATGCGAAGAACACAAAATCACCCATATAAGTAGATTTAACCGTTGGATTTGTTTGAAAATCAAAACCAATGTTTAGAAACGTGTTACAAACGCAAAAACACTTACAAATTTATGATCAAAACTTCGGATTTCTTGAGTGAATTCTATGCGTAGGATTAGTAGGTTAAGAGTAATAAATGTGAAGTGATAAATTAGGTGGAAAAGTTTTATTGAAAATGACTTTCATCTTTTGACAGTTTTGGTCCCTCCACCTTTTCCTTTTTCATACAAAGCCTTTTAACTTCCATTTTGGTTACCAAACAAAGATTTTAAGAAAGAAACTTGACGACACACCCCTCGACTTAAGAAATAATGAAAGGTTATAAATTTAGTCCGAGGAGTGTCATTTAACCAGAAAAGTTTACCACCATTGATAAAAGAAACAACCGTGGTAATATAACATGCAAGTACACAGATGTTATGAAACAGTTAAGTGATATTTTTCTCCCCCTCAACACTAGATCGAAAAAATACTGAATTTTGAAAGATTATAGTGTTGACGGATGAAACGTACTTGCAATGTTGAAAGAAAATAGATAGAAGAATATTTTTGTTGTTTTATCGGATTTTATACTTTTGTATTTTGTTTTTGAAAAATTATTTACAAAAGAGATTTTGGTGTTTGACAGTTTTTAAGACTGTTTTAGGAGGTCATCCAATTCCTCTTGAGTCAAACACCTCATACCAATCCGGTGGACCAACTCATTAAACCTAGCGGGAGGCAAGGCTTTGGTGAGAAGATCTGCCAATTGGTATTCTGTACCCACAAAATATAATTCAACGATTACCTTGTTCCACGTGGTCCTTGATGAAATGATAACGAAGATCGATGTGCTTTGATTTCGAGTACTGAACTGAGTTGCACGAGATCGCAATGGCACTCCGATTGTCGCAGTACATCGGGATTCTGTCAAATACGTAACCATAGTCTTTGAGTTGTGTTCTCATCCAGATGACTTGAGCACAACATGCGGACATGGCTACATATTCTGCCTCGGTTGAGGACAACGATGTACAATCCTGCTTCTTCGATTGCCATGACACCGGTTTATCACCAAGAAATTGTAAAGCTCCTGAAGTACTTTTCCGTGAGTCTAAGCATCCTGCGTGGTCGC
Organism: Chrysanthemum makinoi; assembly: GCA_910596185.1. Lineage (NCBI taxonomy): Eukaryota > Viridiplantae > Streptophyta > Magnoliopsida > Asterales > Asteraceae > Chrysanthemum > Chrysanthemum makinoi. Next base: position 8,888,135 of record OU343218.1, on the reverse strand, counting down.
GTCGGAAAAAGCGATTAGTTCAAAACCAGAATCCTTCGGATACCGGATCCCCAAGTTAATGGTTCCCTTTATGTATCGGAGGATTCTTTTAGCCTCGGAGAGGTGGGTTTCAGTTGGTCGCGACTGATAACGGGAGCATAGATAAACGGCAAAGACAATATCGGTCCGCTAGCTGTTAGATACATGAGAGACCCAATAATACTACGGTATTTTGTAGGGTCCACCAATTTCCCATGTAAATCAGCGTCTAGCTTCTTGGTATGAGCCATTGGTGTGGCATAGGTGTCACGAGGTTTTCATTCCAAATTTAATTAACAATTCAAGGGCATATTTGGACTGACTCAAGAAAATACCACGGGGTGATTGATGAACTTGCAGTCCTAGAAAGAACGTGAGTTCACCCATCATGGACATTTCAAAATTTTTCTTCATTAGTTTTGCAAAAGCGATTGAAAACTTTTTATGTGTAGACCCAAAAATGATGTCATCCACGTAAATTTGAACAATTAAGATATGTGTCCCGTGATATTGTATAAAAAGAGTTGGGTCAACCGAACCTTTGGTGAAATTATTAGCAATGAGGAAGGATGATAGCTTATCGTACCATGCTCGAGGAGCTTGTTTGAGACCATACAGAGCTTTGTTCAGTTTGTAGACGTGATTCGGAACCTCAGGATCAACGAATCCATCGGTTGGTGACATAAACCGTTTCTTTAAGTTGTCCATTGAGAAACGCAGTTTTGACATCCATCGGATAGACCGTCATATTCATATGAGCCGCGAACGCTAGAAATATCCGAACGGCCTCAAGACGAGCAACCGGAGCAAAAGATTCTTCAAAGTCAATACCCTCTTCCGGACGATAACCCTTAGCCACCAGGCGTGACTTATTTCGGATAACATTTCCTTCAGCATCCAATTTGTTTTTCCAAATCCATTTGAGACCAATGACGTAGACCTCTGTTGGTCTTTCAACCAGTTCCCATACTTCAAGTCGTTTGAATTGGTTGAGTTCTTCTTGCATGGATTCAATCCAGGTGTCTTTTGTCATTGCGTCTTTGATGTTTTTAGGTTCAGATTGGCAGACGGTGAGTGCATAAATGCAATGTTCACCGTCTGAGTGAAGACGTTGTCTTGTAACGACCGGTTGATTCGGGTTGCCAATAATGTTTTCCAGAGGATGGTCTTTCGTCCATCTATGTGTGGAGGGTTGATGTTGATATACATTGTGCAGATTCGGAGGATTCAAATGGTTTGTTGAAGATTCCGCGACATCTCGTGCAGCAGTCTCATTAGCAAACGGGTTGAAGAACGCATTTGGATCAAAATCTGCAGGTGGGGGTACTACATTCGTAATATCATCGCAGCTTCATCATTGTTGGAAGCGGTTTGTTCAACCGTTGTGGTGGAGTCAACTGGTGTAGGTGCATCTGCAAGTTGTTGTAGCAGGTGTATCGGTATAAGAGTATTATCGGGTTGAGCAGGAAACGGATACACCGGAGCACGTTCATCAATATCGTCTGAACGCCGGAGCAAATAACCTTTCCATTTGTTGACGAGTAAGCTGGGGGCTTTGTTAAGCTGATGATGGGGTTTGGGGGAAGTTTAAGCGGTTGTGACCGGGTTCTAAGTCGTTATACTCAGAAGCCATTACCGTAAGTTCATCGAAATGAGCATGAATCGTTTCCATCACCTGTTTGTACGACGATTCCAGATTCGGAAACCTTTGGAATTATCACATTATCCGATAAAGACTCCAATGTCAGCTTTGGCTTTGAGCTTTCCAAAGTCATCACGATCATTATTCGGATAGCAAAGAGATCCAAATACATGAAAGTGTTTTATATTCGGTTTTCTGTTATGGACGAGCTCAAAAGGTGTTTTGTTGTGGCGTTTTGTAATCATAGAACGGTTTTGAGTATAGCATGCAGAGATACAACTTCGCCCATAAGTAATCTGTAAGTTTAGCATTGATTAACATTGTTCTTGCAGCTTCCACTAACGTTCGGTTTCGTCTTTCGACAACTCCGTTTTGTTCTGGTGTACGTGCAATAGATGTCGCATGCTGAATTCCCACTTTCTCATAGAATTCACGAAGAGTTTGATTAACAAATTGATTGCCTTTATCTGTTTGATTAGTTGAACGGTGTTTCGTAGCTGAACTTGTATTTTCGTGAGAAAGGTGATGATCATTTGTGGAGCTTGATCTTTGCTTCGAAGAAAGTAGACCCAAGTCCAGCGTGAATAGTCATCAACAATTACTAAGATGTAGCGTTTGCCATTGATCGTTTGCAGGCGCATCGGGCCACACAAATCCATGTGAAGAAGATGAAGCACATGCTGAGAGCTGTGTTCCACCTTTGAAGGAAAATGAGCACGAGTGCTTTTGCCTTGTTCACAAGCTGAGCAAAGGTGATCTTTAGAATACCGAAACCGTGGAGTCCTTCAACTAGTTTGTGTCGAGCAAGGTTGGTGATGGTTTGAAAGTTTAGATGTGAGAGACGACGGTGCCATAGCCAGGATTTTGTTGATGTTGCCTTTGAAAGTAAACATATGGGAGATGAAGCAACCATGTCTTTCATAGAGATAGTGTAGAGACTAGAATTACGCGATCCGGACATAAGGTCATTTCCTTGTAGATCACGAATGAAACAAGTTTTCTCCCAAAAAGCAACCTCCAAATCTCCATCACAAAACTGACCTCTCGAAAACAGATTATGATCAAGGCCTTCCACATAGTAAACCCTGCTAATTTCGATGTTCCCATTGACATAGTCTCCGTAGCCCATGATAGCTGCGAAGTGATCATTCCCGAACCCGACAGTGCCAATGAACTTTGCAATAAAGTTTGATAACAGTTTAAGATTGCCTGTCATGTGTCGGGAACATCCGCTATCAACAATCCAGAGAATGATCTGTATCACCTGCATTACACACGACACGGATGGAATAGAAGTAGATGTGGAACCCGAAATGTTAGAGGGTTCCGTAGCGGTTATAGTAGATATACACACATCAATAGCTTTAGGTATCCACTTAAATCCTAGTGTGTTATATATCCATTTCGGCCATCTCCAACTAGTATTTGCTTTAGTCTTAGTGAATGCACTAGGTGGTACTACATTCCTAGGAGGTGACACAGGAGCTACAGGGACAGCAATGCGTTTCTTAGAATCTAAAGATGGTGGTCTACCAAGCACAGACTTAGAGAGATTAGTGGGCCTAGAGGTATTCGGTTCTTAGGATTCCTTAAACGAGAGATGATAGCTTTAGCAACACATTTATCATGGCAATCGGAATTCATACTTTTACCACAAATAACACAAGGTGCATCGGACTGAATATCAAAAGTACTTAACGGTTTAGCATTCGTTACATCACTATTTCTATTACATTTGCGAGACGCAATATCTATAGTGGAGGCAACGTGAGTCTTATTCATAGTCCTAGGGTGTTCTTCTACTTTAGCATTCTTGATTGATCTTTTCTTAGGTCGCAACTTCCTATTCTTCGATTGAGTGCTCCTAGGCGGTGAAGTGCGGACGTTTGGAAAAGGCTCAACTATTCTGTTTCAGTAGAAGGAAGCACGTTAGCTACTTGTGATTTGGCAGTAGAGATTCTAGGTGCATGAGTACTAAGTGTTACTGGGGCTAATCTCTTAATGATGGTTGGCGGAAGTTGTTCATACTTTCCTAACATTTCTCTTAACTTGAGGATAGTGTGAATCAGATCTTGATTTTCAGACCGAACATTTCCAGCAAAATGCATAACTTCTTTAGTGTGTGCAAGATAATGATCAAGTTCATTTGATGCTTCATCACGAGTCTTTTTGAGTAAATCAAATATGACACCATATTCCTTTTTAACTTTTAAAAGTTCTTGTTCATATTTTGAGATTTGACACTTAAAAGACACGTTTTGATCATCCAATTGCTCAATTTTATGATCAGAAGATTTTGCACGCAACTGAGCAATTTTGTGTTGAAAAACATGTTGTTGATCGTGAATATCTTTTTGACACCAATTAAGACGACGAATTGCATTTGAAAGTTCGTTTGACAATCGTTTGTTTTCAACTGTTAAGGACTCGATCTGAAGCACATTATCAGTGTTCTCAACATTTATCACGGATTCAACAGATATCGCAGAGGTATGATCAATTGCATATGACAAAGAATTCTCTAGCACAACATTATGGACATCAGCACAGATGACATCTTCCAAGAGTCGATCAACATCTTTTCTCAACAGTTTCTTTTTACGTTTAGTATTAGAAATAGATGTTTCGTTTTCTCAAAACGACCTTCATCAATCCAAGTTCCTTATGAAAATCCTTTTCCCAGGCTAATGCACAATTTTTCAAATTTTTAACGTTAGGTAAAAGATTTTTCTGAAAAATGTCTCTTTGTTCTCGCGGCAGAGGCGATTGAAAATGATCAATTTTGATTTCAGAGCGATATTCTATCTCATGTTGTAAAATTTTGAGGTCAGCCATGAAGATGTCAAAATATCTAAGAATTTTTCGATTTTCGGGTTTTGAATTTACTTCACTGATGGAAGGTAAAGGACCATAAATTTGTGCATAATCTGGTTGGGGATTAACATTAGAAGACTCAGTTGTTTTGATGATAACCCTTGGTGTGTTAGAAGAATCCGTTGGTGTGACGAAAGTGACCGCTTTTGAATAGTTAAAAGGTTTGTTGTAAACAACTTTTTCTAATTTTGATCGACTCTCGTCTTCGGCATCTAATTCCTCTTGACGATGATATTCAACAACACTCATAACAGAATTATCAACTTTATATTCTGCACTGGAAACTTCAGGATTTGGTTTGAATGTTTTTGTTGAAAGCTTAGGTTTGTAATCAGCAAGATTCGGTCCATATCCATTTGGATTGGGTTTTAAAGTAAACTTTTCAATGGCTGTGACCGACTCGCCATGTTTGTAAACAACAGTTTTAAACTCTTTAAGTTTGTTTTGCAAGCCGATGATTTCTTCAAGATGATCATCTATTCGTTTCGTTGAATGCTTTTTGTATGCAGAGAACTGTTTTTGACAAGTTAACAACTCAGCCTTAGTTTTTTGATTTTCCAAGGTGAGAGCGTTAATTTGCTTTTTATGTTCATGTTTCAGTTGTTCTATTTCAGACAACAAAGCATTCTTGAAGCGGCTAGATCAAGCATCTGTCTTTCTAAATATTTTTCGTTTTGATAAGATTTGGCAAAGGCGGCTTCAAAACCGTTTTCACGTTTTTCTTGAGTTTTGAAAAAGTTGAGTTGCTTTTGTAAACATTCAAAATCCTTGGTTAACAGTGCATTTTGCATTTCAAGTCCTGATTAATGGCATGACATTTTTCCACTATGGTTTGTTGGTCTTGTATTAAACGAGCAAAATATGGATGAGGCAAAAGTTCGGCGTGTTCAACGTGAGTCTCAACATGATCATTCTGAGATCCTCAAGTATGACCACGGAGTCAATTTGATTATCAAGGGAAACCGGTGGGTCATCTTGATCGTCAAATATAACTACGGGGTCTAGTTGAAAATCATCGGAATGAGATGTGGACGACTCATTTTGAACATTCTGAGCCTTGCCGGATGCAGATGTTGGCGGAGATATGAGATCGTAGATAAATATGGTTTGTTCGGTACTGAGACAAGCCATCAGTGTCATACACTGGGCCTGTGTCACTCATGTGTAACTCATGCATATTAGCCATCAACATAACAGTTGCATTGGCCTGCAAGTCCTCCATATCATCATCTGAATCTGCATTTGCCATAAAACTCGTTCTTTGTGCGTGAGAGATCCACCAGCTTCATCCTTAAGAGCCAAAAGAAGAGCCTCTTTGAAATAAGCACGGCCCCTAGTCCTTGGCTTTGGGCATGCATTAGCCAGGTGTCCCTTCTCATTGCGGTTGTAGCATCGAAGACCATTCAACCCATTCTGAGCATTTCCCTGTTCCACCACTTGGAGCTCGATTGTTATTCCTACCCACAGCATTAAACCCTTGACCACCGCCCATCTGGCGACCATAACCACGATTCTGAACTTCAACTCGTCCATTGTTCACAACAGCTTGATTCCTTGTATTAGATGAGGAACGAATACGGTTGTTGGATTTGTTGGTATAACGGCTAAAGGCATTAGCAATCATAGCAAATCCTTGTTGCAATGCTTGAACGGATCGATTCCTCATTAGGCTTCAGCTTGAGCATTGCTATTGTTGTATGGAACCAATTGAGTTTGTTGAGATGGAGGTTTTGAAGGATCATGTGGTGTGATTGTAGCAGTTGGTTGAGTTGCTGATTGAGGAGAATAACTGTTATGAGCATATAAGGCAAGTTGTTGATTTTTCGGATGTGTCGGAGGAGCAATTTGAGCACGGAGAATCCTTTCCCTATCAACTTCCTTTTCATGAGGCTTCAAGTAATCGTACAACAATCCGTAGGTAGACTGATGCATGTTTTTCTCTTGACGGAGAAAAATGACATACTTCTCCCATTCAGGACCAAGACTACTTAGGAACTTAGTATTCACTGCAATTCTTGGCATGTGGATGTTGTGTTTATCCAAATCATTGATGATGTCTGAAAATCGGTGATGATAGGACTCGAGTGTCTCTCCGGGTTCAATCATGAAGTGTTCATAAGCCAAGTAAATTTTGGATTCCAAATCTTCCTGATTGAGTACAGATCCTTCCATAAGAAGACGAATATGATCCCACATTTTCTTTGCAGTCTTTTGAGCATCAACACTACGAAGAATTAGGTTTGGTAATCCTAGGAGGATATATTCCATTGCAAGCTCATCAGCTTCATAGTGTAGAAGTTCTTGAGGATTCAAGTCTGCAATAGTAGCAATGTTCGTTTGTTCATCTCTTGGTGGAATGGCATTTGGATCTCCGGGTACAATGACAGTAGGCATCTCAAATGGACCTTCCAAGATAACCTTCTTTAAGAACTTTCCATGTGGCTTCTTTAGATCACAAAACCTAAAGAACCTTATTACCCATTGATCGTAGTTTCCTGGAGTGAGCATTGGAGGTCTATCAAGTGATCCAGCCTCATGAATTGATTGTTGGCTGCTTAAAGTTTCAAACATCTTTGCAAACCAAGTGGGTTCCCTCATAGTGATCCTTGATGGATGTTGATTAAAGTCATTTGTGTACGGTTGAGCTTGAAGACTTTGTGGTGGTTGAACCATTTGAGGTTGTGGATTTGCAGCAAGTTGTGGAGTATGTTGTTGGTTAAATTGTTGTTGATAAATTACTTGTTGTTGATTCCATTGTTGATGTTGTGGAGTTAGTTGTTGTTGACGTTGAGGATGAGGATAAGTGTAAGGGAAATAGTTAGAGTATGGTGGTTGTGACATGTTGATAAACTTGTGTTGGTAAAAATGGATCTTTGTAGTCGAATGAACCTTTGTTGATGAAGTATCCTTAGGCAAAGAAAAGACAAGAACCAAGTAGCACTTATGCGTAAAAACACCAAAGTTACGCGTAACAATGAGGAGTTACGCGTAGGATTTAGCTTACGCGTAAGTAGAAAAAAGCACTAAAGTTAGGCGTAGACAAAAGTTAGGCGTAGAAAGTTAGGCGTAGGATTTTCTTATGCGTAAGACTGGGCTTAGGCGTAAGAAAGATCTTAGGCGTAGGATTTCTACGCGTAAGCTTATGCTTATGCGTAATTTTAGGGTTTTTGCCCAAATGATCTTTTACACTATCACAGTGCAAAAGATATCCAAAGTCGACGTATTTTCAGACTTATCCAAGTAAGAAAACACGGAATAAACCACAAAAATGAAGATCAAACCAAGGAGGCACTTACGCGTAGTTTTAGGGTTTTACTACGCGTAGGTTTACTCGTAACTTTGATTTTGCCCAAATATGTTTCTAAACCAGATTTTTGTTATGGAATAGCGTTAATAGTACCAAAATAACACAAAAGTGTGAATCTTGATGAACTAAAACGGCTAAACAGGTTACGAGTAGAACTTCACCCACGAACAAAATCAAGTTCAAAAACGTGTATCCACGCGTAAAGTTTGAAACTTTTTGTCAAAAACAAGTATTTTAACACCTTAAAACGTTGAAAGTACAAGAATCTTGGATTAAAAAGTGTAAAAAACAAGTTTTTAAGCGAACCAAATAACACGTTATCTTTACGCGTAAGACCAAAACCAAAAAATTTCAAAAAACAAAAGTGTACACCCAACTATTTGGCGATTGATACCACTGTTAGGTCACAAGGTTTACCACACAATCTTATAAGAAAGATAGAGAGGCGATTGAACAAGTATCACACACACACACATGAGATAATGAACACGGTTTAGGCGTAGAGTGTATGTGAAAAGAAAACTTGAACAACCAACCTTCAAATGAGGGTTTACATAAGGTATTTATAGGCAAGGAGCTAGGGCAACACACCTACTCCTTCCCTTTCACCTATGGGCTTGGGCCTAAGCTCATGGGCCTTCTACATAAGCTTAAGGCTAATAACAAACATAAAGGCCATACTAAGCTAACTATTACATATGAGTAACTAACACTTGAATAAGGTTTAGGAGTGATTCCAACAATGTTACCTATAACTTGCGATGTACTATCTACTGTTGCACCTCGTATTTCCGCTGCGGCGAGGTGTGACAGATATCACTTCATCAAGGACCACGTGGAACAGGGTACTGTTGAATTATACTTCGTGGGTACAGAATACCAATTGGTAGATCTTCTCACCAAAGCCTTAGCTCCTGCTAGGTTTAATGAGTTGGTCCACCGAATTGGTATGCGGTGTTTGACTCAAGAGGAACTGGATGAACTCTTAAAACATTCTTAAAAATCCAGTCAAACACCAAAACCTCTTTTGTAAATATTTTTCAAAAACAAAATACAAAAATATAAAATCAGATAAAACAACAAAAATATTCTTCTATCTATATTTCTTTTAACATGGCAAGTACAACTCTTCCGTCAACACTCAAATCTTTCAAAATTCTGTATTTCTCCGATCAAGTGTTGAGGGGGAGAAAATAAATTCTTAACTGTTTCAAAATAACACTGTACTTGCATGTTACCTAATCCCGGTTGTTTCTTTAACATGGTGGTCACATTTCCGGTTCACTGACACTCCTTGAACTAAAATCTTTAACCTTTCATTATTTCTTAAGTCGAGGGGGAGTGTCGTCAATGTTATTTCCAAGTATGCTTCGTTTGGTAACCAAAATGGAAGTTAAAAGGCTTTGGATGAAAATGGGAAAAGGTGGAGGGACTAAAACTGCCAAATGCTTAAAGCTAGTTTAATAAAACGCCTCCACCTAACTTATCACTTCACATTTATTACAAACCAAATATCATCCTACGCACAAAATTCGTTCTTCAAATCCGTGTTTCTGATCAACAATTTGTAAGTGTTTTTGTGTTCTTAACAAGTTTTTAAACAATGGTTTTAAATCTTTCATTAATCTAACGGTTAAAACTTGAGTTATAGTGATTTTAAGGATCCTACGCATAAGCGTATGAACACTTAATCGTGTTTGAGTGTTTGTGGTGAAAAATATTGTGTCAAAACGTTTGTATAACATCAAGGAATACATTTTCATCACTTAAACACACCCAGAAACACTAATTGATTGTTTTGAGGAATTAGGGTTTATGCGTGGTTTTGGGTACTTTCAAATGTGAATGTTTTTGGTCAAAAAGGTAGTTGTGTGATGTTGTTATCAAGGTGAATTGATGATATCCAGGCTTTAAAACAACCCAGAAACACTAATTGATTATAAATTAGAAATTAGGGTTTAATGTTCTTGAGAATTGGGTATTTTTTATTCACTGCGAATTTGATGTTAAAACTTGGTTATTACACTCACATGACATCTAAGAACTACCAGAAAATGTTTGGTGCAAAATCCATGGCTAAAAATCTTACGCGTAATCTTTGAACTATTAGGGTTTTGGTCTACGCGTAAGACTTTTTACGCGTAACTGTTTGATAAGCACTCATGCCATGATCTATTATAGAATGAATGTATGTGTTAATATTGATGCTATGATGACTTTATTTCAGGTTTGCTACTCGTAAAACTCATAATCAAGGTCATTAGAAATCTACGCATAACGATCACCTTACGCGTAGAAGGTTATGCATAAGAGAAATCTTACGCGTAGCGTTTATGCGTAAGGTTCTACAAAGGGACTACGCATATCCTGTGAAGGATATGCGTAAACAGTGACCACTACGCATAAGGTCTACTCTTACGAGTAAGCCTTACGCGTAAGGTGTTATATGCGCTTACGCGTAAGCTCTACGCATAAGGTCCCCTTTTTCCTACGCGTAATATTTCTTACGCGTAAGTAAGCATCCTACGCATAAGCTTGCGTCTACGCGTATACTTCTCCTGTTTACGCATAAGCTACCATTTCTACGCCTAAGCCTTGATCAAACCTTCATTATGAATTGTTACGCGTGCAAACTTGTAAATAAATAAATCATAACGTCACGAAACTAATTAATGTCACTAATAAGCTTAAACGTTTAATATGTTGTGAAAAATAAGTGATAACATAAACTTTAAAACTTAAAGTTAACTAACTCATGAAACTTTTCTTGACATCATTGGACTATTGAACAAACAAGTGACGCTGGACTCGTAACAATCATTGACATATATCGTTCAATAAGTAGACAATAAAACCTTCTGTTGACTAACATTATGTCTTTCAATATGTTGGTTCTTTTGGCTAAATGTGTTTCAGATCACGACATGGAAGCTCAACTGAATATGGATGCACCAAATGTCCTCACCATTGCTGATATCTTCCCACATGGCTATCCAATGAAGATTGGAAAGAACAATCTCAGAGTTGACTTTGAAACTCTCACCTGCTCGGAATCTTCTTGTCTCATTGCAGTGGATATTCTGAAGAATCATCCCTATCAGAACATGCTCACCAACTCTGCCACTGTTCCGGAGATCTACATTCATCAATTCTGGAATACTATGCAAATGATCAAACGACAGAATGATGTGACTGTAACTCTCAACCACAAATAACTCACCATCACACCGGCAGATTTAAGGACTGTTCTCCTCATTCCCGACATCATACCAACTGAATTCTCTGCTGCACCTACTGAAGAGACGGTTCTGCAATTCTTGATTGATATTGGGTATGACGAAGCTTCAGGGGCTATCTTTAAGCATTCTCACGTGGATCTCAAGAACATCCCTCAGCCTTGGAGAACCCTTTATATCATCATCACAAAATCCATTTCTGGTCGTGACAGCGGCTATGAGCATCCTAAGCTCGTAGAACTGCAAATCTTCTGGGCTCTGATCAACATGAAGCACATCGAAGTAGAAGCTCTGATTTGGGATGACATGATGACATTCCTCAAAAAGCTTGGCTCAAAGATTCCTTACATCAGATATACTAAACTGTTGATCCAGAGAGCACTTGGGTATAACCCAGATATCCCCAAGAGAATCAATGACCCTGACAATCACGACATGTTGTCTGAACCTACCCTAACTGTCAGATTTAAGGAGTCAACTACCAAGAAACAAGTTGCTGTGTTGCCAGATCACCTTTTCTCAGATGAACTCAAACAGCTCAACTCTTACAAAAGGTATCTGAAAGCAGTGGAAGAGAACAAATTTGGTTTTCTAGATGATAAATCTTCTGGTACACCTACTAGGAAAACCAGAAGAGGAAGTAGCGGAAGTGCTGCAAGCACTGAGAGTCAGAGGAAGTTCCCCAAGATGAATCCTCCACTTAAGAGGAAAGTTCCCGCTAAGGAAGCTATTTCTATTCCCATTCCCAAGTCTGAACCGCAAAGAAAGCTAACAGATGAGGACTCGGAGGGTACTGCATCAGATGAAGAGATTTTCTACTCTGAAACTGCTAAAGATGACACTACAATGGTACCTAAACCTCCCTGTCCACCAGCTGAACATGGTAAAGGGAAGACTCCAGTAATTGAGCAACAAGAAGAAGAAGATTCAAATGAAGAGCCTCTGGACACTAAGTACAGAAGGAAGTTCAAATTCCTTAGACTCCAACACGTTGCAAAAGAATTTGCTAAAGACCAAATGGGTGGCCCCGGAGGATCAATTGGTGGAGTTCAACCTACACCAAATCCTGATGCGGTTAATCGACCCGATAAGGGATCTGGTGCCACCACTTTGGATCAACAACAAACGCGTGTGGAGGATACTATTGAGTATGACTTTAAAGAACCAGAAAAGGAAAAGACTGACAAGACTTCTGGTGATGCAACAAAGACTGATGATACGACTAAGTCTGGAAAAGATGATGACGCTGATTATGATAAGCTTCTTCTAGACAGTCCAACACATCCCCAGGAGAAAACCTCGGAACCTCCTAAGGACCCCGAGTCTCCTCATGTCTCTTCATCATCAGATTCATCTTCTCATTCTTCACCACCGCGATAAAAAAGAACAACCAGATCCACATCCAGATCAGTGAAGAAGACAACTGACTCTTGGATGTCTCATGCAAAGTCACGAATCGTTAAAGAGGTCAAACAGGTTAGAGAGAAAAATATTACAAAGAAGAAGTTAGATTTTCTTGCTGACGAGATACAATATCTTCATGATGAGCAAGACAAGATACAAGTTGAAAGGGAGTACGTCCAGAAGCTCATGAAAGATGATCTTCAAGGGAAAATGGACGAGATGATCAAAGGATACTCTTACAAGTTCCTCATGGAGGTCGTTCCTAAACTGACAAAGGAGATGTATACCAGACAACTTTATCCGAATCTCTTACATCTGGCCAAGCAAGCCATGAAATCAACTCCAATGAATTTGAGCATCAATCCAGTTGAACTCACAATCTTCTCAGATGATGAATTGGTGAACCGGCTAGTAGCTCAAATGTCGAAACGCTCTGCAAAGTTTGCCTCCCAAAAAGCTAAATTGTTTGAAGCATTGCTGGAATACCAACTCAAGTCAGCATACAGAGAAGAAGCTGTAAGGCCTAAACGTTCAAGAGACGACGACGACAAAGATCAGGATAAGGATAACGAGCCCAAACGCACGAAGAAGTCTGGTGAATCATCCTCCATTCAGTACTCAATGCAGCCTCCACCCCAAAGGACTCCAGCTCAACAAAGATCCCCTCCTCGTTCTTCAACTAAAAAACCTCAGGATTCGAGACACCACCCCGACTCGAAAACCGATGATCACTTTTAGTATACGGGTGGTGACGATGAGGAAATCCCTGAGCCACAACAACAACCCATCTCTCCTGACACCGCTAAGAAACCAGAATCTTCAACCAGGCTAAAGAAAAAGAAGAAAAAGGCGCCTATGACTGACGTCTTATCATGGATGGACGAGGATGATACTGAATTTGAATGGTTCTCGAAGCTTGTTGATTCCACTCCCTACCCATCTGAAGGTCAAGAGGTTACAGAATGTAGTACATCGGAGCATGCGAAACTTCTGCAAGAAAAATTCCGTGTGAAGAAGATGACGAAATCCGAGTTGAAGCGAATCAAGAATGAAGCATTTCAACTGCTAAAAGACAGCTCAGAAAGTGCTATTGAAGTCGAGTATCACCTTGATAATATAGCACGAGCCATGTCTAACAATATGGATTGGCTCAACAGAAGTAAACATCGACTTCACCAAACGGGACAATCCTCCATATTACACCGACTGGTCCAAACCTCTACCAACAATTGGTCAACCAGATCGACCTAGGATTCCATTCCGATATTTCTTCAACAAAGACTTGGAATTTCTTCTTCATGGTGGCGATGGTTCAAGGAAATACGCTACATCACTGACACTTCCATTCCCGGCAGCCATATACTCTAACTGCATAGCCATCGAGGAAAGAGCTAACCACATGTTCTCCAACAATGTGGAAGAGTATGACCGTGATGCACTGTATGGGATTCACCACTGGCGCGCCGAAGAATCTACTCCAGAAGCTGCCAGGTTCAGAAGTCTCAACATGAAGTGTTCAGTACTAAGAGTATCGTTGCCATCAAACATGTTGATCTTTCGTCTAAATAGGACTACACTTTCCTCAAGAATATTGTGGTCAAAAGGCAAGACAAATGGGATTATGCATTCTCTGAAGCGGAATTTGAGAATTTGTCTATCAACGACATAGAAGACATGTACCTTGCCAAAGTACAGGGTCGCATGAGACAATTTTCGACTGAAGTACAACGTGAATTCATCAAGTCCTTGCTTATCTTCATCAGACGCATAGTCATCAAAGAACGTGTAGAAGATCTCCAGCTCGCAGTTAAATCATATCAGACCCGTGTCAACTTCACTCTACCTCAGCTAGATCTTCCCGACATTAACCAGCTTTCACAATACACACTCATCAGCCAACCATTCGGAGTGGTTTACCTTAGTGAAACACTACGCAATTGTTTGATGGCGTGTAGAGATCTTCACAAGTTTGGGGATCACACATTGAAGAAGGTTAGGGACGGATTAGCTTATAGGTTGAAGGATATTCATGAAGGAATTGGGTCTAAAAAGCGATAGAATTCTAAGGAAAGACGGGATGTGAAAAGGATCATCACCATGATTGATGAAAGGTTGTATCGGAGGGATCAGTTCAGAACACTGGAGAGCTTTGTAGGCGGTCGTCCCAGGATTTCTCTCGCCGGCTATCAACGCCCAGTTCGCATTCCTGGAAACATTGATGGACTTCCTGGTACCCCTTGAACTGCTTCTATTTCATTATATTTTGGATGTGTTATTAAATATGTCAATGGCTTGTGCATACATAACAGTGTACAACCCGTACTTGTCAAGAAAGGACCCTGTGGTACGCTTCAGTGCCACAATCCTTATAAAAGGAGCGAAAGCTTCTTAATTTTGAGAAAAACCTATCAAACCTTTCACTTTTTAAGGTTTTGCTCAAAAGAACAAGTACTTCCCCTTATGTTTTTCAAAACCTCAACCGTTTATATCACTCATTGAGGGGAAGTATTTGACTCAAAATCTTTGTTCACAAATTGTTCTCAGTGGTTATTTTCCCACAAAACTCAAAATGGTCATATTTATTCTCAACATTTCTTCAAAAATAACATTGATATGCCATTTTTGAGGGGGAGAAAAATACATGAGAAGAAATATGTTGTGTTTTGCTCATGAATTCTCGTGTGAAAAGACTTCAACCCATGAATTGACGAGAACTGAACAGTCATACATTGAAAAGATTTGTCTTCCAAGACTTATCCAAGTAAATTGTACCTATTCGAGAAGCTCTTGATAGACATGAACTTTGACGGGTTTGACAACCTTTCGGGGTTGTCCACATCTTCAAGGTAGTTATTAGAGCTAGTTGTCACCTAAAAGCTGACAATGTATCTCTTTAACTATGCAACGTAATCGTGTCTCGCAAGGAATTGTCTATCTTGAGTCGATCAATTCAATAAAGTGCGCGCTCTTTCCTCACTGTGCAGATTTCTGTCAAAACTCTTAAGCACATGTGGAGGGGGAGTATTTATGAAAATCTTAAACTCTTGAAGTGTTCAAACATGTTTTCATTTGCAAACACTTTGAGAGATTTTCATGAAAATGGTTTTATGGCAATGGAGTTATAAGGTGATTAAGGTTAGGAATAACCGTCCTATGATCCGCCAGAGCCGGAGGGATCTACCCAAGGACACTACCAATAGTTAGAATTTAGAAGTCCTTAGGTATGATTATAAAAAGGAGAAAATGAGAATCGGAGAAAGAAAGAGTTGAAGAATTAAAAAGAAATGCAAAGAAAAGGGTGAAAAGAAACAACCCTCCAAATTATTCAACTTAGGGCAGACACCGGGTTCAATTCATATGCTACTGGTTGTCACTAGATGACACCGGTATTGAAGATTAAAAGTCGTCATGGACCCAGTGACGCATGCACTAAACCTTCTTAGCCACTCAAGTTTCTCTCAACAGAAGCTTGTTTCATTCTCACAGGGAACCCTACGTAAACTATCGGCTTTCTCTTAGAGATTGATGGTATTGAAGAAAGAGACCCTTTCCCGAGTCTCCGCTCAGGAAAACCAAAACGCACTATTGAGTCTAGAGCCACGAGATTCATCAAAAGATGTCTTAGGTACACTTGACATTTCATCACTTGGTGTTCAACAATAAGAACATCAGTGGTACGTTATCGAGTCCTTCACAGATCTTAGCAATCTGTCGAGAACATTTATGAGAGGTTCACAATTGTGATCCTCAGTGATTGAATGGAAACTCCTGCCAGGGTCAACATCAAACAGCCTTGACAGTAAGTCACTTCGGTAACTCCCCGTGGATTATGCTTAGTGGTCTCAAAAGGTCTACAGTCGTGAGGTGATGCTTCGGTGTACCTCAGCGACTCATCTAAACCGTAGATGTACTTCGGTACATCGAGTTATCTCACTTGTGGGACTCCGGTTCAGGAACGGCCTTTGTAAGAATTAGAGTTGTGTTTTCGCACTATGCTATTAACACTCTCGAATTTCAAACTTGTAAGTGCCGGTATCCGCTTATTACTAACTGTTTTCATGTTTTCTTCTTATGGAAGCTCTGGAGCGGAATGATCGTGCAGATTCTTCACATGCTCATGCCAACATCATCACTAATGGAAGTTCTATCTAAAAGCAACACAAAAGTCAGAATGATTCTTCGTCAAACCAAAGAATCTACAAAGTTAAAGACTTAAATAACTTCATCAGTACTGAAGTCCAACTTCAAAGAGCGTGTGAGCATGTTGAAGAATGACGTGGAGATACTGGAGCAGCGAAGAAGACCTGAGGCAGACTTGATGCGGACAACTACAACATACTATCAATTTCATCACAAATGAACAAAGAACAAAGATTATGATGATGTCAAAGCAGAACTGTTTAAAGAAAACAATTTCTCTACACTGGGGAGATTGTTCAAATCAAGGCAAATCTTCTCACAAGAAAGAAGAATGTCAGAAGACGTCAAAACTACTATTACATCAGTACTTTAACCGTTCATATTCATTCATCACCAACACTTAGGGGGAGATTGTTGGAATCACTCCTAAACCTTAATCAAGTGTTAGTGATTCATATGTAATAGTTAGCTTAATATAGCCTTTATGTTTGTTATTAGCCTTAGGCTGATGTAGAAGGCCCATAAGCCTAGGCCTAGTCCAATAAGGAAAAGAATGGGAACTAGGAGTGTTGCCCTACCTTTCCTCTTATAAATACCTTGTAATAACCCTCACTTGAGGGTTGGTTGTTCAATTCATTTCACTTTCATACTCTACGCATAATAGCATTCATTCTAACGTGTGTGTTTGTGTGTGTTATTGTTCATCCGCCTCTATTCTCCTCTCTATTTCTTCTATTGTTACTTGTGTTGTATATTTGGGAACCTAACACATTTTCATGGAGAATATTTGTCACGGCTTGAACAAGGTTGACTACGAGGCTGTTTGTATGATATTTATCATTGGAATTCGAAGTGTGGCCTTCCGGGCGAGTTTACTCATTTCGTCTACTTTCTTTCTACCCTTCCGCAAAGATGACTTGTTTGGGCATTAATAGAGTGTGATAAATACTTGGCTATTTAGTTACCTTTGTGATTCTTTCTCGTTTAATCCACAACGTAACTATCACTTCGGTCTCTCACTCAGTTGAGGATATGTCAAGAGGTTTTGTACATTGGGTACACTGTTTCTTTTTCACAAGGATTAGTACAAGCATAAGTAACAAATCCGGGGAATTCTACTTCATGATCAAGTTTGGTATATCGGATTTACTTCATAAAATGGTCACAGCTATTGTCGACAAAATTCGTAAATGATGTGTTTACCAAAGGGTTGAATGGTTGTGATGTGATCAGCAATTCTCATGGAATATTCTTCGCTACAAAATGTCAATGATACTTCACAGTCTAAGCAAAATCTTTCAAGAATCTTCAGCGTCAGTCATGACTTTTCAAGATGTTTGCTCATGACAAGAACTTTTATAGCTAATGGTTGTACACGTTATGATGCTTCCGATAGTTCGAAACCATCATGGGGGAGAAACGTGTACTTTGATGTGTTACGGTCAACCTCAGGGGGAAGTAGTATATACTACTTGACTTAGTTTGGTTTGTGAAGTTGTCTACATATGGGTAAAGAATTGTTGATGATAGTTTAGAAGATGATGAATGAACCGTTGCATGTTCCCCTAATACAGATATTCACCAAAATCGAATTTTTCATAACACATTCAAGCGGACATTGTTTACGGTTTTTTCTTGATTTTGTAAAATCTCGCGAAAGAATCTATTTCTCGGTTTAAATCATAGACTTGTAAAATCCTGTGACAATGGAAACATCCTGGTAATAGTAAAGTGCATTTCTAGATCTATCTTACGGTTTATTATTGGTTTTGTAAAATCCCGCGAAAGAAACTATTTCTCGGTTTAAACCATAGAATTGTAAAATCCCGTAATGATGGAACCATCCTGGAGAAAGGAAAGTGTATTTCGGGATCTTATCTGATGCTGGTGCTACGATTTCTACTTCGAAGAAAGGATAAAGGGTGTACTTCATGAATTGGATGTGTGTTTGAATTATCTTCATGGCAGATTGGTTATTTCAAAGTTTTACGGGGTTATGCTCATCTAACCATGGTCGAGATGAAAACCATTATCATAGTTCACTTAAAACGTCAAAGGAGGCTAGATTTAAGCTTTTAACTAGAAGATGTGACAACGACGTTAATTCACTATTATTTATTTGAGGTTGAAGTGAAATATCACGGGTGAGTGTACTTAGTATCTGAAGGTATTGGGGATGGTTGGATGAAGACACTTCAAGATCCTTGTTCGAGCTTATTATCAAAAATGAAGACTTGGAAATCTAGTTATTGTTGGGTGACTTTTTCCTTTTCTTTTACCACTTGGGGGAATCGGGCTTTTACCACCACAAAATAACTATCACTTTAAGAAGTTACGTTGTACTGCTCAGTGTCACATTCATTTGTGGATTTTCAAGAGGTGATGTACTTCTTATACTTGATGGTTGGTTGGTTGAAGAGTATAGAGTACTTAGAGATTCTAATGGAAATCGGCACCGCTCTTTGTTACATATGTGCAAGTTTAAGTAACGAGTTCGGGGTAGTTTACTTCATGGTCAAATTCGTCATATTAGGTTTTCTCCATCAGCTGTCACGACAAAGAGCCTACTGAATGATAATGGGGTTGATTATAAGTTTGCCAAGAGAGGTTGAAAAGAAAGATATTATGACGTTTGAACACAAGAGTTCAAGCCTCGTACTCTAAAGAAAAGAAAAGTGTATGTTTCAGTGCGCTGTATCTTCTGAAGAAGAGAAATCTTCTTATGACGTTTGAACACAACAGTTCAAGCCTCGTACTCTAAAGAAAAGAAAAGTGTACGTTTCAGTGCGCTTTATCTTCCAAAGAAGAGAAATCTTCTTATGACGTTTGAAGACAACAGTTCAAGCCTCGTCCCTCAAAGAAAAGAAATGTGTACGCTTTAGTGCGCATTATCTTCGGAAAAAGAGAAATCTTCTTGTTATGACCATTATCATCAACATGCTTAATGCTTTTTCCATGCGCTTTCAATTATCAAGTGAACCGGGCTACCGTTGATTGTTTTTCTTATTCCACTTGCTCAATTATAATGACGATGGCAACATCATATGCTACCTTTGAGGGGGAGAAATGTGAATAGAATACATTTGGATGATTTTCACTTATTCAATCAAGAATGGCAACACCATATGCAATTATTGAGGGGGAGAAGAAGTATGATAATTCTGCATGGTTGATTGATATATGAGAATAAATGGTCATACGGCTCCTAACTCATGTAAGAACCGAGCTTCTTCTTATCGGGTAATCTTTACATGGAGTTTCTTCTTAGAGCCGTTGGTTGATATCTTCATACGGACTGATGAGTTTAATGACAAAGTACTTCCAGTTAATGCTTCACGTACACATCGACATGATGATTCCGGGCAACCTTCTGTTCTTGTTTGATGTTGATGAGTGCTTATTCACTCATCCTTTTTACCCATCTAAGCCCACAAAAACGTCTAAAAACACGGAAATATAACCAATTATGCTGCAGATATCCTTGGAATGTGTTTTTATGTATTTCAGGTACAAAGGATCGAAAACAGGACCAAAACAGACAGAAATGAGCTCGGATTGGAAAACGTGCTTTGCAGACGGAGCCGGAATATGGTTTTCTACATTTTCAGAGCCCGGGATGCATATTTGGGAGTGAGCTTGGGGAATCAGACGAAAAACCTAACCCTTAACCCAAATCACCATTTTACCCTTCTACCCGAACCCAAAATTACCATTCTACCCTTTTTCACAAAAATCCTAAAACATTATTTCTTTCTAAATCCTCATTTTTATTTTACAACAATTACTTTTTTTAAAACCAATTTTATTAAAATTATTTCCTTACATCAAAAATTAAAAAATTTAAAAAAAAAAAAAAAAAAAAAAATATATATATATATATACAAAGTTTTAAAAATACAAAGTTTTATTTAACATTTCACTTAAACCCTTTACCCATTTAAAACCATTTTTAACTAAACCTTTTTATAAAATACACATTTTTACCCAAAACCCATTTAACCATTTCCCTCTTCCCTGTTTATACCCAAAACAGGAAAACAGAACATAAACCCTCCCCTGCTTAACCTTTGGCGCCCAAAAGCTCACACCCCTTTGTCTTCATCTTCCTGTCCCTCTCAAGCCAATGGTCCCCAGCTTACTCCCAACCCAACACAAGCACATGGTCTCCTAATGCCACCTTGGCAATCCCACAAACCCTCATTGGATACCAAAGTGTGGACGGCCAGGATTAATGGAGTGGTGCCCAAGTTGATTTCAAGGGCTGAGATGATAGCAAAAGAAACACAAGTGCATTCTACAAGCCACTGTCTCAGCAAACTAACACATAGCACAAGCTCAAGACTTAGACTTCTAGTATAAATAGATAGTTCTTGTAAGCCTTTGAAGGCAGTAGGATTTATTAGGTTTAGAATAGTTTTAATATTTAGTTTTCTGTTTTTTAAAAGTGTAATTTGTTTTTTAATTAATGAAAAAAGTTTTCCTTACATTATCTTTTACTACTTATTTGGCTAATAAGCACTTGAGTGCTTATTAGCTTATTAGCTTATTGCTCATTTATTCTCAGTCACAAGTTCAATATTAAGTTAGTAAGTAAATTTTACAAAAGAAAAACCAAGTTTAGTGTTTAAAAAATCAGTTTTATAAAGTTAACACCCCATAAAGGGGTGTTTGGTTTAAGCTTATTTGAAGTCCAAAACTCAGTTTTACCCACTTTGACATTCAAAGTCAAAGTGGTTTCAAAGTTTAAAAATAGTTTTGAAGTAGTTTTATTGAGTAACAAGTTTGCAAAGTTTTGAAAACAAAACAAAAAAAAAAAAAAGCAATACCTGTTCTGTCCTGCTGTTCCAAACAGCAGTTAAGCTGCTGTTTGCAGCTACTTTTCCCAGCTTATTTTTGGTCTAAATCTCCTCCAAATTGCTTTTCTAGGATCCTCACATACCACTCTCAACATAGCTTTAGCTTATTTGCCCTTAGTTTAGCTTTAGGTTAGTTAAAAATTGCACTCAAATCTGTCATAAACCCACTGTTACATCAGCATCTGTTACTGAAGCAGCTTGCATTTTTTCTTGTTTAGCTTATTTAGCTTGCCCATTAGCTTATTTAGGTATCCTTAGTACTTATTAAGTCCCATAGATTAGGTTTAGTTAGTTTCCAGCTTATTTAGTGCTTATTGTAGTTTGTAGAATAGCTTATCATTGTATGCTTATGCCCCTTGTTAGCCTAAGATTTCAGTTTAGCATTATCTCTAACTGCTTATTTTCTCCATTAGAATAGCCCATTTCCCTTATTGCTAGCTTATTTGAGTTTCTTAACTGTCATTTTCTTGGGTCCAATAGCTTATATTAGTGCTTATTTCTTTATTTGGTGCTAAGACTTGGTCAAGATATTGCTTATTTAGACAAGTGTTCTTTCTTTCTTTTGTTAACTGTTGTGAATAAGCAGTTGTAAAACTGCTTATTCCAAGTTTTGATAAAAAGTTTTTTCACAAAAAAGTCTTAAATTGGTCTTATTTATAAGTTGCAATAAGAAAAATTTGAAAAAAAAAATAGTTGCAAAAAGGTGCAGGGGTGGGATTCGACCCCCTGACCTCTTGCTCAAACACTCAACACAACACCACACAACCAGTCGCCCTAGGGTCTTTTCAGGATTTTATTTGCACCATTTAATATTTAAAGTACCATAGCAGTCTTTACCTTATTAGCTTATTTAGCTTCTTAGTTGCTTATTTCATAAAGTAGTACCACATTTTTTTATTTTTCTTAAAATCAGTAGGATTAGAAGTATTTTTAGTGAAATTTTCAGATTTTTCCAAAATCATTTAGTATTTTTTATAATTAAATTAGATTAAAGTAGTTTTTAAATCATAATAAATAATTTAAAAGTCGAAAAAAATACCCGGCTTTTTCCTAAAATTATTTTTAGTCGTTTAGAACGTAGGAAATTTAGTTTCACATCCTTAGGCCTTAAATTACATCTATTTCACTTTTTGAGGCTCGGGATTAGCCCGGGTTTTCACGTTTTTGCATATTATCACTCTAGGACTTAGTGTAACTTAATTTTATTGTTCCGTATGCTTAGTAGTAGTTAGATCATTATTTACTTTGTTCCCGTAGCCTTAATTACTTTCCCTTTAGTTAATTTGTAGAAAACGTAACCAAAACAAAACCCGTAACATCGTGCATTTTAATAACAAACCTCAAACGAAATTCTCAATTCACACCTCGTTGGGAAACGACGCGGATATCCTTATCCGGTATCACTTATCGAATATTTGAGGGTTTTGCGTGTCGACCTTTTTCATAAAGGGTTGGTTTGTAATTCTCTCGGGTATTTGTATTTGATATTTCTTATATATACTATTTGACGAATCAAATTTTTGGCGCCGCTGCCGGGGAGGTTGTGTTGCGACAATATCGTTACGGTTTGACGATTAGTGACTCGAGATCCTTCCTTCGTGAAGTTGTTGTTTTTATAAAAATCAAAAAAGTAAAAAATATTTTCCTTTTTATTTTGTATATATATATAAAAGATTAAAAATACAAAAAGATTTTCCCTTTTGTTTTAAATAAAATAGAAGACACAATCAATATAACATTCTCAACGGAGGTGTTATCATTATAAGTTCCCGAACTAAAGATCAAAAACTTGCCTTTGTGTCGCTTGTGGATTTATTTATTTCTATCGGACAAACAAACTGTGTGGTGGGTATAAGGACGGCCTGACATTAAATTGCGGTTGTAAAGAAGCGGGTTTTTAATAAGCTTCGCGCTGACCTACAAAGCTTCTCCGCTCGCTTGTGCGTTTGTCTTGTAGAGGTGATTTATTCACTTGGGATTATTGGTTTAAGTTCACTGTGTTTTGCCTCGGTCTTGTTTTAATTGAAAGTGTTGTTTTTAGAAGTGCATGCGCACTCGTTCTTCTAATTCTTCTACCCCTCTTCTTGAACTCGCCACAATTCCGCGAAGACGAAATAGGCGTCCCCGCCAATAGTCGACCCCGAGATTCGTACTAATCCCGACCCCATTCCCGAAATGGCGGATACTCGAACCATGTCTGAGTTACTTCAAGCTCCCGTAGACGGCTACGGTGATGCTATCGTCGTACCACCAATTGACACCGAAAATTTTGAACTTAAAACTAATTTGATTCAATTGGTTTCATCTAAACCTTTTTGCGGTCTTGATAGGGATGAGCCCCATGCCCATATCCGTTGGTTTAATCAAGTGGCTTCCACTATTAACTTTCGGGACGTCCCTCATGAGTCGATCAAGTTGATGTTATTCCCGTTTTCCATCGAGGGGGCAGCCCGGATTTGGCTTGAGAAAGAACCCCCTCGTTCAATCACAACATGGGAAGACCTCTCTAAGAAATTCGTTAATCAATTTTTCCCTCCGTCGAAAACTACAATGTTAAGAAATGAAATAACCAATTTCCGACAAAGATTCGACGAGAGTTTCGGTGAAGCGTGGGATAGATTCAAAGAACTTCTACGAAAATGCCCACACCATGGCTTCTCCGACCTTCATCAGATCGATACGTTCTATAATGCTTTAACCCCATCCGACCAAGATTCGCTTAACGCGGCCGCCGGTGGTAATATCTTGAGTCGTATGCCCGGAGATATTAGAACGATTATCGAGAACAAATCAAAGGTTCCAACCTCCAGAAACAGAGCAGTTGTTGCTAAAGTCACTACCAATTCTTCTTCATCCGTTGTGGAGTCAAAATTGGAAGGACTTACCGACGCCATTCATAGCATGATAAAAGAGTTAAAGATTGAAACGGAACCCGAAAAGCCGTTACCGAACTTGTGTTATTTGCGGTGGTCCCCATCCGTATTACAATTGTCAAGCCACCGATGGTGACGTCAGAAATGCCACCGTGGCAGCTGCTAATCACAATCACAATCCTAATCCGAATCAAGGATACCTTGCTAATCAAATGGGACCACCCGTTTTTCCTCAACCTAACAATCAAAATAGGTTCAATCAAAATCAAGTGAAAGGGCAAAATGTTCCATATCAAGCCCCGATGAACCAATACCCTCCCCAAGGGGGTAATCTCAATCATGGTTATCAAGCTCCTAATTACCAACCCCCGGTTGGCCCCTCTATTGAACTTTCCAACTACATTAAGTCTAATGAGGTTACAATTAGGGGTTTGCAAAGCCAAATCACTACTTTGAGAAATGAATTCCAAACTTCAATGTCAAAACAAGGTAATGAGTTAAAAATGAATTGAACAAAACAAACAACAAAATTGATCAAAATCAATACAAAATTGAAAATATGTTCAATAGTATCATGTGTCAAATGAATCAAGCTTCAACTTCTAAAACCCTTCCGGCTAATACGATTCCAAATCCGAAGGGAGAGTTGAATGCTATTGCCACCTGAAGTGGTAAGACATATGATGGACCCTCGATGCCTACACCCTCTCCGGTGAGGGAGGTAGCACAAGAAACCGAGGTGACAAAGGACAAGGTGCATTCTACAAGCCCACAAAGTACCGCACACGTCCAACCTCCGGTAGTCCACATCCCCATTCCGGAGCCCGATGTTTCGAAGATTAAGCCTTCAATTCCTTATCCTTCAAGGCTTAATGATCAAAAGGCCCGCGACAAAACTAATCAACAAATGGAAAGCTTATCCAAATCTTTCAAGATACTCACTTCGAGATTAGTTTTGCGGAGGCTCTCCTTCTAATGCCCAAGTTTGGTCCGACGATCAAAAGCTTGTTGGGCAACAAAGAAAAAATTTCTGAGTTGGCTAAAACTTCCTTGAATGAGAATTGTTCGGCGGTTATCCTTAAAAAACTTCCCGAAAAGTTAGGAGACCCAGGAAAGTTCCTCATCCCATGTGATTTTCAAGGATTAGTTCAATGCTCCGCTTTGGCCGATCTTGGCGCGAGCATTAACTTGATGCCACACTCCGTATGGAAAAAGCTTTCGTTACCCCCACTCACACCTACATGTATGATCCTCGAGCTTGCCGACCGAACGAATTCTCATCCGTTAGGCATAGCCGAGGATGTCTGTGTGAAAGTAGGAAAATTTCATTTCCCCGCCGACTTTGTTGTCGTCGATTTCGATGCCGATCCCCGAGTGCCCCTCATCCTTGGGAGGTGCTTCTTAAAAACGGGCCGTGCATTGATCGATGTTGATGAAGGGGAAATCACTTTGAGGGTAAACAAAGAAGCTGTAACTTTCAATGTTAACCAAGATTTGAAATCTATGCCTACCATTTGTGGTATTGATAAAGTTGAAAGCCGTGAAACCAAGGTGACAAAGGACCCGGTGCTTCCTACTAATAACGGAAGTACAGAAAACGTCCAACCTACGGTTATCCAAAATTCTCCACCTAGGATCGATCAAAGTCTTTCACGATTTACGGTCAAGAGATCTTCGAGTAAACGTGCTCAGATTAAAACGATTACCAAAAAACCGGAGACCATAACGGAAGTGGTGGAAATTGCTAGCTCTAAGAGCACACCACTTGTCCCACCTCCGCATTCGGTTAATCGAATCGATCTTGTTGAACCTTCTTCGAGTGGCAATCCCACTCCCACTTCTGACTCCATTATTTCCGACTCTTCCCCTTCCCTCACTCCGTTTGAGGGAAGTAACTTGAATTTGGAAGAGATCGAAGCTTATTATTTTCCGTCAGGAATTGATGATGATGAATCTGACCCGGAGGGAGACCGTGTTCGTCTTGAACAATTACTTAGTGAAAATGAAGACCCGTTGTCTTCACTCCCTCCGGAAGAAATTGAAATTAAAGAAGTTGAGCTTTTGACTAAAAATCCTTCAAGCCCGAGCCGAGGATTCAGCTATCGATTTACTTCTCGAGGAGTTCGCCGATGAACTCGCTCGCCTTGGTCCTCTCCCACCGGGAATTGACAATGAAGTGTTTGACTTTGAAGCCGACTTACGTGAACTTGAATATTTGTTGTATGGAGATCCGTCACTTGATCCTTCAATTGACAAAAAGGAGTTCTCCGATAAACTTGCTCTCACGGACTCGATTCCATCCAAGAATGAAAATTTGAACGATGATCCTTTGGAAAATTTTGATGATCCATTCTTTCCCAAAAAAGAGAAGAACTTGAAAGTTTCAATTGATGAACTTGTTGATCAAGATGTTCTTCATTCTTTTTTAACCGAGAGTGACTCCCCTTCTCTTGAGGATTTTACCGTGGTTGACACTTTCGATTCATGCCTCTCCGAGGATAAAGTGTTCAAACCCGGTATAATACCTTCCAAGGGAGTTCACTCTAAGAGAACTCAAATTTCTGAAATGGGTACTTTACCCGATGTGATGTTTCAAACTCTTCGACCTAACCATGAACTCCTCTTCTCTATGGAGTTATTTGTGACTAAGACTGTGCTTCTCGATGATCCATCATTCCCTCGTCTTCCCGCTAAACCGCCGGATGATGGATTCATCTTTGATTTTGAACCCAATACGGGTACTTTGATCTCTAAGGCGGTGGGCAAAGATTTTGAAAACTATGTTCTCGTGCCTATTATTTTGCCCACCCAACCCACCCGTGTTACCTCATTCGGAAATGAGGATTTCATTTTCGACCCCGGCATCTCCATTCATCATTCTTTTGAGCCGGGTATATCTCATCGGAGTGGAACTTTCAGCACATTCAATGTTTATCCAAACCATTTGAATGAAAGTCCGATTGAGATTTTCTCTTCCACTTGCTCCCCCATGGACCAATGAATTCGGGGTCGAGTCAAGCTAGCGACTCGGTTAACAAAAACAGTAGCATTTCATGGGTTTTCACCCATGTTTCTATCTTCTTTCTCTTTTCTAACACTAAGTGTGGGGGGAAACCCCCACTGATGTTTGCTTGTTGTGTGTTTGCTCTCTGTTTTCAGGATTCCCGTAGATCGTGATGATTGATGCGCCTGTTTTCGATTCAGCCGCCCAATATCCGATCTTTTTGCTAACGATTATCTAGGGATATCTTGTAAATCCTTTTGTGAAAAAAGATTTCGCTTCCACACTTGGCTAGTAGTATTACCTTTTTCCGTTCTATAGTGTCGGCTACGGCCGGTACTTTGAATATTGAGGGCAATATTCAATTCTAAGTGTGGGGGGGAATTCTAGCGAATTTTGATCACATGTGTACCTTCTAGTACCCTAGCACCCCCGTTTTGACCAAAAATTTTAAAATTTTTATCGCTTTAAGTCAAGTATTTACATTTACAAAAAGTGCTTTGCACAAAAATAAAGTGTTAATGCTTCAGTGTTAATGATAGTTTAGTCTTGATTCGGCTAGAACAAGGGGAATCCCGACTCTGCTAGAGTGTTGATCTAGCTGCTCTCTTAACATTTAGGCTAAGGTTTTACGCGTTGTGCAAATGAAAATGCTAAGCGTGGAGTAGTTGGTTCTCTTTAGAGCTTATATAAGTAATCTATGGCTTTTTCTCCCAGAAGCTAACTAATCGGACTTAAATACGTGCTCGTTGTCAAACTTTTGAACATTCAAATCGTCTTGTTACAATAAAAAGTTTTTAAGCAAAATTGATTTAGAGTCCGAGTTCAACTTTTTATTTAAATTTCCGAGAAAGCATACTTTCTTTAAATCTGAATAATGTTGCAAAATGAAAGTACCGTAAAGTGCTCGAATGCTGCAAAAGTTGCAAAGTTTAAAGTTCAAAAAAAAAAAAAAAAAAAAAAAAAAAAAAAAAAAAAAAAAAAAAAGTGATGAAAAAGTTGAAAAATGAGAAATGAAAAATATGAGTTGCGTGAATAAAAGCACTAAGTTGCTTATGAATAAATGTGTGAAACTTGCTTTTTCTTAAATTTAAATCGGAAGTTGAACTCGTATTCGTCAAAGTTGTGTAAAAGTTTGACGGTAATTTGGAAATCCTTGATTTCAAAGACCCCGAAAGCTCCGATACTATTCTCAAGGGTGAAAACCTAGCCTCCTCAAAAGGACAAGCTGAGAAGAAAGTCGCAACATGGAGTGATCTCACCTTTGGATCTCGAATTTCTAAATTGTCGTCGGTTGTAATCCATTTAGGTTTTGTTTTAACTTAACGGTAGCTTCGTAAATCTTTGGAATCGAATTCCCGCTAATTCCGGTACTATTCTCTGTGAGGTGTCAAAAGCCCGGTCACTTAAAACTAATGTTTTGGGATGTGCCGAGAAGAAAGCCGCTACATGGAAGAGGCCCTTTCGATCCTTAGACTTTCATCGTTTCCGGTGGGTTAGTACTTTGGTTAAGTGGATAACAACCATAACAAATGTCGATTTAAATGATCAAACTTTTGAAAATGAGCACACTCACTTAAATTTTATAAATTGCGGGAGTAAAAAGTTAAGTCTCGACTTACATAGATTATTTGTATAAGTAGCGTTAGCATTTTACAAAAACGTTTGCACAATAAGTTTAAGCTTGGTTTGAGAGTATAAAAAAGAGGATGACGATTATAATTCCCCGGAAACACCCATTTTGCGTGAATCCCGTTCTATGATGCCATGTTTTGATAATCAAGCATTTTATTTATTATCGTCTTGTTTAAATTTCTCGTAGTTGAATAAAAAGTCGAAACGGGGTATACTTGGTATTTTTGATCCTTTCATTACTTCATATGATCGGATTGCTAGGGACTAGCAATTGATAGTGTGGGGGATTTGATGAGTGCTTATTCACTCATCCTTTTACCATCTAAGCCCACAAAAGCGTCTAAAAACACGGAAATATAACCAATTATGCTGCAGATATCCTTGGAATGTGTTTTTATGTATTTCAGGTACAAAGGATCGAAAACAGGACCAAAACAGACAGAAATGAGCTCGGATTGGAAAACGTGCTTTGCAGACGGAGCCGGAATATGGTTTTCTACATTTTCAGAGCCCGGGATGCATATTTGGGAGTGAGCTTGGGGAATCAGACGAAAAACCTAACCCTTAACCCAAATCACCATTTTACCCTTCTACCCGAACCCAAAATTACCATTCTACCCTTTTTCACAAAAATCCTAAAACATTATTTCTTTCTAAATCCTCATTTTTATTTTACAACAATTACTTTTTTTAAAACCAATTTTATTAAAATTATTTTCTCACATCAAAAATTAAAAAATTTAAAAAAAAAAAAAAAAAAAAAAATATATATATATATATACAAAGTTTTAAAAATACAAAGTTTTATTTAACATTTCACTTAAACCCTTTACCCATTTAAAACCATTTTTAACTAAACCTTTTTATAAAATACACATTTTTACCCAAAACCCATTTAACCATTTCCCTCTTCCCTGTTTATACCCAAAACAGGAAAACAGAACATAAACCCTCCCCTGCTTAACCTTTGGCGCCCAAAAGCTCACACCCCTTTGTCTTCATCTTCCTGTCCCTCTCAAGCCAATGGTCCCCAGCTTACTCCCAACCCAACACAAGCACATGGTCTCCTAATGCCACCTTGGCAATCCCACAAACCCTCATTGGATACCAAAGTGTGGACGGCCAGGATTAATGGAGTGGTGCCCAAGTTGATTTCAAGGGCTGAGATGATAGCAAAAGAAACACAAGTGCATTCTACAAGCCACTGTCTCAGCAAACTAACACATAGCACAAGCTCAAGACTTAGACTTCTAGTATAAATAGATAGTTCTTGTAAGCCTTTGAAGGCAGTAGGATTTATTAGGTTTAGAATAGTTTTAATATTTAGTTTCTGTTTTTTAAAAGTGTAATTTGTTTTTTAATTAATGAAAAAAGTTTTCCTTACATTATCTTTTACTACTTATTTGGCTAATAAGCACTTGAGTGCTTATTAGCTTATTGCTCATTTATTCTCAGTCACAAGTTCAATATTAAGTTAGTAAGTAAATTTTACAAAAGAAAAACCAAGTTTAGTGTTTAAAAAATCAGTTTTATAAAGTTAACACCCGTAAAGGGGTGTTTGGTTTAAGCTTATTTGAAGTCCAAAACTCAGTTTTACCCACTTTGACATTCAAAGTCAAAGTGGTTTCAAAGTTTAAAAATAGTTTTGAAGTAGTTTTATTGAGTAACAAGTTTGCAAAGTTTTGAAAACAAAAAAAAAAAGCATTACGTCTGCTTTGTTCCAAACAGCAGTTAAGCTGCTGTTTGCAGCTACTTTTCCCAGCTTATTTTTGGTCTAAATCTCCTCCAAATTGCTTTTCTAGGATCCTCACATACCACTCTCAACATAGCTTTAGCTTATTTGCCCTTAGTTTAGCTTTAGGTTAGTTAAAAATTGCACTCAAATCTGTCATAAACCCACTGTTACATCAGCATCATTCTCTGTAGCAGCTTGCATTTTTTCTTGTTTAGCTTATTTAGCTTGCCCATTAGCTTATTTAGGTATCCTTAGTACTTATTAAGTCCCATAGATTAGGTTTAGTTAGTTTCCAGCTTATTTAGTGCTTATTGTAGTTTGTAGAATAGCTTATCATTGTATGCTTATGCCCCTTGTTAGCCTAAGATTTCAGTTTAGCATTATCTCTAACTGCTTATTTTCTCCATTAGAATAGCCCATTTCCCTTATTGCTAGCTTATTTGAGTTTCTTAACTGTCATTTTCTTGGGTCCAATAGCTTATATTAGTGCTTATTTCTTTATTTGGTGCTAAGACTTGGTCAAGATATTGCTTATTTAGACAAGTGTTCTTTCTTTCTTTTGTTAACTGTTGTGAATAAGCAGTTGTAAAACTGCTTATTCCAAGTTTTGATAAAAAGTTTTTTCACAAAAAAGTCTTAAATTGGTCTTATTTATAAGTTGCAAAAAGAAAAATTTGAAAAAAAAAATAGTTGCAAAAAGGTGCAGGGGTGGGATTCGACCCCCTGACCTCTTGCTCAAACACTCAACACAACACCACACAACCAGTCGCCCTAGGGTCTTTTCAAGATTTTATTTGCACCATTTAATATTTAAAGTACCATAGCAGTCTTTACCTTATTAGCTTATTTAGCTTCTTAGTTGCTTATTTCATAAAGTAGTACCACATTTTTTATTTTTCTTAAAATCAGTAGGATTAGAAGTATTTTTAGTGAAATTTTCAGATTTTTCCAAAATCATTTAGTATTTTTTATAATTAAATTAGATTAAAGTAGTTTTTAAATCATAATAAATAATTTAAAAGTCGAAAAAATACCCGGCTTTTTCCTAAAATTATTTGTATTCGTTTAGAACGTAGGAAATTTAGTTTCACATCCTTAGGCCTTAAATTACATCTATTTCACTTTTTGAGGCTCGGGATTAGCCCGGGTTTTCACGTTTTTGCATATTATCACTCTAGGACTTAGTGTAACTTAATTTTATTGTTCCGTATGCTTAGTAGTAGTTAGATCATTATTTACTTTGTTCCCGTAGCCTTAATTACTTTCCCTTTAGTTAATTTGTAGAAAACGTAACCAAAAACAAAAACCCGTAACATCGAGCATTTTAATAACAAACCTCAAACGAAATTCTCAATTCACACCTCGTTGGGAAACGACCCGGATATCCTTATCCGGTATCACTTATCGAATATTTGAGGGTTTTGCGTGTCGACCTTTTTCCTAAAGGGTTGGTTTGTAATTCTCTCGGGTATTTGTATTTGATATTTCTTATATATACTATTTGACGAATCAGATGTGATTGTTT
Organism: Chrysanthemum makinoi; assembly: GCA_910596185.1. NCBI lineage: Eukaryota > Viridiplantae > Streptophyta > Magnoliopsida > Asterales > Asteraceae > Chrysanthemum > Chrysanthemum makinoi. The sequence goes on along the minus strand of OU343218.1, from coordinate 8,855,889 downwards.
GTTTGGTGTTACCATTTTAAGTGTTCGTTGCGGGCTGATTGTTGATTTCCTTGATGAATATCTTTCTGTTCTTGTTTGATTGGGAGGGATTTTAGTTAAGGGGATTTGCTATATACAAGTTAACGGGAATGCATTTGGTGAAAAGAAGATGTTGACTTTCTATTCCCCATTTGGACAATCTTGAAGAAGGTCGAGTCTATAGTCGGTTCTACATTTTCTGCTACATGTTAGAAGACTAAAGACGAGTTGCATTTAACGATCTAAATACTTCTTCTTAATTCAAGCATTCATCATAAAGATTTTCGGTTTAAGGGAGAGCACTAATTGGGGGAGAGTGTAATGTCAGATTTAATCCCCAATTAGACTTGCTCACACTCTTCAGCAAGTTGATTCTCACAAAGATTTAATGTGGTCTTCTCTAAAAGATTTCAAGTATCTGGGCTTATAATATGTTGCTGATTCTGAAGTGTCAAAACCAGCAAGGGGGAAGGAGACACACATCTAAACACAAAGCGAGTAAACTTGATGAACTTAATTCTTCTACGTGATTGAAGATATCCCGGGAAGACAAATGTCATGACCCCAGAGAAACTCAAGGTTTTACTCATCAAGGCTTTTAGTGTTATTATTCCAACTACGTGGGGGAAGTGATGTAAGAGAAAGTTTCTGAAGATAAAAGAGGTACACAACTGTGTGATGATTTCAATGTTATCGCAATCATCAGGTGAGAAAGAATTGTGTACATTGGGGGCGCTCAGCTGTTTCACTTGAGTGCTTAATCAGTGATTCAGAGATATAACCACTTATTCCGGAGTTGACATCCGTAGAGATAGTCATCCGCAGAGATAATCAGTGATTCGGCCTGCTTCTTCAATGTTATCGGTTATTCTCTCTTTGGGCATTCGGGTACTTCGGGTTCTTGAGCTTCATACACTATCATCATGGGAGAGAAAAGTATACATCGGGGTTATTCTTTGGCTATCGGACTTAATCTGCTACTTCGATGGTATAAGTTTCTCTGTCTTTGGGTATATGTGTGTCTTTGTTCGTGAGCTCTAGTCTAAGAGACTAACTGCATCAATTCATCTACTTGGGGGAAAGTGGTCTCTTGACAACTTTGGGGATGCATCGCTTCAGACTTCAGTGGTAATGAAATATGAGAAGAAACTTAAAGAGTGGGATGATACGTTGCTGTTCTTGTTGATGATATAAACCCGAACGAAGAATCTCGATTATCGTTCTTAAAAGGAGCAGCGGGATTTATGATAATGGTGTGCTTCTCTGTGCACCTGGCTAAGGCAAGCTTGAAATAGAGCTTCGAATCTGCTCATCTAATGGATTTTCGGTTTGGGGGGAAGCTGCCAAAGTCTCTCTTTCTTAAAGGCTCATGTTCTATCTTCTATTTTGGAGCCTCGAAAGCTTTGGTGGTGGAAGTTTAAGAGATGACGAATTCTATCTTCTACGACGTGTTGCTCGATATCGTTATCTCGGTACTCGTATCATCATCTTCTTAAACTATTTCATCTACTCTATCTTTGTAAATATTTATCAAAAACAAAATAGAAAAATATAAAACCAGAAAAAGAAAATAGAAAAATATAAAACCAACAAAAACCCATAAAAATCAGAAAAAATTTTAAAAAGGCCAAAAATATGGTTTCTCAAGACATGTCTTCTGGTATCGATAACATCTACGGTCTTAGAAATGTCATTCAATAATGGCACGGGACCATTGATGAAGTTCAAGCAGGAGGTGTAAATATTTCCTTTCAAAACATGTCAAAAACTATGGCTTACAGTTACTTCAGACTGTAACCCGCGCTTAACCATAGCTTGCTATTATTTCTGATAGCAACCCGCTCTTCAAGAAACGAAAGTGCTGCGCTAAGCCAATTTTCAAATATTTCGTGCACTTATCCTAAAACAAAACAAGGAAATCATGTCGTCAAAATGACTGTTGTTCCTACACAAATGTTTTTCCTTCTCAAAATTCTTCAGAAAAATGTTTGTTGGTCAAAAATGGTGGAAATTTAGTTGCTTGAAAATCAATCAGTATCAGAATTTTCATAAATTTGGTAACTCAATCAATGACTTCAACACTTTTAAAATCTTTTATAAAATGAATCTTGATTGAGGGGGAGAATGTTTTCAAATTTATATCATCTAAACGAGCTTATCTATTATCCTATATGCTTAACTGAAAATGATGTTAACCTACATTGAAGGACTAGGTGCCTAGGATATAATTGTTATGATTAGATGATTATAGTTTGATAAACACATTATTCACATGCTTTACATGATCAAATTGATATGTTGAATTGACTTTTATTAGTCGATTGTTGTTTGGGTGATGTCGACCACCATATATCTGTTTGTATGTCCACTAACGTATGCAGATATCATGGTTCATAAGAATGTTCCCGATCCGGATCCCACAAATGAAGATGATTGGATGCCGAAAGGAAAGGATAATTATATCTTTGGTCAACAAAAGAAGAAACGGAGCTTAATCAGATCTCTCTATGGATAGTTGGCACGATAGATGCAACTTCAGAGGTCTCACTGCATCAGCAGACGGTTTTCTTTCATCCTCTCAGCAACAACAAAAGCAGCTTATGATTCTCTCCACCTAACATATCTTGTGCAGGAAAAGTAGTGAATTATACCATTTTAAGAACAATTTTGAAATATTGTTTTGAAAAATGGAAAAACGTTGTTTTGAAAATAAATTGGACTTAATTTTGAAAATCACCGGACTTCATTTTATCAAAACTTAAGTCACTCAATCATCGACTAAGATCATCGATTGAGGGGGAGAGTGATTTAAAATAAAATATTTTCAAACGATATTTCTTCACAAAAGTTCCGATTTGTACGAAATAATGTGGTGATCTAAAGATTTAATGTTATGTCATGGTATGATTTTCTTTAAAACCCAAAGATCTTTCAAAATGAAATTTTTTATGTTCTTTCCCTAAAATTTTCTAAAATGATTTAAATCAATTGGGATCACAAATCTCAAAAGGTTTGAAATTTTTGATCAGGGGAGAGATCGTGATTTAAATCTCAAATCTATTTAAATGAAATTGGTTTTAGTCCTTTAAAGGCACTCCTGCCTCCATGTGCCAAACAATTTCAGTACATGATGCACATGATTGAGGAGGAGCATTTATCCAAAAACATGATGAGCATTTAAACCAGGCCACATATTCTCCCATGTTTTCTAAACCTTATTAAATCACTTGGGATCCAAAATAAGGGTTTGATATTTTTTATCGAGGGAGAATTTGTGATTTAATATGAAATTTGATAAAAGGTGATCGTTTTGATTCAATTGCGCATACTGCTCTCCCATATGTGCTAAACGCTTTCGAATCTCGAAGCACATATTGAGGGGGAGCATTTCAAAAAGAAAATAAACTTTCAAGGTACATAGATTTCTATGTTTCAGCCTAAAGTACCTTGATTGACTTTCTAAATGGTTTTTTAATGGCAGTATGATCGTGAAAGTACTTCAAAGAACTCTTTCCTCTATGTGCTAAACGATTTTAAACAACCAACGCACATTTTGAGGGGGAGAATTTACCAAAGAAAATCAATTGGCTTTTTCCACGGAAATTGTGATCAAGAAATTATTTCAAAGAACTCTTGCCTCTAGGTGCTAAACAATTTCAAAATCATATGCACATGTTGAGGGGGAGCATTTCTAAATGATCAAAACAATTAAGGTATAAAATGCTTTGATATTATATCACAAGTACCTTGATTGATTTTCAAATGATTTTTCAATTGGTTTCAAGAAGGAAAGAACAATACCAAAAGACCGAACAATTTACTTTATGCATGGTGTTATAAGGATGGTTAGGTTAGGTATTCGTTCCCACGATCCCGCTAGAGCCAGAGGGATCTACCCAGGGACAATCCACTAGATAGTGTAGAAGTCCTTAGGTATGATGAAAAAAGGAGAAAAATGAGAATATGGGAAGAGTGCCGACTGAGATAGAGCTAGAACTGGAACAAACCCAACAAGGTTCTATGTAATGACGTCTCGGTAAGCACTGAAGGGGTAGAAGAACGAAAAAGAAATAATGTGAAAATGGGGTTCAATACATGTGCTACTGGTGGTTACCAAGGTAACGCCGGTATTGAAGACAAGACGTGATGGACCCAGTGACACACTGCACTTAACTTCCCAAGCTACTCAAGTTCCTCTTAAAAGGGCTTGTTTCATTCTCACGGGGAATCGACATAATCTATCGACTTTCTCTTAGAGATTATTGATATTGAAGAAGGAGACCCTCTCCCTAGTCTCCGGCATAGGAACCAGATATGCACTATTGAGTCTAGAGCCAAGAGATCATCCACAATATCTCGTTAGGACACTAAATTAATGAAGACTTACTATTTCACACAATGTGGAAAGTAAGTTTATAAATTAAGAGTCCTACGTATTATCCTTGTGGTATTGCCAGAACATCCGAGTGATATGTAAAAGTATTCACGATGAAGATGGAAATCCTTCTAGAGCCAACATCAAACAAGCTCTTGGTGGGTAACATGTGAGATCTTTCCAAAAGATCAAACTTGTGACAACTGGATAGAAACGATGGGGCGATTCACTCGTGAATCAACCTTGGTCCAGGAAATGAATTGACGAATACTTTTGGAAAAACCATTCGATGTGCAAATCTTCTTTTCTCTAGCACATCGAATGGGTATTCATGTTTTCAAACACATAAAGTATCTCTGATGGAAAAAAAATACTTTTGGAAAAACCGTTCGATGTGCAAATCTTCTTTTCTCTAGCACATTGAATGTGTATTCTTTTCAAATACAAAAGGTATTTTTGATTGAAAATTGATCTTTCTCATAAAACCTTCGTCGTATTGCAAAGCTCTTTCTTCAAGCAATACGCGATTGTTTTCAAATCAATTTTTCATCAATCAGTGAATCTCAATTCGCTGGTTCACTCACTCCGTGTTGTCTTCTTTGAGACGTTCTGGTTTTAGAACAGCTAGAACAGTTGCGAAACCCTGTCAAGGAGATTCTTTGGAATTATATCTGATCACAGGCAGTACTTGTACTGATCAACGGGGAACCGTGGGCCGTGTACCTCAATTCAACGAAAGTGATCAAAGACACTTTCGTGTATTTTATTACTAACTATTGTTTGCAGGTACATTTGGACGGTTGCAGCTGATCAGAATTAAGAAGTCAATCCAAAGCCGCATGCTCACAACATCCACACTTAATTGAAGAAATCATGACTAGTGCATATCTACATAACCTGGTTCTAATATTTTTATATTATGCTTATGCTTCGCTGCTGCAAATATCATGAACCAGTAAAGCTTTCGCTACTCTGATGAAAAGATGTCGTGATCCAAAGTGTGAGCATTTCGGTCCGAAAGTCACAACTTCACATGATGGCAACACAATAAAGGGTGATCCAGAGATTTATTGTGGCTGATGATCTCAATGAAAGTTCAAAGATCATCAAAGATGTGGATCAGTTAAATGCCTCCACTAAAAGTACAAAACTATGCGGACTTTGAAGAATCGCTACTAAAGCACAAAGATTGCGGAACTTGAAGAATTGAAGTCTACGAGCTCAGAACTAAAGACAAAGATAGAATGCTAGGATGCAAAATGTATTTCATGGGATGACCTCCCTTATGGGGAGATTTTTAGGAATTGGAAATTCCATGTGAAAGTGTCGGTTACCCCAATTATGGTATAGCATATGTTAGCTCGTAGACTTGTAGTTATTTACGTTCTTTAGTAGCTAATTAGTTAGTTAGTAGCGTAGATTAGTTTAGAGTAACACCGTGGAGGAAGGACGGGTCTTTACCCACTGTATACCTGAGCCACAGGCCGTCATGAGGTCGTTTAGTTTGTAACTATAAATACCCTTCCCACTAAGGGAATGGTGGTGCTTTTCTCATAATCTAACCTTACATTTGTTTGTTTATCTCTCTAGAAAACACCCTCTCCTCTCTTCATCTCTCTAATATGGCTCACTTGTTTAATCACAATCCTAGACCACCCGAATCATCTAAACAACATAAATATACGATCCTAACACATGATCACTTACATAATACTTTGACCTTATCTATGGCAAATTTGGTCAACAATTTCACATTATGCTATAATTTATTTCGTAATTTTCATAACGCTATCATTATATCGTATTGTTGTTTCTATAACGTTCTCATAAATTTCACAATTTTCCCCGACCATTATCGTCTTTTTCATATTACCACATGCCCTCAAGGCATACTATAGTACAATTCAAACTTTTTAAATTTATTCGTTATAACTTCTATAGTTTTCACTCACATCACATTATCATTCAAGTTTCATTTATTATACTTTACATTTCAAGTTTCTATAACTTTAAGTTTTACGACCTTTACTTAGGGTCCAACACGGAACTCCTATTCCCTTTATTCTTATTTCCTTAAGACGTTTAGTTAATTTATACTTTTATTTTCTACTTTTCTACCCTACTCACGCCATGTAGGAAACACATAAGCCTACTCATTTATACTTCTTCATTTACATGGAGAGGCATCCCAAGCAATGTAAACCAAGAAACATAAACTCGTAGTTCGGTGACTCATAATTTTGCTACTTAAATGAAAAGGCGTCCCAATCCACTTAAATAAAGAAATTATAAAACATCCTACTAATACGCTTCCGACATAACACTAATACTTAATTGTAACTTGCTTTAACAATCGAAATTCTCATTTATTAGCATTGGATCCTTTTTACTATAACACTCCCCAAAGGGGCTATTTCACATGCCAAGGATATAGATAATTTTTAGCCGATGAAGGCAATTTAATTTATTCCAAAGTATTTTTATAACTTTCTCTTGTCAACTCGTACTATAACACATCCCGTAGGATTCACTATAACATATCCCAAAGGATTACTATTATATATCCCATAGAATTTTATAATAATAACTATAACATCTTTCGAGTGGCCTGTAACATCACACTATAACAATATATAGGATCCAAGCTATTATTATTTTATCATACTCACAATTTTCTCATTTCCAATTAACTAATACAGATTTATAAGGCTTATGAGCCCGCTTCCATACTTATACATTTACCATGTGTTTAATCATTTCTTCTTCTCATTAACCCGTCAACCCTCGTTGACCATTTTCACATTTTTACTATTACAAGTTTCAGTCTATTTGACTTTTTCACATGAAAAGCGTTATAGGTTTATTCCTAATCATACTCATTATTTTTCAATTATTCTTTTTTACACGCTCTATAACATTAACACGTTTTATCACTTCAATACATTCTTTTCGTTTTTTATTATACCACATACCAACGCATTCTCATTTATATATATAACTCAACGCCATTACGTTAGATTAGCACGTGGCTTACCATTTACTCCTCCATTAGACCCTACATAGGTTATAAACCAAAAACATTCTTCTTTACATATTCCTACATGTCACAATTTTATTTATTAACAAGTAGGCTTATTCCATTTTCACCCTTCAATACAAGTTATCGAATTTCAATATCATTCTATAATTTCATATTTTTAGACACTTAACTATTTATGTGGCATACTTTCACTTTAAAATTTCACGTGTATTACAACACACAATAATATTACACTATAACACGTCTATTATCAATTAACATGTATGCTTACCCATTACGTTCTATGACTTACAATTATCCCATCTCTAATACCACCATATTGGATATCCATTAGCCATTCACATAATAAGACCATGTTGATGGTTATACTCCCAGAACCGGGTAAGATAATCAATGTCAGTCGCAATACCACTAGGTGGTTACCGGATATCACTTGGAATCGTGTGATCACTTTCCAAAGTAAACTATTCGACCATATGCCTGGGTTACACGAATATCTACTTGGGATAAGACCAAATGTTGGTTATTGAAATAGGCACAAATCAATAACCCTTGCGTATATAAGTGTTTAGGCTTTCAGTTTGTTTCTCCTAGTAATGTTCTTTTTCAGTGTGTATTTAAGCTAAAGATTTCACTCTCTATTTATAGTAGAGAATACTCAACACTAATCAATGGACATTATGTATGATTAACGGCCAATTAATCACCCATAATAAACCTCCATTATCATAGAAATAGTGGTTACATAACCAATTAAACGTGGTCATAAAGCAGTCATAACAGCCAATTGAATGAGTCAAAGCTGTTACAAATTAATCATGCAACACTACAGGCAGGAACCATTACACTAGCGGCAGGAACCAAACACTACGGCAGGAACCATTACACTAACAGCAGGAACCATAACACTACCAGTAGGAACCATCAGTTACTACACTAGCAGTAGTAACCAATACACTGGCAGTACAAACCAATTTGAGTCAGGGTGTTCAAGTACCTCATGGGTGTACACTCCGAACCTCCTTACCCAAAACCAGGTGTGAATTAATCCCACAAGTGTATTAAATTTTCCAACAATCCTCCCCAAATTTAGTTCACTTCCTTTTCAAGAAAAACAAACATCAAACAAAATATGTGCATAAACGAAAATATCCTGAGGATTGAATTTCCATCTTAGTACATTACACGTTCAAATATTCGAGAATCAGGGTGTTCTAAGAATTGAACCCTTCAACCCATTTGAATACCTGAAGATAAAATACACACAAGTTTTCAAACACTTAAATGCTCCTGACACTTTACAAGCCATGTGTCCATATCCAAATTCATAAATGTTGCAAGAGCCAAAAGTCCAAAGCTCCCTGAAGTGGCAAAACTTCAACATTCACATAGGTGGTTCCTCTTTATTCATGCTCCTGCCAAGTACTTTTTCAAAGAAAATTAACCATTAAGAAGTAAAGACTTCATCCTCCTTTCAGCAGGTTCTGAGCACAACCTTGGGATGTAAATAAAACATGTGCTCCAGTCCACTGAATGTTCAGCTTTCCACATTGAACTTAGCTCCCAAGTTTCCTTAGGAGGGAGTTGGGTGTATTAGCATTCAGTGACTAAGTTGGACTTAAACCCATCAATTTAGCAGACTTTATAACCAAGTCTCTAGCCAGACTCTTCGTCAAGTGATCAGCTAAATTTTGTTGAGATCTAACAAACTCTATAGATACCACCCCATTCATGATAAGCTCACGAATCATGCTATGTTTGACACCTAAGTGTCTAGACTTCCCATTGTACATCTGGATATAAGCCTTTGCCAATGTAGCTGCACTATCACAACGGATAGAAATAGGTGCTATAGGTTTAGGCCACAATGGAATCTCAAGAAGCAAGTTTTTCAACCATTCACCTTTACCAGTAGCTGCTAAAGCCACAAATTCAGATTCCATTATTGAACTGGTGATGCAAGTTTGCTTCTTGGATGCCCAAAAAATTGCACCTCCACCAAGTAGTAATACCCAGCCAGTAGACTAATTGTCTTCAGTGTTACTGATCCAACTTGCATCAGTGTATCCTTCTAATACTGAAGGAATACCAGTATATGAGAGACTATAATCCACAGTTCTTTTCAAATACTTCAGTACCCTCTGAACTGCTTGCCAGTGATGAGCACTAGGATTACTAGTATACCTGCTCAATTTACCCACTGCAAAAGCAATATCAGGTCTTGTACAAGTCATGGCATACATTAGGCAGCCAATTACCCTAGAATACTCAAGTTGAGATACATCCTTGCCTTTATTAGGCATCAACTTCTCACAAGTATCCATAGGTGTACTCATACGAGTACAATCAAAGTAATTGAATTTCCTCAACACCTTCTCAATATAATGAGACTGAGAGATAGAAATTCTTTTACTTTCATGTTTAATCCTTATACTAAGGATAACATCAGCCTCCCCCATGTCTTTCATGGAGAACCTTGATGACAAAAATTCCTTTGTCAGGTCAACTTGATTTTGGTCAGTGCCAAAAATCAACATGTCATCAACATATAGACAAATGATGACTCCTTTACCAGATTCATCAAATTTGCTATATACACATTTGTCAGACTGGTTAAGTAAATAACCATTAGAGAAAACCACTTCATCAAATTTTTGATGACATTGCTTAGGTGCCTGTTTTAGTCCATAAAGAGACTTAATCAGTTTACACACCTTGTTTTCATTGCCAGTAAAGATGAAGCCCTGAGGTTGGTTCATATAAACCTCCTCATCCAATTCACCATTTAAGAAAGTTGTTTTCACATCCATCTGATGAATAATTAGATTGTGAATTGATGCCAAAGCAATCAGCAGTCTTATGGTACTGATACGAGCCACAAGGGCATAAGTATCAAAATAGTATATCCCTGACTTTTGTTTAAAGCCCTGAATGACTAGTCTAGCCTTGAATTTTTCAATAGTTCCATCAACCTTCATTTTCTTTTTGAAAATCCACTTGAAACCCAAAGGTTTGCAACCAGGAGGTAGATCAACCAACACCCAAGTGTTGTTGCCCATGATGGAATCCATCTCATCATTGATTGCTTCTTTCCAGAAAACATTATCCTGGGACTTCATTGCTTCTTCAAATGTCTTGGGATCATCCTCAACAATGAAGCAATAGGAGTATTGGTCAGAGACCTCATCCCTAGTTCCTTCAATTAAGTATAATTGAAACTCAGGTCCAAATGACTTTGGAGTCCGGACCCTTTTGCTCTTTCTGAGCACAGGTTCAGGTTGTTAAACCACAACCTCATCAGGTACCTCTGATGGTAATTCATCAGGGACCTCTGATGGTAATTCATCAGGGACCTCTGATACACCAGTGTCATGAGTTCCATTAGGAATCCTCTGACTTGGTCTAGGCACTGATGAGAATCTATTCTCATCAAAGTTTGCATCCCTTGATTCAATTATGGAGTTAATTGAAACATATTCATTAGGTTCAATAACATAGAACCTAAAAGCCTTGGAATGCTCAGCATATCCAACAAAGATGCAATCAATGCCTCTTTCACCCAAAGTTTTCAGCTTTGGATCAGGGAGTCTTACAACAGCCCTACAACCCCAGACCCTGAGATAGTTCAGGTTGGGTTTCCTTTTAGTCCAGAGTTCATAAGGGGTAACTTTGTTCCTTTTATTAGGAACCCTATTTAATAAATAGAAAGTTGTTAACATAGCTTTACCCTAGAACCCTTGACTCAGTCCTGATTAGGACAACATGGAATTAACCATCTCCTTCAGTACCCTGTTTTTCCTTTCAGAAATACCATTTTGCTGAGGAGTATAGGGAGCAGTCGTTTCATGGATTATACCAACAGACTGAAAATACAACGTATCCATGTACTCACCTCCCCTATCAGTCCTTAATCTTTTGATCAGAGACCCAAGTTGTAATTCAACTTCAGTTGTAAATACTTTAAAGTTATCTAATGCTTCATCCTTAGTATGTAATAGATAGACATAACAAAACCTATAAGCATCATCAATAAATGTCACAAATTACTTCTTATTCCCCAAAAAAGTAGTGGCATGCAAATTACACAGGTCATTGTGTATTAGCTCCAAGAGCTTAGATTCACGTTTAACACCCTAAAAGGGTTTCTTAGTTATCTTGGTCAACACTCAAGTTCTACACTTTTCAGTGTTCATGTCAAATGCTGGGATTAACCCATCCTTATACATATCTTGCATTCTTTTACAGTGTACATGGCCAAGTCTAGCATGCCAAAGGGTAGAGTCAGACAGGTCAGTGGTGGTCACAAAGGCTGAATTAACACTATCAGTGACAATATTAAGCCTGAACATTTGATTACATAAATAGCCAAAACCAATAAACACACAATTTTTAGACAAGACAAATTTATCAGATTCAATAACTTGTTTATATCCATGATTATTCAAAACACTACTTGAAACCAAGTTTTTCCTTATATCAGGAACATGAATAACATTAAACAAAGTTACAATCTTTCCAGAACTAAATCTAAGGTCTACACAACCACGACCATGCACCAAGGCTGTTGACTTATTTCTCATGTGAAGAATAGAACCATCATTCAGTGAGTCATAAGTGTTGAACTAGCTCCTATCTTTACACACATGAACTGTTGCACCAGAGTCAACCCACCACGCAACATCATCATCCTGCACATAATAAGATTCAGATATATATGTAACATAATAATCTGAAAAGACTTATTAAACATATTCTGACCTTTCAGTGAGTTGGTAGAACCACCACTCCCTGAACTATTAGTGCCTGATCCATTGGCTTTACCACCAACGTTAACACCCTTGCAATCCCTTTTAATGTGACCATATTTGCCACATTTCCAACAAGTATGTGTTGCCTTCTTGTTAGGAACTGCCCTTATGTTGTCATGATATTTGTGTTTGCCTTTGTTGTCATTGTACCTGGTGGAGTTGTTATGCTCCACCATATTGACAACAGATGCACCAGTAGCATTGCTACTCTTTGGCTTGTCATTATCCTGCACCCTGAGAGATTCCTCAATGTGCAGATGACTGCCCAACTCAACCAGAGTTAACACCTCTTTCTTATGTTTCAAGGTATGCTTTAAATCTTTCCAAGAAGGAGAAAGTTTATCAATAACACAAGAGACTGAAATAGCCTCATCTATGTGCATATTGTGTTGTTTAAACCTTCTAAGTATTCCAAGAAGTTCATTGTATTGTTCCATGACTGGTCTTGAATCAGTCATTTTGTAATTTGTGAAATTACTTACAAGGAACTTCTTACTTGATGCATCCTCAGCCATATATTTGGCATCCAAGGAATCCCATAGTTTTTTGGAAGATTCAAAATTCTTATAAATGTCAAAGAGTGAATCAGACATACCATTGAGAGTTAAGCCTCTGCAAATGTAGTCATCATTCTCCCATACCCTGCCCTGGCGGGATTGGGTTTGTTGTTGTTGTTGTAAATGTAGTCATCATTATCCCATTTTCTCCTCCTCCTGATCTGCTCTACAGTAGCATCATCCCCATCATCAGGAATAGGAGTGGTTATCACATAAACCACACTCATGCTTGATAGCAAGAAGTGCATCTTCTTCTGCCATCTCTTGAAGTCCACCCCTTCAAACTTGTCCAGCTTTGCAAAGTTTGAAGCCATGTGTTTTATTGAAGCAGTAGCCATTGATTATCACAGAATAGTTTACTTTGATTATTGGTGGTAATTCCCAAAACCTGGTAAGATAATCAATGTCAGTAGCAATACCACTAGGTGGTTACCGGATATCACTTGGAATCATGTGATCACTTTCCAAAGTAAACTATTCGACCTTATGCCTGGGTTACACGAATATCTACTTGGGATAAGACCAAATATTGGTTATTGAAATAGGCACAAATCAATAACCCTTACGTATATAAGTGTTTAGGCATTCAGTTCGTTTCTCCTGGTATTGTTCTTTTTCAGTGTGTATTCAAGCTGAAGATGTCACTCTCTATTTATAGTAGAGAATACTCAACACTAATCAATGGACATTATGTATGATTAACGGCCAATTAATCACCCATAATAAACCTTCATTATCATAGAAATAGTGGTTACATGACCAATTAAACGTGGTCATAAAGCAGTCATAACAGCCAATTTGTAGGATCGTATATTTTATGTTGTTTAGATGATTCAGGTGGTCTAGGATTATGATTAAACAAATATGCCATTGTTAGAGAGATGAAGAGAGGAGAGGGTGTTCTAGAGAGAGAAATAATCAAAAGGAAAGGTTAGATTAATGAGAAGCACCACCCTTCCAAGGATGGAAGGGGTATTTATAGTTACAAACAATACACCCTCCTGTCAGGCTGTAGATCAAGCATACAGTGGGTAAAGACCCGTCCTTCCTCCACGGTGTTGCTCTAAACTAATCTACACTACTAACTAACTAATTAAGTATTAAACAACGTAAATAACTACAAGTCTACGAGCTAACATATGCTAGACCATAATTGGGGTAACCGACACTTTCACATGGAATTTCCAATTCCTAAAAATCTCCCCCTAAGGGAGGTCACCCCATGAAATACATTTTGCATCCTAGCATTCTATATTTGTCTTTAGTTCTGAGCTCGTAGACTTCAGTTTTTCAAGTTCCGCAATCTTTGTGCTTTAGTAGCGATTCTTCAAAGTCTGCATAGTTTTGTACTTTTAGTGGAGGCCTTTAACTGATCTACATCTTGATGATCTACGAGCTTTCTTCGAGATCATCAGCCACAACAAATCTCTGGATGATCCTTTTGTTGTGCTGCCTTCATGTGATGTTGTGACTTTTAGACCGACATGCTCACACTTTTAGGATCATGACATCTTTCCATCAGAGTAGCGAAAGCTTTACTGGTTCATGATATTTGCAGCAGCGTAGCAGAAGCATAGTATAAAAATATCAGAGCCAGGTTATGTAGATATGCACTAGTCATGATTTCTTCAATTAAGTGTGGATGCTGTGAGCATGCGGCTTTGGATTTACTTCTCAATTTTGATCAGCTGCAACCATCCAAATGTACTTGCAAACAGCAGTTAGCAATAAAACACACGAAAGTGTCTTTGATCACTTTCGTTGAATTGAGGTACACGGCCCACGGTTCCCCGTTGATCAGTACAAGTACTGCCTGTGATCAGGTATAATTCCAAAGAATCTCCTTGACAGGGTTTCGCACCTATTCTAGTTGTTCTCAAACCGGAACGTCTCAAAGAAGACAACACGGAGTGAGTGAACCAGCGAATTGAGATTCACTGATTGAGGAAAAATTGATTTGAAAACAATCGCGTATTGCTTGAAGAAAGACTTTTGCAATACGGCGAAGGATTTATGAGAAAGATCATTTTTCAATCAAAAATACTTTTTGTGTTTGAAAAGAATACACATTAGATGTGCTAGAGAAAAGAAGAGATTTGCACATCGAACGGTTTTTCCAAAAGTATTTTTTTCAATCAGAGATACTTTTTGTGTTTGAAAACATGAATACACATTCAATGTGATAGAGAAAAGAAGATTAGCAAATCGAACGGTTTTTCCAAAAGTATTCGTCAATTCATTTCCTGGACCAAGGTTGATTCAAGAATGAATCGCCCCATCGTTTCTATCCAGTTGTCACAAGCTTGATCTTTTTGGAAAGATCTCACATGTCACCCACCAGAGCTTGTTTGATGTTGGCTCTAGAGGGCTTTCCATCTTCATCATGAATGTTTATACATATCACTCGGATGTTCTGGCAATTACCACAAGGATAATGCTTAGGACTCTTAATATATTCTTACTTTCCACATTGTGTGAAACAGTAAGTCTTCATTAATTTAGTGTCCTAATGAGATATTGTGGATGATCTCTTGGCTCTAGACTCAATTGTGCATTTTGGTTTCCTATGTCAGAGACTAGGGAGAGGGTCTCCTTCTTCAATATCAACTATCTCTAAGAGAAAGTCGATAGATTATGTAGGTTCTCCGTGAGAATGAAACAAGTCCTTTTAAGAGGAACTTGAGTAGCTTGGGAAAGTTGTAGTGCAGTGCGTCACTGGGTCCATGATGTCTTGTCTTCAATACCAGTGTTACCTTAGTAAGCACCAGTAGCATATGAATTGAACCCGGTTTCTGCCCTAAGGTTGAATTATTGGAGGGCTATTTCTTTTCACCCTTTTCTCATTTCAATTCTTTTTCATTCTTCAACTCCTTCAGTGCTTACCAAGACTTCATTACTAGAACCTTGTTGGGTTTATTCCAGTACTAGCTCTGTCTTAGTCCGCACTTTTCCCGTATTCTCATTTTTCTCCTTTTTTCATCATACCTAAGGACTTCTACACTATCTAAAGGATTGTCCCTGGGTAGATCCCTCCGGCTCTGGCGGGATCGTGGGAACGAATACCTAACCTAACCATCCTTATAACACCATGCATAAAGTAAATTGGTCGGTCTTTTGGTATTGTTCTTTCCTTCTCGAAACCAAATGAAAAATCATTTGGAAAATCAATCAAGGTACTTGTGATATAATATCAAAGCATTTTGTACCTTAATTGTTTTGATTATTTAGAAATGCTCCCTCTCAACATGTGCATATGATTTGTAAATTGTTTAGCACATGGAGGCAAGAGTTCTTTAAAATAATTTCTTGATCACAATTTCCGTAGAAAAAGCCATATGAATTTCTTTGATAAATTCTCCCCCTCAATATGTGTGTTGGATATTTGAAAATCATTTTGCGCATAGAGTCAAGAGGTTTTTGAAGTACTTTTCACGATTGCCAATGGAAACCATTCGCTCCCCCTCAATATGTGCATCGATATACGAAAGAGTTTAACACATATTAGAGAGAACTTTCACTTTGAATCAAAACGATCATCTTTTATCAAATTTCATATTAAATCAAAAATTCTCCCCCGTTCAAAAATATCAAACCCTTTGAGATTTTGGATCCCAAGTGATTTAATAAGGTTTGGAAAACATGGGAGAATATGTGGCCTGGTTTAAATACTCTTCTAGTTTTTTTTTGGTTAAATGCTCATCTACAATCATGTGCATAAATTTCAAACCAATCATGTGGAAGGAGTGCTTTTGAAACAATCACCCTTTAAAACCGGTTTGAGATTTAAATCACGATCTCTCCCCCGATCAAAAATTTCAAATCAATTGAGATTTTGGATCCCGATTGATTTACATCATTTAGAAAATTTTGGGGAAAGACGTGGCAAAATTTAATTTTGAAAAATGACTGATAAGGATCAATTTAAGACATTAAAGACTGTTAGTGTCAGGTATGATAGTTTTTAAGAGATCTTTAATTAAAATAAAACAATTTCACAATCAAACAAGAATAGAAAAAATTTCATTTTGTAAGATCTTTGAGTTTTAAAGAAAATCATACCATGACATAACATTAAATCTTTAGATCACCACTTATTATTGTACAAACCGGAACTTTTATGAAGAAATATCATTTGAAAATATTTTAATATAAATCACTCTCCCCCTCAATCGATGACCGATTCGATGATTGAGTGACTTAAGTTTTGATAAAATGAAGTCCGGTGATTTTCAAAATTTGGTCCAATTTATTTTCAAAACAATATTTTTCCATTTTCAAAACAACATTTTCAAAATTGTTTAAAAATGGTATCATTTACTACTTTTCCTGCATAAGATACGTTAGGTGGTTGAGCTGAATCTGTTGTTGCTGTAAGGTATGAAGAAAACCATCTGCAAATGCAGTGAGACCTCTGAAGTTGCATCTGTCATGCCAACTATCCATAGAGAGATCTAATTAAGCTCCGTTTCTTCTTTTGTCGACCCAAGAAATAGTTACCCTTTCCTTTCGGCATCCAATCATCATCATTTGTGGGATCCGAAACGGGAACATTCTTATAATCCATGATATCTGCATACGTTAGTAGACATACAAACAGATATATGGTGGTCGACAACACCAAAACAACAATCGACTAATAAAAGTCAATTCAACATATCAATCAGATGGGAATTGTGTGTTTATCAAACTCTAATCATCTAATCTAAATAATCATATCCTAGATCCTAGTCCTTCGACGTAGGCGAGCATCTTTTTCAATTAAGCACATAGGATAATTAGATAAGCTCGTTTAGATGATATATAAATTTGAAAACATTCTCCCCCTCAATCAATGACTCATTTCATAAAAAGTTTTAACCATGCTGTCATTGATTGGGTTTTGCAAATTTATGAATATTCTGATTCTGATTGATTTTCAAGCAACTTATTTCCACTATTTTGTTAAAATAAATATTTTTCTGAAGAATTTTAGAAGGAAAAATATTTAAGTAGGAACAACAGTCCTTCGACATACTTTCCTCTTTTAGTTTTAGGATAAGTGCGCGAAATATTTGAAAATTGGTTTAGCGCAGCACTTTCCTTTCTTGAAGAGCGGGTTGCTATCTGAAATAATAACAAACCATGGTTTTAGCGCGGGTTACAGTCTGAAATAACTGCAAGCCATATTTTGAGACATGTTTTGGAAAAGAATATTTACACCTCCTGCTCGAACTTCATCTATGGTCCCGTGCCATTATTGAATGACATTTCTAAGACCGTAGATGTTATCGATATCAGAAGACATGTCTTGAGAAAACATATTTTTGGCATTTTTTCAAATTTTCTGATTTTTATGGGTTTTTGTTGGTTTTATAATTTTCTATTTTCTTTTTGTTTGTTTTATATTTTTGTAATTTGTTTTTGATAAATATTTACAAAGATAGTTTAGATGATATAGTTTAAGAAGATGATGATACGAGTACCGAGATAAGGATATCGAGCAGCCCCGTTGTAGAAGATAGAAGTCATCATCTCTTAAACATTCACCACCAAAGCTTTCGAGGCTCCTGAATTGAAGATAGAACATGAGCCTTTGAGAAAGAGAGACTTTGGCAGCTTCCCCCCAAACCGAAAATCCTTTTGATGAGCAGATTCGAAGCTCTATTTCAAGCTTGCCTTAGCCAGGTGCACAAAGAAGCACACCATTATCATGAATATTGTTGCTCCTTTTAAGAATAATCTTTGTGATTCTTCGTTCGAGGTTATATTATCCAATAGAAGAACAGCAACGTATCATCCCACTTTTAAATAATCTTCTCAAATTTCTTTTCCACTGAAGTCTGAAGCGATCCATACCAAAAATTTGTCAAGAGACCACTTCCCCCAAGTAGATGAATTGATGCAGTCAGTCTCTTAGACTAGAGCTCACGAACCCGAATACACATATACCCGAAGACAGAGAAACTTTAGGATATTGGATTTCACATACACATCATAACATTAAAACTTTAGGCGTATAGATGATTTAAAAGAGAGAAAGTGGGATATTCTAGAAAGAGAAACTCATGTAATGTTAGATTACCAAAGAACATCCAACCCTCTACCTTGCAAGGTAGAAGGTATTTATAGGTTACAAACTAAATGACGTCCTGACGGCCTGTGGATCAGGGATACAATGGGTAAAGACCCGTCCTTCCTCCACGGTGTTGCACTATACTATTCTACGCTACTCCTTATCTAATGAATAACATAAATAATGACAAGTCTGCGAGCTAACTTTGGCTAGATAATAATTGGGGTGACCGACTCTTTTACTTATGGAATTTATGATTCCTAACAATCTCCCCCTAAGGGAGGTCACCCCATAAATTACATTGTATATCCTAGCTTTCAAGTAGATCTTCATTCATGAGCTCGTAGACTTCTCTTCAACAAAGTAATCAAACTAAGTGCATCTGTGGAGAGTACATCATTGAACAACTGAAATGAATAATTTGTGGAGGTTGAGTGGTGATCCACTGTGATAACAATAATTTTGAGCCAGCTTTTGAGATCATCGGCAAACGCAAATCTCTGAGATATCCATTGTGGTGTTGTGACTTTCGGACCGACATGCTCACATTCTGGATCATGAAATCTTCTCATCAAAGTATCGGAAACTTTCATTGATTCATGATATTGGCAGCAGCATAGCAGAAGCATGGAGTGAAAATATCAGAGTCATTGATGCAACAATCATGATTTCTTTCGATATGAATGTGTTGTGTGAGCATGCGGCTATGGATTGACCGCTCCATTCGATCGGTACAAGCGTCGGGTGTACCTACATAAAACAGTTAGCAATAAAGCGCACGAAAGTGTCTTTGATCACTTTCGATGAATTGAGGTACACGGCCCACGGTTCCCGTTGATCATTACAAATCTGCCTGATCAGGTATAATTCCGAAGAACTTCCTTGACAAGGTTTCGCAGCTGCTCTAGCTGTTCTCAAACCGGAACGTCTCAAAGAAGACAACACGAAGTGAGTGAACCAGCGAATTTAAGTCCACTGATTGATGAAAAGAGATTTGAAAAACAATCGTGTATTGCTCAATAGAAATTGTTTTTGCAATATAACGAAGGTTTTAATGAAAATCAATTATCAATCATAAAACACCTTTTGATTTGAAAAATTAGTACACGGTCGACGTGCTAATGAAAAGAGTTCTAAAGCACAAAGACCGGTTTTTCAAAGGTATCCGTCAATCCATAACCTGAACCAGGATTGATTCAAAAGATTGAATCGCCCCATTGTTTATTTTCAGTTGTCACATGGTTGATCTGTATAATAGATCTCACATGCCACCTACCAAGAGCTTGTTAGATGTTGGCTCCAGAAGGCTTTCCATCTTCACAGTGAATATGTAAACACATCACTGAGGATGTTCGGCAATACCACAAGGATAATGCGTAGGACTCAGGATATAATTTCTCTTTCCACATTGTGTGAAATAGAGAGTCTTCATTGAAATTGTCCTAATGAGATTTATTGATGATCTAGTTGCTCTAGACTCAATTTGTGCATTTTGGATCCTATAACGGAGACTAGGGAGAGGGTCTCCTTCTTCAATATCAACAATCTCTAAGAGAAAGTCGATAGATAATGTAGGTTCCCGGTGAGAATGAAACAAGCCCTTTTAAGAGGAACTTGAGTAGCTTGGGAAGTTTAGTGCAGTGCGTCCCCGGGTCCATGACGTCTTGTCTTCAATACCGGAGTTACCTAAGTAACCACCGGTAGCATATGTATTGAACCCGGTTTCCGCCCTAAGGTTGAATTATTGGAGGGCTATTTCTTTTCACCCTTTTCACATTCAATTCTTTTTCATTCTTCAACCCTTCAGTGCTTACCGAGACTTCATAACTAGAACCTTGTTGGGTTTATTCCAGTACTAGCTCTGTCTCAGACCGCACTCTTCCCGTATCTCACTTTTCTCCTTTTTTCAATATACCTAAGGACTCTACACTATCTAGTGGATTGTAACTGGGTAGATCCCTCCGGCTCTGGCGGGATCATGGGAACCAATACCTAACCTTATCATCCTTATATCACCGTACATAAAGTAAAGTTGGTCGGTCTATTTGGTATTGTTCATCTGCCATAGGAACCAATTGAAAACCATTTGAAAATCAATCTAGATACTTGTGATATATTATCAAAGCATTTTGTACCCGAATTGTTTTTGATATTTTTAGAATAAGAACTCCCCCACAACATGTGAATCAAGTATTTGAAATAGTTTTCCACACGGAGGCAAGAGAAAGAATTAACTTCTTTGATTACCATTTTCTAAAAAATATCAACATCACTTCCCTAATCGAATCAAGTAGATAAAGCATTTTGGGGAAGGATGAGGTTTTCATGATTTTGCTCCCCCTCAATATGTGCTTCTAGGTTTGAAATAGATAAATATTTAAAAGAGGGTTTTGCACATACTAGAGGAACCCTTTTGAAGTCAGACATGATCACCAAAAGATTAGAAGCCATTTAACATACAATCAAGGTACCTTAGAAAAGTGGAAAATTGTGTACCTTGATGTCTTGAATTTGCTCAAAGAAAATGCTCCCCCTTAATATATGCTTCGAGATTCAAAAAATTGTTTAGCACATATTAGAGAGTAGTATGCACAAAAAGTTGGTCATCTTTTAACATCTTTCATATTTATATCACATTTTCTCCCCGATCAAAAATTTCAAATCCTTTGAGATTTTGGATCTCAAGTGATTTAAATATGTATGAGGCAAAATAATTGTTGGAGAAAAATGTGTCCGGTTTTATATGATCAGAAGTGGACAACACAGATGTTCCCCTTTTTGATATAAGGGGAAACCATAGTACATAACCTAGCACTATTACATGCATTACAGTTGTTCATAGTTTGTACACCACATTATACATAAATTTAATACATAACAGAGACTACTTCCTGAAGATGTCTTCATTCAGTTCTTTGAAGTAGTTTGTAATGCCCATCACGAAGTCTACCACTAACAAAGCTTTCAAGGCTGCGGAAGATCCTTGAGTCTTTAGTCTTACGCTGATTGCAGCAATGAAATCTTCACACCGCTTTAAGTCATCATCAGTCCAGAAAGTAGTCTTTACCCATGATTTCATATCAATTTTGATTTCTTTCACTCTAAAGTCTAGTTCTTCTTCAACCAATTTGAGAGTTCCGTCACTAAACTTGTAGAGCTCACATAGTCGCATAAGCATGCGAGTCCCATATCTGTTGGTGAAGATGACGGCTCTAGGGGTGTCAAGAACTTTGTATTCGCGATGAAATTCATGCCCTGTTGCATTCCATTGTGGACTTGTAAGGTTGATCCTTGTTTGGTAGTTTTCCATGCCAAGCTGAAAGTCCTCAACTCATTTTCGAATGACTAAGCCCCTGATCCAAAGAGTGACAGCTGCAGAGAGGGCCTTTTTCTCATGGACAGGTAAATGCTCAAGGTGTCCTTGGAGATTCAAGAGATAGAGATCTTCAAAATCATTTATCAGAAGATGTTTGAAGTCGTTTTCCTCAATAGTATACACTTTGAAGTCTGCTCTTTTAAGGACTATCTTCTTCAAATACTCATATCCATAGATAGGGAAGATCTCTACACAAACAACACTTAAGATTTGCAGCTTTGATCGAACCCCTTTGCGTCTTTTATCAGCACCATGTCTTTCGATGTAGAACTTCTTCTTTTTGAACCACCGTTGAAATACCATATGAAGCGGCAATGTCATACTTTCGTTCTTCATCAGCCGAGAATTGATCGGAACCATCTGTTCAAGCCCCTGATCGAGTAGGTTGCAGCTTTCATCTTTGAAATTGATAGAAATGGTCTTCTTTCAGCAGCGAGCAAGATATTCAAGTCATGATTGAAGAAGAATTCAGCCTGAATGGTCATCGACCGGTTCACCACCAAGAGGAAGAGATTTGTTGACATTGCGACTAATTTGCTCATGACTTGGTCATTCAGCATCTTATGGCATTCTTCCATCTGATATTGAAGATGATTGGCATCTGAGTGGAAGACTTTGACAATTTCATAAGCTTGTCCTTCAAGATCTCTTGGGGTAATGGATGAGATACTCTTCCGTTCACAAAACCATATAATAAAGCTCCCCATATCACCTGTGAAGTGAAGAAGAGAGTCTTCTGCTGGAGCTTCATAGTTGGAACTGATAGTTGAAGCCCAATTGTTAGTTTGGATTTGTTGACTCAGACTCGGGAATAAACCAAGAGGGCTCAGGAGTTTGTGGTCTTTCTTCAGAGAGCCAACTTCGAATGGTGTCTTTTGAAGGTGCAACTCTGGATGGATTAGATGGTTCACCTGACATATAAGTATCAAACCAATCATCTTAAGTTGACTTGGGAATAAATCTGGTGGATGCATCATCTTCATCTGATTCTGACTCTGCTATGACAAGCGATTCTTCATTAGCAACTTGATCTTCAGGGATAGAGGAGACTGTAGAAGTGAACCTTGAGTCAACCGTGGACCAAGCTGCATATTTCTTTTGCGTTCCTTGATTTTCAGATGAACTGGGTTGATTGGCAGGCTTTGGTGTTGATGATGGTGGTTGTGGAGGAGGTGTGGAGGTTGTCTTAGAAGATCCACTAACTCCAGATGTTCCAGCACCCCCAGTAGGAGGTGGAGGAGGAGGAGGATCTTTATGACCTTTACGCAATGTTTCCAACACTACGGTTCTCCTTTTCTTTTTAGCTTTTCTTTCTCCAGCGTCTATCAAGAACTGTACATGATTGTCGTACTTGATTGATTCTTCGAGAGCCTCATAAAGCATCTTATGGACCTCATGCTTATCTTCGCCAGCTTCAAACATCTTATCTGAAAGTACAGCTCTCATATCAGCAATAGGAAGATCCTTGAATCGTCTAAGTAGAGGAGCCTCCATTGCCCATTCCACAGCATCTTTAACTTCGCCTTAAATGGCGTCTGCCACCCCTTCATCAAAGTTGAGATGCTCCAGCCTATAGACACGATCCACAAGGGAATCTACGGATTTCGGTAGTTGTCTTTCAAGAGCTTCAATTCTTTTCACTGCTTTGTCAAGCAGTTGATCTGAGGTAAGAATTTGAGGTGGTGAAGGTGTAGAGTTTCTACATCAGAAACTATGACCACTGGTTCAAGGGATAGAGTCTTTGCAGATTCAGGTGGTGAACGTGTGGTTACTTGGTCAGGTTTGGGAGGTGGAAGTGCAGTTGTGAGTAAGGGTGTTGTCATAGGTGGAACGGATGATGTGTCTTGCTGAATATTGACATTAAACATGGATTGTGCATCCTCCTTGTCATTATATTGCTTGGAAGGCTCAGAATCAATGGGTTTGTCATTTAAGAATTGATCGCCGAAAGTGAATTCAGTATCTAGGTTCTTAAATGATGATAGAGAACTGGTGGAAAGATTTGGTTCCTCTAGGGGCATGGTCTCATCGGATCTTGACTCCGGATTCTCCTGTGAGACTTGATGCAACTTTTCTACAACATTTTGTTCACACTGGATACCACTTGTAGCGGGATTCACTACGGTGCTACAGATGCTTTCTTTTCCAATTCAGATGTTTTTTGAACTGATGACGATTCAACACTTCTCTTCTTCAGATCAACTTGAGTGGTAGTTCTTGATGGTGAGGAAGAAAAGGTAAGGAGCGTGTGAGCAGCTTGTTCTATTCCAACAATTCTTTTTCCCTTGTCTTGTGTGATTGGTGTTGTTTGTTGAGGCACTTGATCAGGCTCTCTTAGCACTACTCCACCTACTGGTGCTTTCACATTCAGACTTTCTAGGCTTTCTTTGATTCCAAGTTGTAGAGCAGCATCATCTTCATCAGTTAACCTTGTATTATCCCTTGAAGCCTCAGTATTTTTACCAATTTCCTTTTCCACTTTCTTCCTTTTTACTTTCTGCTTCTTGGATGCGGTGTCTGAATGTTGTGACCCTTCAAGTCTCTTTTTAGGAAGAGAGGCATAGGATGCTTGTGAGGCTGAAGTGGACTTGGGAGCATTGGGTTGTGGAGGAGTGGGTGTGACATCGCCAGAGGAACCGGTAGCTCTTTTCTTGTATTGTTTGAAGTAGTCCTTCTTCTTGATATCGTCCAGTGAGTAGAGTGTCGGAATTGTCAATCCAAAGATTTCTTTATCCATTCCTCTAGGAACATATTTAAGATTACCCAAAAGCGAATACATCTTCTCGCTTTATGTAGATCCGAGTCAATCCCGAGGTTGAAGTTGTGAGTCATTTTAAGAACTGGATAACAAGTTTTGAAAATCGATCTGGGAATCACAAGCTTGTTCAGTTTCTTTCGACCCAGCTTTATTCGAAAGTTAGTTCTATCAGATATGAATGTATTCATTGACAACGAAAATTCTTCCCAAATACGTTCTGAGACATTCACATTCACTCCATTGACAATACCCCATAGGATTTGCAAAATGGGAATTCTCACTTTATCAAACCCTGAGGTTTTGCCAGATAAGCACAAGTTGAGAACTGTTGTCATTGCTCTCCAAGGTTTATACATGTGTCCAGTGATGATGTCGGAAGCCCTTAATATGCCATCGATATCCCAAACCAATCGAGAAGACAATTAGATTGTCAGCACCAGGTGGAGGTTCAGATCGTATGTTGGGGATACATGGAGTGATTCCTAGAGCCTTGCGAGAGAATGTCGAGTTTATCACAAATTCCCTATCATCCAGTTTGCACGAGTAATTAGCTGTGATTCTGTCCCATTGAATGGTGTTCCAGAATTGTTGTATGTAAATGGTGGGAATTGTGCATTGCTTGGTAATGGCACCGAAGAAGTTAGTATTCTTAAGGATATCAATAGATACTTTGAGGATAGGATTTTGTTGCAGCTTTTGAAGGTCCACATAGCAATTACTTTTTCCAATTTCTGCCCATTGACTCCTAGGAAGGATTTCTTCGTCTGAGAGAACTTTGTGTGATGCCGAAGAAGTAACGTTCTTATCAGAGATTGAACTTGCCATCGAAGATCTGAGTATAAATACAACCAATAGTAATGATTGGGAACAAGTTAGATTAAAAAAAATGATTAATGAGACAGCATAGAGAACACCCTTATGACATAGACACTCAGACTTAGTAACACGTGACGGGTTCCTATAAGCATATAGAGAATGATTGAGTGGTATTAGTGAGACATTTAAAGATCCAGATTCCTTTAGAACCAGTTTTTACAAGACGAGTTGTTATGGAATTAAAAGTTAAGGCATGCATTGCAAAGGAATCAATTCATGAATCAAGATACAAATGTGAAAATGATATAACAAATATGTATGAAACAATTTGTAACATTTGATAGCCACGAGAGAAACCAAGACTAACTCATTTGCATGAAAGCAAACTATGTCGCTTACTTGTAAAGACAAGTCGCCATTACCAGTCTACTGTCAAGTCGCAAATCCAGTTTAGTTCACTAAGTCGCTACATTTGCTAATTCGCTAACTTGCAAAGACAAGTCGCCATGAACAGTACCATAGCCAAGTTGCTACAAATCTGCTTTACCAAGTCGCTCACGTTACTAATTCGCTAATTTGTAAAGACAAGTCGCTGATAATAGTGATACAGCTAAGTCGCTACCCAAGTCGCTAGTAAATAGTTCACTAAGTCGCCACAGTAGCTTAGTCGCTAAGTTGAGCAGAATTAAAAGCAATAACTCGCTACGATGAACATTTAAACTAACTCGCTACCAAGAACAATACCTAAGTCGCTTTCAAGAACAATTGTTACCGCAACACATAATCGACCCAAACCACCACTTATACAACTCCATTACATAGACACAATTTGACCAACACTCAAAAACAGTTACACCAAAGCATTTAACACACTTGCAAAACATCATTACAACAAACATGATTCCATTAGAATTCAAACCTATGCGGGAATCAAATGTCACGAATCAAAAGCTCGATGAGATTTGGTAAAAAGATGTGTTAGACAAGCATCAAAGACATGTATTGGAGAACAAGTAGAGAAAGATTCAAGTCATACCACTTCTAAGTCGCTAGATCGAGAGCTTAACGAGGAAGAAAGAGAGAAAAAAAAACGTTTAATAATTTTGAAAAGAAAGAAAGAAGAAAAAAACTAAGTCGCTAGGGGGTAAGAAGAGGAGGATTTTCAAGAAGGCCTATTTGTCACTTTCGGTCCCTGTGGTTTAGTGGCTAGTGAAGCAACTTGCTATCAAAGATTTTATATCTAAGTTGCAATCTTATCAAATTCTGCATATTAGATATTTACTATCCAAGGCCATAACAGATATATCAGATAGCATACAAGCCCAGATAAGCACACACTCACAATAAACACCATGAGTCAAATAAACATTCAAAACATGAGAACACAAAGATAATCACAAATGCATGATAAGACAACAACCTACAACTGAGCACACACCATAACCAGCACTAAAGCATGTATGAGCAAGAAAACTTAAAAAATCTCCCCCTCAATCAATGTTAACAAAGACCATTGATTGACTTTAACCAACCCGTATTTTTTTTAATAAGACAAAATCAATTGTTCGAACTTCATCTATGAACCCGTATCATTATTGAATGATATTTCTAGGATCGTAGATGTTATCGAAAACAACGAATAAGTCTTTTATTAGATGGATGTAAAAGGTATGAATTTAAAAAAATTATGAGATATAATAAAAGTTGTGAATTAAAATTTTTTTTAAGAGACATTTGTGCTCAGATATAAACGAGCGAGTCCTGATTCAAGGTGAATAGGAGTCAAAGTAAGATGTACATCAATTCTGGCAAGCTATAGCTCCTGAATGAGCTATATTCATTTCAGATGGGAACCAAGTCATGAAGTTCCTGATTGAGTTGAGCATTGTACCTGAAAAGACTGAGAGCACATTGTACTAGAAGCACATGTAGAATTGCAGCTGGATGGGTTAGTGACATGAATAATCTCACTATTTGATGTAACCTTGGTTAATGCAGACGTACCAATATTAGAGATCTTTTTAGGCACAATATACTTGAAGAGTTTTCCTGTGGGAATCCACTTAAGGCAAGATTTAGGTATGTAAGTCCCTTTGGATTCTGTGAACTTAAATAATCTACCAGTGGGAATCCATTTGAAGCAGTTACTAGTAGATTTGTATGTGTGCACTTCCCTGTTTTGACTATTGGTCCTTTTGTGTTTTTGATGGTTTCTTAGGGGATAGATCAGCCAAATGATGTTTCTTATGAGAACTAGTCGTACTTCTAGTATTTCTGAACTTTGAGCTTTGAACATTTCCCTGGAGTTTGAGATTCATCATATCGGAATGAAGAAATGAAGTGACTGGTTTTGACAAAACAACATTCTCATCAATTTGGGAGGCAAGCATAGATTTCGATGATTTAACTCTTT
Organism: Chrysanthemum makinoi; assembly: GCA_910596185.1. NCBI lineage: Eukaryota > Viridiplantae > Streptophyta > Magnoliopsida > Asterales > Asteraceae > Chrysanthemum > Chrysanthemum makinoi. The sequence continues at coordinate 8,827,676 of OU343218.1, read as the reverse complement.
CAGTTCTAAAGGCATTAGGCTGCTTAATTACTGTACGTTTAGAGTGGTTCTCACCAGTTGACTTCCCCAAATTTGATGGTTTTGCAAACTTAGTGTTCATCCTATTTCCCATAGATTTCCTAAGCTCATTTTTTAAGGCAACAACATTGAAGCTCTTATCCTGAATTTGGGCTTTGAGGTCATCAATGTCTTTTAATAAGATGTTAGATTGATTGATCAACTTGGAATTGGTCTCCTCTAAGTTATTTCTTAATGATTCATTTTCTCTTAACAGGTTGGACACACAAAGAGCAAGCTCAGAATTTCTAGATTCAAATGTATCACTCATTTCATGACAGTCATACTTCTGCACATTTGAGAGTAGTGATTTCAGATTGCATATGGTTGAGTCTTTGTCCTGAATCTGGGTTTTTAATTGATTAATTTCAAAAATTCTCAAAATTCGAAATTCTGATTAATGCATGTTTTATTTGCATAAAAGCGTTCATCTTTTTGTTGTATTTCGATTTCCAAAGAAATACAATGTTTTTCAAGAATTGAGTATTTATTTGAAAGTTCATCATATACCCTTTTTCAATCATGTCATCAGCTTTAACAGTTTTAGATTCAGGCTCAACCATGATTGAGTTCACGAGTTCACAAGATAAGATTAGAGTTAGAATCAGTTTCTTAACATATGAATTACTCGATTAGTTAAGTGTACCTCATCACATGAAACCTTTTCGACGAGTCAATGAGATCGTGACAGTTGTCACCATCCCTTTTAATTTCAACCGAACTTCTTCATTCGGTATCCTTCATTGGTTTACCTGATCCATTGCATGACCTATCAAAATCTTCCCATAGCATCACTTGACACCCCTTCATTTCATTCAGCTTCTCATTCTCTTTAGCAGCTTCCTTAATGTATATTTCCACATTACCCATAAGTAGAATAAAGGTGTTTCTGAACTCATGGATTTCCATTCCGGTGTGTTTTTGAATGAGATTCCAGTCAAGTCATCATCAAAATCTGAGGAATGTTCCCCCTTGATAAGTGGCTGAAATTGATTGAAGATTACTTGAAGAGTTGCATTAGATTTATCAGTTGAGAACTGTTCATTGGTAATTTGACACCTCGGTTGTTCTAAGTTGAGTAACACAGTTCGGGTCAAAGTGGAAAGTCCCGACGAAGGATAGCACTGCTTGTTCGATCCATAGTAGTAGATAAGAGTAGTTTGAGATGCCGATGAAGTAGTTGATAGGGCTCAATGTTGTACTCCATTTGCTTAGCATCATTGTTCATTAGATGTGGTTTGTTGAGGTTTGACTCAGATGGTGAGGAGTTAAGATCACCCTTTGATGAATCAATCAATTTTGGACATTCGAAATGCAACCGTTTCATTGTTCGTGAGGTATCATAGAGTTCAAGTACTTTGGTGATTAAAGGATCAAGAATGTAAGAAATTCTATTTTGACCAGTATCTTCTGCATGAACGACCTCCAAAGAATGGAGATGATTGTAGGAGCGTTGGTAGACATGATAACAAGTTAAACGGGATTTTATAACTCTATGATTAAACCGGGAAATAGATTCTTTCACGGGATTTTACTGAATCAAGGGAAAACCTTATTTAAAGGAAATCACTCAAGTCGCTAGGAAAATTGTGAACCAAGTCGCTAAGTGCTAAGTCGCTAAAGTTCCAAGTCGTTATGTAACAACTCGCTACAATCCAAGTCGCTAACAAAATTTTGGCAGCAATTCGCTAAGCACCAAGTCGCTAAATAGCAACTCGCTAGGTACCAACTCGCTAACACCAAGTCGCTAACAATATAAAGTACAAGTCGCTAACTTCCACCAAGTCGCTACCCGTAGTGGAGATTCCACTACTTGTACCGTTTTTCAGCTTGTCTCACTAGGCAAGTCGCTAGGCCTAAGTCGCTAACTCCACAAACTGCAACTCACTACCAAAATGTAAAGCAAGTCGCTAGCAAGAAAACCTATCCGTAGGTCAAGTCGCTAGCTATAAAACTTCACAAACACCACTTTTCAATCCAAAAACAACCCAACCAAGATGATTCAAGCTTACCAAATGAAAACCTAAACACTTGTGATGATTCTAAACACAAAAGTACTAACAAAATCCAAGCTTTAACACAAGAAATCAACCAAATGATGCAAAACCACTAAACTTTTTCAAACTCAAAAACCACCTAAAACCACTAGAAATCCAAAGATGTGTAAGATATGATCTAACCATGGCTCTTGATACCAACTGTAGGATATTGGATTTCACATACACATCATAACATTAACACTTTAGGCTAATAGATGATTTAAGAGAGAGAAAGTGGGATATTCTAGAAAGAGAAACTCATGTAATGTTAGATTACCAAAGAACATCCAACCCTCTACCTTGCAAGGTAGAGGGTATTTATAGGTTACAAACTAAACGACCTCCTGACGGCCTGTGGATCAGGGATACAATGGGTAAAGACCCGTCCTTCCTCCTCGGTGTTGCACTATACTATTCTACGCTACTCCTTATCTAATGAATAACATAAATAATGACAAGTCTGCGAGCTAACTTTGGCTAGATAATAATTGGGGTGACCGACTCTTTTACTTATGGAATTTCTGATTCCTAACAGAAATTTATACCATCGAAGTAGCAGATTAAGTCCAATAGCCAAAGAATAACCCCGATGTATACTTTTCTCCCCCCTAAAGAAAGTGTATGAAGCTCAAGAACCCGAAGTACCCGAATGCCCAAAGAGAGAATAACCGATAACATTGAAGAAGCAGGCTGAATCACTGATTATCTCTGCGGATGACTATCTCTGCAGATGTCAACTTCGGATTAAGTGATTATATCTCTGAATCAGTGATTAAGCACTCAAGTGAAATAGCTGAGTGTCCCCAATGTACACAATCTCTCTCCCCTGATGATTGCGATAGCATCGAAATCATCACACTTGCGTACCTCTTTTATCACAAGAAACTAACTCTTCCATCTCTTCCCCCACATAGTTGGAATAAGAACACTAAATGCCATGAGTCAAACCTTGAGTTTCTCTGCGGTAATGACATATGTCTTCCCGGGATTTCTTCAATCACTTAGAAGTATTAAGCTCATCAAGTTTACTCGCGTTTAGATGCATGTCTCATTCCCCCTTGCTGGTTTTGATACTTCAGAATCAGCAACTCATTGTAAGCCCGTATACTAGAAATTTGTTGAGAAGAACACTTGAACTCTTGTGAAATCAACTTGCTGAAGTACAGTGTGAGCAAGTCTAATTGGAGATTAAATCAGACATTTCACCCTCCCCCAATTAGTGCTCTCCCCTAAACCGACAATCTGTTTGATAAATGCCCGGATTATGAAGAAGTCTTTTGATCGATAAATGCAACTCGTCTTTAGTTTTCTAACATGTTGAAGAATATGTAGAACAGACTGTAGACTCGACCTTCTTCAAGATTGTCCAATTGGGGAATGGAAAGTCAACATCTTCAACTGACCAAATGCATTCCCGTTAACTTGTGAATAGCAAATCCCCTTAAATCAAATCCCTCCCAATCAAACAAGAATAGAAATATGTTCATCAAGGAAATCAGCAATCAGCCCGCAACGAACACAAAAAATGGTAACACCAAGCAAACAATCACATCAAACAAGAACAGAAGGTTGTTCGGAATCATCATGTTGATGTGTACGTGAAGCATTAACCGGAAGCACTTTGTCAATAAACTCATCAGTCCATGAGAAGATGTCAACCAACGGCTCTTAGAAGAAACACTCCATGTGAAGATGACCCGATAAGAAGAAGATCGGTTCTTACATGAGTTAGGATCCGTATGACCATATATTCTCATATATCGATCAACCATGCAGTAAATTCACACTTTTTCTCCCCCTCAAGAATTACATACAGAGTTTCCATTCTTGATTGAATAAGTGAAATCATCCAAATGTATTCTATTCACACTTCTCCCCCGCAAAATTTGCATATCATGTCGCCATCGCCATTATAATTGAGCAAGTGGAATAAGAGTACTAGCAAAGATAGTCCGTTTCACTTGATAACTGAAAAAGCATGGAAAAATTATGAAGCATGTTGATGAGAATGGTCATTATTGAGAAGATTTCTCTTCTTCAAAAGATAAAGCGCACTGAAGCGTACACTTTTCTTTTCTTTAGGAACGAGGCTTGAACTCTTGTGTTCAAACGTCATAAGAAGATTTATCTTCTTTCGAAGATAAAGCGCACTGAGACATACACTTTTCTTTTCTTTGGAGTACGAGGCTTGAACTGTTGTGTTCAAACATCATTATCTCTCTCTTTTCAGCATCTCTTGGCAAAACTTGTAATCACCCCATTATCGTTCAGTAGGATCTTTGTCGTGACAGCTGATGGAGAAAACCCAATATGATGAATTTGACCCTGAAGTAAAACAACCAAAACTCGTGACTTAAACTTGCACATATGTAACAAAGAGCGGTGCCGAGATTTCATCCACCATTGAATCTCTAAGTACTCTATACTCTTCATCCAACCAACCATCAAGTATTAGACGTACATCACCTCTTGAAAATCCACAATTTAATGTGACACTGAGCACTACAACGTAACTCCTGAAAGTGATAGTTATTTTGTGGTGGTAAGAGCCCAATTCCCCCAAGTGGTAAAATAAAAGGAAAAGTCACCCAACAATAACTAGATTTCCAAGTCTTCGTTTTTGATACTAAGCCCGAATAAGGATCATGAAGAATCTTCATCCAACCATCCCCAATACCTTCAGATACTAAGTACACTTGCCCGTGATATTTCACTTCAACCTCAAATAAATAATTGTGAATTAACCCCGTTGACACATCTTCTTGTTAAAAGCTCACATCTAGCCTCCTTTGACGTTTTAAGTGAATTATGATAATTGTTTTCATCCCGACCATGGTTAAAAGCACATAACCCCGTAAAACCATGTAATAACCAAACTGCCATGAAGAATATCCAAACAATCACCCCAATCATGAGGTACACCCATTTATCCCTTCTTTGAAGCAGAAACCGCAGCAACAGCATCAAATAAGATCCCGAAATACACTTTCCTTTCTCCAGGATGGTTCCATCATCACGGGATTTTACAATTCTATGGTTTAAACCGAGAAATAGTTTCTTTCGCGGGATTTTACAAAACCAAGAATAAACCGTAAGATAGATCCAGAAATGAACTTTACTATTACCAGGATGTTTCCATTGTCACGGGATTTTGCAAGTCTATGATTTAAACCGAGAAATAGATTCGTTCGCGGGATTTTACAAAATCAAGACAAAACCGTAAACAATGTTAGCTTGAATGTGTTATGACAACTTTGGTTTCAGAGAATATCTGTTTTAGGGGAACATGCAGCGGTTCATCAACGGTTCATTATCTAATATCATCAACAATTCTTCACCCATATGTAGATAACTTCACAAACCATACTAAATCAAGTTGTATACACAATTTCCCCTGGAGGTTGACCGTAAGACATCAAAGTACACTTTACTCCCCCATGATGGTTTCGAACTTTCGGAAGCATCATAACATGTACGACCATTTGCAAGAGAAGTTCTTGTCATATGCAAACATCTTGAAAAGTCATGACAGACGCTGAAGATTCTTGAAAGATTTTGCTTAGACTGTGAAGTATCATTGACATTTTGTGGCGAAGAATATTCCATGAAAATTTCTGATCACATCTCATTCTTTGAATACTTTGGTATCATTCACAAACTCTGTTGGCACAAGCTGTGACCATTTGGTGAAGTAAACCCGATATACCAAATTTGAACATGAAGTAGAATTCTCCAGTTTAGTTACTTAAGCTTTTACTAATCCTTGTGGAAAAGAAACGGTGTACCCAATGTACAAAACCTCTTGACGTATCCTCAATTGCGTGAGACGCCGAAGTGATAGTTAAGTTGTGGGTTAAGTGAGAAAGAATCACAAACGTAACTAAATAGCCAAGTCTTTATCACACTCTATAAATGCCCAAACAAGTCATCTTCGCGGAAGGGTTGAAAGAAAGAAAAAGAAATAAGTAAACGTGCCCGGAAAACTTCACTTCAAATTCAAATAAGAAATACCGTCCAAACAACCTCGTAGTCAACATTTTCCAATATCAATTAAAGCCGTGACATAATGTTCTCCGTGAAAATGTATATACCAAAGTACCAAACCACATAACCCATTGAATCTCATCATCAAATCTCTTCAACAAATCTCATAAAATCTTGTTATCACAAATCACATCATAAATCAACTAACATAAAATCCAATTTTTGAGAAGCCCATTCGACCCAATCATGTGTGCGGACCAAACTTGGTTACATGCAAAAATCAAGGTCCGGTTAATGAAAATTAATCCAACTATCCTAGTCCAACGTTCAAATAAAACTGTTAGAGCCGTCGCTTCAATACCAAATCAATAGTACCGGACAAGGACCACGAACATCATTAAAGGTTAACTCACAACTCAAGCTATAACGAAATATCTTACATGAAATTTGAATTACCAACATGCCATAAGCCAAATGTTAAAGAAGAGTTGTATCAAAAAGTTCGTGTATTACCAACCATAATACCAGGCCGAAACATCACATACATAAGCCCAATGTCCAAATTATAAGATACCAAGCCCACACATATCAGGAATTTAAATCGGTCCAAGGCCTTATTCAGTTTTAGTCACACGACATCCTAATACATAGGAGTATAAGAAGCCACTTCTCTCACATGCCCTAATAACCAACTCACACAAACCCTAAAGTACTCTTTGTCCGATACCCTAATTGCTCTGATACCAATTGTAGGATCGTATATTTTATGTTGTTTAGATGATTCAGGTGGTCTAGGATTATGATTAAACAAGTATGCCATTGTTAGAGAGATGAAGAGGGGAGAGGGTGTTCTAGAGTGAGAAATAATCAAAAGAAAAGGTTAGATTAATGAGAAGCACCACCCTTCCAAGGATGGAAGGGGTATTTATAGTTACAAACAATACGCCCTCCTGTCGGGCTATGGATCAGGCATACAGTGGGTAAAGACTCATCCTTTCTCCAAAGTGTTGTTCTAAACTAATCTACGCTACTAACTAACTAATTAACTACTAAACAACGTAAATAACTACAAGTCTACGAGCTAACATATGCTAGACCATAATTGGGGTGACTGACCCTTTCACATGGAATTTCCAATTCCTAACACAATTGAATGAGTCAAAGCTGTTACAAATTAATCACTACAACACTACCAGCAGGAACCATTACACTAGCAGCAGGAACCATAACACTACCAGTAGGAACCATCAATTACTACACTATTAGTAGTAACCAATACACTAGCAGTACAAACCACTTTGAGTCAGGGTGTTCAGGGACCTCATGGGTGTAACACCCCTAATTTCGTGATACGCAGCGAAATTCAAGCTGGGTGTTACTTCATGGCACAACAGTTATAACAATAGAAAATGAACCCTAATTGAGTCGTTTTAAAAGATTTATCATTCGATTTATATAAATATCAGAGTTTACAAAATGAGGTCCCAGTGGTTTTACAGTTTATTAAATAAATTTTCGAATGATAATATAGCCTTCTTGAGTATCCGTGCCCTTCCGTGCCATCCTCGTAATTTATGAACCTGAGATAAACATGCTAAAAAGCGTCAACACAAAGGTTGGTGAGTTCATAGAGTTTATGATTAAAACAATTGAGTTCAATAGTTTCGAGTCTGAGAGATTATTGTAATAAATACCAATATCGATGAAATAAGTAGTGGGTTATGTTGTTATACACGCATAGTTCGTTTGTTCAGTAATCATTTGAACACAAGTTTCAAGGTAGGGCCACGTTGTTGCACCCATAAATTTAGTAGTTGCAGCATTTGTATCATTGCAACACAGTATATATTGCCTTAAGTCTCATGAACGCAAACATTAACAAGAACGCGTCATAATAATGACGTAAGTTACAAACATCATAGTGATGATGTGAGCAACGATGCCCTCCGGTAGGAGTTTGCCATTCTCCTAGTATTCTCAAATAAGTGCATTTGGTTACCTATCCGGCTAACACAAATGGGGCGTCAACTGCCAATAGATCTATTCACGATATTCGCATTCACTCGCAAGTGATTAATGGTTCATGATATGAGGGACTTTTAGTGGCATCAGTAGGTACTTAGGCAATATCAATCAGGATAGCATACAGAAAAATACTTGTGTTCGGTTTTTGTAGCATGTATCTCCCCACAAGTTTTGAAAACAATTATGTAAAAGTGGGACTATGAACTCACAGTAATATGACAAAGTTTAGAATACTTGTGAAAGTAAAAATAGGTAATTGAGCATGTATCTCCCCCAAAAATAGTATAAAACGCATAAAAGTAGGGGCTATGAAACTCACGGTAATTCATAAGAGTTTAAAATAAATGTAAACATATAAAGCAATATTTGAGCATGTATCTCCCTCAAAACGTTCAAAATAAGGAAAAGAGGGGCTATGACTCACCTCGATGTTACAGTAGTCTGGATGGAAAACAAATTAAGTAATGTGAATAAACTTCTCCGACTCGTGACCTGAGTTAGTATGTCATGTTATGCAATGTTAATGCTTTATCGATAATTAGATAACATGAAGTCTCTTCAAAAATTAATAATACTTATCGTACTTATCTTTATGGCTCGAATGATTGTTAATAATTTTTTATCGAAATCCAAGTTGTTAAATATTTTATGTTTCCAAAATGTTATAATTTACAATTTTAAATATTTATAGTTTTTACCCTTGCACTTTCAAAAATGACACTTCAAACTCTTAACTATGGGTTATTGACAAAATCAGCCTTTGTATAATTAACTTTGAAGAAATTACATTTTTAGCCCAAGAAAACTTTATCTTTCAAAAATTACAATTTTTATACTTGTAATTTTATAAGAAATATTCACTTGTTTTAGGCCTAAATTGACAAAAGTGCGGGTGAATAAAAGCGAGGCCTTAAAAGGTTTTTACTACGTTCTTGATCCTTTCAAGATTTTGTCCGGTGGTCTTTCTAATGGTTCAAACTAGAGGTCTTATGCTCTTACGGTTTGGTCGCAATGATTTTCCAAAGTACGGGGGTTAGGTGCCTTTTGTTGGTTTTGGGTGATAACAGGGCTAAACAAGGGCAGATTTTACACGAGGCAAGCTAGTGTTTCTACAACGCATTTGACCCTTTAAACAATTTGTTGTAACCTCTTCGAAATGGTATAGGTCTCATGTCCTAGTTCTCTTTTATTAGAAAGATACAAGTCCACGAACATGGCCACGACGCGTTTTAAGAAAATTTCAGTTTTTAACCCATTACTTTTACGGGGTCATCTAGAGACGTTGTAATATGTTTATTAACTCTTTTTAAGTCATTTACCATCATCTTATAACTCCCACGACTCAATTTTTGAAGAATGTACACAAGGCTTATTTATGAATATTCCCGCGAGTCACCCTCTTTGTGGTTAATTATAAAATAGACTATAAGTGCTTTTAAAGACGTTATTGGGGCATTAAAATCTTTGCAGCGAGCCCTTTAAAACGGTGTAAACCTCATACTTTGAAACCCTTTAATTAACAAAATATTAATTACGGAAAAAGGCTACTTAGGCTATTCTTGCCAAATTGCAATTTTCGTTTTTAAACCATAAAACTCTATATCTTTTGCATGCAACCTTGTGAAATGTTGTTTTACCCATTTCTAATGCTTCTAATATAGTTCCTTATCAAATTTATCAAAAATCCCGTGTTTTCCCACATACCCGTTGTAAGAAGCTTTTGGTGTTTAGGACTTTTGGCCAAAATGAAGGGTTGTCTTTAAGCACAACGACTAGGATTTTTAACCGGGTTATGGGGGCGTTTTGTAGTATCCTAGGTGGTGTTTACAATAGTACTTTGGTTGACCCTAATACCTTTGACATGATGTAAATAAATGGGGAGCAAGTAGGAGGGCTGGGCTGTTTTTGTAACTTATACATAAGAGCTGTTGGGATGTTTATTAAATTTTCGCTTCGTTATGCGTTTTCTAGACCCGTGCACCTGAGTATTTGAAGAAAACGTCGTTCCGGACAACTTTCGTGTTTTAACTTTTTCATGAAACGGACCATAAACGCCTCGAATTGCGTGCCCGACGCTTCTGTCCACAGAAAGTTTCGGATATATTTTTGGTAACTTCATTTGGTCATAACTTTTGATTCATGTACTCGTTTTAAGTGATTCAAATTGCTACGTTTTCCTTATAAAATCCTTTTTAACAGTATGCAATTGATATTAAAAGTTAAAATGAAATGGAATTGAGTTTAAAAGACTTACATGCTTGGGATTTGACAAGAACAAAAGGAGACCAAATGGATTTCTAAGTTGAACAAGACTTCTTCCTTCCTTTGCTTCATTACTTAGGGTAAATTTTCAGTATATATGTGAGTGTGGGAAGTATTGTATGGTGTGTGTGATGGATGAGAATTTAGAAGGGGGAGGGACGTTTATATAGGTGTGGGAGTGCATGAACTTACAAGGTGCTATGTCACCTTGTCTAGCAAGTAAGGGGACAAGGTGATGTGTTGCATTGGAGCTTGTATGGTGATATGTAATGGGGATGTATATGGCGTGAGGTGGTGATAGTTTAGCCAAGCATTCTTCCTACAAATTTTGACTAGGGTAACTCTTCAAGGAAACAAGGTGATGTGGTGCAAGAATGAGCTAGGAGAGTCTTGTGGTTAAGGAAATTACAAGTAGTGTGTAAGTAACTAAAGGGTAAGTATCTAGTTCATTTTTTTAACCATGGTAACAAGGGGGGCGTTAGGCTTTAGGGGTAGTACCTAGGGCTTTTTAGGTTGTACCTATTGTGTAGTCATGTAAATACTTAGTTTTATTTTAGGTAAAATCTAGTTTAGGTTAATTTACATGTAATAAATAAAAGTAAAGGCTTAAGTTTGGTGCATTATTGTTTGTACATTAGCATTGTTTTGTTGTACTTACTAAAAAGAAAATATATTGTTAAGGCTTGTGCATTATAGGGTTGTACCTTGTGCTTAAAAATAGGTACATTGAGGTTTATAATATAATTTATGTAAGTATTAAGCTTGTATGCATTAAAGACTTGTACATATGCTTGAAAGACTTGTACATTAATATTTTGAAAATATCATGTATATAAAATCATAGAGTTGTATATTAGGGCTTGTAACGGAAATTAAAGTATAGCTAGGTTCCGTGCTTTAATGACTTGTACTCTAGGTATAAAATGTTATACTTTAGTAATTATGATTTAGTTGTGTAAAATCATAGTTAAAATAAATTAGGGCTTCGTGAAAATTCTAATAAATGGCTAACGTTTAGTTCGAAAGTTTAATAATTGTACGTTAATGAAATAACGTAAAGCGGTAAATAAACGTTGAGAACCTTTATAGTTTTACATATAAAGATGTTTATGTTTATTAAAGATGTGAGGTTCATTACATTGGCTAGTGGTTGTGATCAAATAAAAGGATATCGTTTCTTAAAAAAAAATTGACGTAGAAAATGGATAAGTATTCTTTTGTTAGAATATTATATTAGTTTAATACGAGGTGAAATTTACCGGTGGTTACAGTCTCACCCCCTTAAATTGAATCTCGCCCCAAGATTCAGTCCGTGTTAAGTGTTGATTAAATGTAGTTTCACTTGTGAAAGCTTATAAGTTAGAATTTATTGTTTTTACATGTGAATAACATTATTCCGAAGGTCATATAAACTTATGAAAAAAAATTAGTTTTGAATGAAGATTGTTATTTTATAAGGTCTATTATGTTTTAGTTATTAATTTTTTAAAATAACATGGTTCATAATGGCTTGTGAAAATCAAATTATTAACATCTAAAACTGTCTTTTAATAAGTAAAATTTTGGATGAGAAATTGTTGAATGTAGAGAAAGTTGTTGAACTTCAGCTTTTGTAGATGATGAATTAGTTTGTTCTTTAGTAAGGTGAACAGTAATTTTTAACGGTCATGAACAGTAACCCCCAACGGTCGTGAACAGTACCCCCCCCCCAACGGCTACTTTTTCTTTTATAAATACCCCATTTTAATCCTCATTCTTTCATACTAACTTTTCTACCTACATTTCTCATATCATACTTCAAAATGCCGCATTTTATTAACATTATTGCACTCGTGTATGTTGTTGTCGCTGCTATCTATTTAGCCAACGTTACGGATGAAGATTACGATCCGTGATCTTAGTGATTCTTGTACCACTTGTGGTCCTAGCCATCGGCGTGGATAAATTATGGGGGTAATAGCATTGTGTTAGGAATAAATCTTTATTTTATTTGCATTATCGTGTAATCTTTATCTCTTTTTTAGGGTAATAAACGTATGTGTTAGCACTCATTGAGTTGCGTCTTGTGTTGGTTGTTGGGTTGAAACCCAATACGCTTAATGGTGTGTTTGTTTATGTAATCTGGGCCGAGGCCCATTTTAATCTAAATGTGGGTTGTGTTTGTTTGTTTTACTAATGTATTGATGCCCAATTCTTGTTATAAAAAGAGAGCGTTTAATATTGTTTATAGATTTGCCAAGATTCTTATATACAGATTTATGTCTCTTGATATTTCATTCACTACGCTTAATAACTCATTTATATTTATTATACAGAATAATCAAGATTCTGCATCCCGTCATGATTCTCGCTCTCCTAGGTGTGGTGGTGTTTTTCATTAGTTTGGCGGATCAACCAATTGGCGATACCATACCTTATTTGGTGATTTTTGTAACATTAGCACTACCGATGCTAATTATATCATTATGTATTAATATTTATGGATTCTAATGTAATAAAAATTTACGGAGTACAGAAAGAGTGCTTTCACTCATTATTTAGAGATGGAAGTAAGAATATCAAGGAAAGTTGCAAAAATAGTTGGTGAGTATATATATTTAGTGTAAATAAGATAAGTAGGAGAGACCATTGTAATTGGTTACAATGTCTTGAGAAGGTTTCATAAATTTGAAAAACATAAAAGTAAGTACATGCTTGGGGAAATATGATTAAGTCATAATGCCTTAGAATAGGCATATGCAGGTATGTTTATTTTGTGTAAAGTGATCAGAAGTATATATCAGTATACTAAAGTGTTTGTGTAGCATAAACTGTCTAAAAGTCACATAATTACCTGGAGGATGGAAGGCACGGAGAGCGAAAGGATATAAAATGTTTTGTTTGTAAAAATAGTTATAGTTCGGACCTCAACTAGACCCGTTTCTCTATAACTGCGGCTTTGATACCAATCTGTAACACCCCCAATTTCGTGATACGCAGCGGAATTCAAGCTGGGTGTTACTTCATGGCACAACAGTTATAACAATAGAAAACGAACCCTAATTGAGTCGTTTTAAAAGATTTATCATTCGATTTATATAAATATCAGAGTTTACAAAATGAGGTCCCAGTGGTTTTACAATTTATTAAATAAATTTTCGAATGATAATATAGCCTTCTTGAGTATCCGTGCCCTTCCGTGCCATCCTCGTAATTTATGAACCTGAGATAAACATGCTAAAAAGCGTCAACACAAAGGTTGGTGAGTTCATAGAGTTTATGATTAAAACAGTTGAGTTCAATAGTTTCGAGTCTGAGAGATTATTGTAATAAATACCAATATCGATGCAATAAGTAGTGGGTTACGTTGTTATACAAGCATAGTTTGTTTGTTCAGTAATCATTTGAACATAAGTTTCAAGGTTGGGCTACGTTGTTGCACCCATAAATTCAGTAGTTGCGGCATTTGTATCATTGCAACACATTATATATTACCTTAAGTCTCATGAACGCAAACATTAACACGAACGCGTCATAATAATGACGTAAGTTACAAAAATCATAGTGATGATGTGAGCAACGATGCCCTCCGGTAGGAGTTTGCCATTCTCCTAGTATTCTCAAATAACATGCATTTGGTTACCTATCCGGCTAACACAAATGGGGCGTCAACTGCCAATAGATCTATTCACGATATCCGCGTTCACTCGCAAGTGATTAATGGTTCATGATATGAGGGACTTTTAGTGGCATCAGTAGGTACTTAGGCAATATCAATCAGGATAGCATACAGAAAAATACTTGTGTTCGGTTTTTGTAGCATGTATCTCCCCACAAGTTTTGAAAACAATTATGTAAAAGTGGGACTATGAACTCACAGTAATATGACAAAGTTTAGAATACTTGTGAAAGTAAAAATAGGTAATTGAGCATGTATCTCCCCCAAAAATAGTATAAAACGCATAAAAGTAGGGGCTATGAAACTCACGGTAATTCATAAGAGTTTAAAATAAATGTAAACATATAAAGCAATATTTGAGCATGTATCTCCCTCAAAACGTTCAAAATAAGGAAAAGAGGGGCTATGACTCACCTCGATGTTACAGTAGTCTGGATGGAAAACAAATTAAGTAATGTGAATAAACTTCTCCGACTCGTGACCTGAGTTAGTATGTCATGTTATGCAATGTTAATGCTTTATCGATAATTAGATAACATGAAGTCTCTTCAAAAATTAATAATACTTATCGTACTTATCTTTATGGCTCGAATGATTGTTAATAATTTTTTATCGAAATCCAAGTTGTTAAATATTTTATGTTTCCAAAATGTTATAATTTACAATTTTAAATATTTACAGTTTTTACCCTAGCACTTTCAAAAATGACACTTCAAACTCTCTACTATGGGTTATTGACAAAATCAGCCCTTGTATAATTAACTTTGAAGAAATTACATTTTTAGCCCAGGAAAACTTTATCTTTCAAAAATTACAATTTTTATACTTGTAATTTTATAAGAAATATTCACTTGTTTTAGGCCTAAATTGACAAAAGTGCGGGTGAATAAAAGCGAGGCCTTGAAAGGTTTTTACTACGTTCTTGATCCTTTCAAGAGTTTGTCCGGTGGTATTTCTAATGGTTCAAACTAGAGGTCTTATGCTATTACGGTTTGATCGCAATGATTCCAAAGTAGGGGGTTAGGTGCCTTTTGTTGGTTTTGGGTGATAACAGGGCTAAACAATGGCAGATTTTACACGAGGAAAGCTAGTGTTTCTACAACGCATTTGACCCTTTAAACAATTTTTTGTAACCTCTTCTAAATGGTATAGGTATCATGTCCTAGTTCTCTTTGATTAGTAAGATACAAGTCCACGAACATGGCCACTTGGCCACGACGCGTTTTAAGAAAATTTCAGTTTTTAACCCATTACTTTTACGGGGTCATCTAGAGACGTTGTAATATGTTTATTAACTCTTTTTAAGTCATTTCCCATCATCTTATTACTCCCACGACTCAATTTTTGAAGAGTGTACACAAGGCTTATTTATGAATATTCCCGCGAGTCACCCTCTTTGTGGTTTATTATAAAATAGACTATAAGTGCTTTTAAAGACGTTATTGGGGCATTAAAATCTTTGCAGCGAGCCCTTTAAAATGGTGTAAACCTCATACTTTGAAACCCTTTAATTAACAAAATATTAACTACGGAAAAAGGCTACTTAGGCTATTCTTGCCAAATTGCAATTTTCGTTTTTAAACCATAAAACTCTATATCTTTTGCATGCAACCTTGTGAAATGTTGTTTTACCCATTTCTAATGCTTCTAATATAGTTCCTAATCAAATTTATCAAAAATCCCGTGTTTTCCCACATACCCGTTGTAAGAAGCTTTTGGTGTTTAGGACTTTTGGCCAAAATGAAGGGCTGTCTTTAAGCACAACGACTAGGATTTTTAACCTGGTTATGGGGGCGTTTTGTAGTATCCTAGGTGGTGTTTACAACGGTACTTTGGTTGACCCTAATCCCTTTGACATGATGTAAATAAATGGGGCGCAAGTAGGGGGTTGGGCTGTTTTTGTAACTTATACATAACAGCTGTTGGGCATTTTATTAAATTTTGGCTTCATTTTTTTAACCATGGTAACAAGGGGGCGTTAGGCTTTAGGGGTAGTACCTAGGGCTTTTTAGGTTGTACCTATTGTGTAGTCATGTAAATACTTAGTTTTATTTTAGGTAAAATCTAGTTTAGGTTAATTTACATGTAATAAATAAAAGTAAAGGCTTAAGTTTGGTGCATTATTGTTTGTACATTAGCATTGATTTGTTGTACTTACTAAAAAGAAAATATATTGTTAAGGCTTGTGCATTATAGGGTTGTACCTTGTGCTTAAAAATAGGTACATTGAAGTTTATAATATAATTTATGTAAGTATTAAGCTTGTATGCATTAAAGACTTGTACATATGCTTGAAAGACTTGTACATTAATATTTTGAAAATATATCATGTACATAAAATCATAGAGTTGTATATTAGGGCTTGTAACGGAAATTAAAGTATAGCTAGGTTCCGTGCTTTAATGACTTGTACTCTAGGTATAAAATGTTATACTTTAGTAATTATGATTTAGTTGTGTAAAATCATAGTTAAAATAAATTAGGGCTTCGTGAAAATTCTAATAAATGGCTAACGTTTAGTTCGAAAGTTTAATAATTGTACGTTAATGAAATAACGTAAAGCGGTAAATAAACGTTGAGAACCTTTAAAGTTTTACATATAAAGATGTTTATGTTTATTGAAGATGTGAGGTTCATTACATTGGCTAGTGGTTGTGATCAAATAAAAGGATATCGTTTCTTAAAAAAAATTGACGTAGAAAATGGATAAGTATTCTTTTGTTAGAATATTATATTAGTTTAATACGAGGTGAAATTTACCTGTGGTTACAATGGGTGTACACTCCGTACCTCCTTACCCAAAAACCAGGTGTGAACTAATCCCACAAGTGTACTAAATTTTCCAACAGACCATAGGTTGGTCATTAACACAACACGATTCACACCTCATCTTTATTCATAATTATAACTTTAATTATTATAATTTCAAACCATACCTTCTATAAGCATTCGCACCATTTGTATCATCTACTCAATTCTCTTTATAAATTCTATAATAATTAGACACACAATCATATTACACCTACCGTCACCATCCATGCTGAACGGATTATAATTACATATCAATCTACACTATAGCGCACAATTTTACACAATCATAAAACATTCATGGTGATTTATTCACCTATACACATACGGTCCACCATGGACCTACATTATTCACATAATATCACTATGACTTAATAAAATTTATCACATAATTTTTCATTTAGCACAAGCCATAGTTTACCTTATAGCATAACATACACATTTTCGCTTCACTTAATTTCGTAACTAAGACTGGTTTAAGAGTAGGCAACCTATAGTGGAAACCTAATTCACTTAAACCGAAGCTCTGTGTGGAAAACTAGAAGGGGGGGTTGAATAGTTTTGCCGATTTTAAGTTAGTTTTCAAAAACTTTAGATTCGTTAATATTTGAGATCTCTTGGATGTAGAGAAAGTATAGATCTAATGATAAAGTAAGCAAGTAAAGTAAAGTTAAGGGATAGAAATGACACAACCAATTTATAGTGGTTCGGCTACAAGGACACCTTCCTTACCCTACTCCACTCCCCGAGTCACCTACTCGAGAGTTCAAGCACTATGTCAACAAACTCCTTCACTTGGCGGAGAAGCCTTCACAACGTTGCTTACACTTTTTCCGGTACAAAGCTAAATACCGAGTCCTTAGCACGGTGGACCAAACCAACACGACTATTACACAACAAATATGTGAAATATCAAATACAAGATCTTTGCTACAGAAATCTTGCGGAGTGACAAATCAATCAAGGACCCCTTGCTTGGATGACTTGTAGAATGCTCGTGATCTCGCCTTAGAGAAGGACCTATATGAGGATCACAAATAGAAAGAAAGAACTACAACTCTCTAGATCAAGTGATCTATATGTTAGAAGATAATGAGAGTGTATGAGAGATTTAGTAAGAAGAGAGGTGGGTTAGAATGAAGAAATGGCTCTCTATTTATAGGCAAAATTCTTCACTGTTCCCCGGATCCCACGGATCCCTTCCACTTGGGATCCGTCTAGTGTAATCCTAGGGATCCGTGGAACGCTCCTCTTTGCCCATGGGTTTTTTGGTTATGGGTCATGGGTTGGTCCATGGGTTTTCTTTAGATTCAATGTATCTAAGTATACATTGTATCTAGTCTACTTGGGTATGGGTTAAGATCCATGGGTTATGGTCCATGGGTTATGGTTTTTACCCATCCTAATAAACTATTACAACAAATGCTTAATTATTACATTTTTGTATTTAAATGGCTATATGTAAATGCTTTACAAAAATAACATGTATCCATATAATTATACTTAAGATAACATTATATTTGTTATCAACAAAACACAAAGAGATCGCAAAATATTAATAAACGTTTTTACGGTTTATTTGTATTAACAATCTCCCCCTTTTTGTTGATGACAAAACATAATGTTATGATGAGTAAAACTTAAGAATAGATGTAAGTTTTGAAAGCCCCTAAGTTTTACTTCTTCTCCCCCTTTTTGTCGAAACAAAAAGTTAACCCTTGGAAGAAATAAACAAAAAAGTGTGGAAAAATTAGTCCACGTATTGCTAACTCCCCCTTGACGGTAGCTCCCCCTTGTTTGGGGCGTCAAGTGAAGAAAAATAAGAATCCTACAAAAAGAAAGGTTAGTAACATGCTTAAATAATCTTGTGAATGCCGAGAATCAAGATTGGGAGCCAAGGTATGTAAACAAGGCCTTGTAATAAAACAACAAAGTGTAGTGGTATTTATGCCAACTACAAGCATGTAAAAATAAGAACAAGACTTGTTCTTGAAAATGACTTCAAAAGAAAAGGTACAAGAAATAGAAAATAGTAGTAGTGATTCCTTCCATGCTTGCATAAGGTTTATGGATTGATGTTTTGATTTGTGATGGTATTGATGCGATCAAGGATGAGGTTGAGTATGAATCGTATTTCTTCTCTAACTTCTATTGCAATTTCCCAAATGGATTGGCAATGTTCACAATGTAAATGATGTGGGTAATGAGTGGGGAAGTTTTCCGGGTTGTTTTGATTTGAGTTATGCGGAAGTTGTGGTGGAAAAATAGGAAAATATGGATCAACATCCGGAATATTTGTAAATGGTGGTGGAAAAGAACCTAGATGTTCTTATAATGTGATGGGAGCTAATGGTGGTGATGTTTCAAGATCTTGAAAGATAATATTTGGAGATGTGGGGGGTGTTGAAAAGACTATTTCTTTTTGTTTAGGTTGTTTAGATCTTGTTGGAGTCTTAAGGAGTTCCAAAAGAGTGACTTTAGGTGGTGATGAAGTTGGTGTACTTGTTGGTGATGAGGGAGGTGCTATAATGGAAGCATCTTGTGGTGAGTTATTTGTTGAGGATGAACCATTTGAGGTTGGTTTTGCTAAACAACAAGATCGGATACTAATCCGTGCGGATATCCTAGAGTTTGATTGTGGTATTTTGGATGGTGGTAGTACAAGGGTTTGGGTATCATGAAGATGATTGTTTGTACTAGGTGATTCATCTAAAGGGCTTTTGGAAGACATGGTGTATTGTGTATGTGAGGATGAGACATGGTGTATTGTGTATGTGAGGATGAGATGGATTATGCAAGCATTTTGGGAGTTCTATATATAGAAAAACAAAGCATTGTAATGAATGCTTGACCAAAATGTGGATTAAAATCTAATGATTAGATATGAATTCAAGGCATGTGATCATGAGAACACAAGCATTAAAGATCATACTCCAAAAATGAAACAAATGAGGATTTTTCATCCAAGGTAGACAAAATAGAAGGTGAAAACAGCTTCTGTTTCACGGATCCCACGGATCCTTCCCTTGAGGGATCCGTCCAGCATAAAGGCTGGGATCCGTGGGTCTGGTGATCCAGGCAGCACAAAAGTGAAAACGTTTTGCCTATTGTGTGCCTATATGCAAACTATTTGGAGTTACGTTTATCTCGACTCCTAAAAAGAAAAAGAGAAATAAACTAGAAGTAGAAAAGCATCCTATTGAGATAACCCGAAAACACATGGTTAGTACATAAGTATGTAATTTTGTGTTATCAATGCTCCTAATTCATTGTTGCTTAAATGAATGTACCCGAAAACACATATTAGTTATGTGTCCCCTTTAGCATTCAAAAGTCATGAGATGCAATGAAAACGGGTTTTTACTTTGTATTAATAATGAAAAAGCGATTTGTCCTAGTCGTGAGAAATTGCTTTTGTGAAATTGATACGGGAAGGTATCATCCTTTTTAGAAAACAAAAAGAGATTTTCTTTGAAAATGTGTAAAAAAAATAAGAAAACTATAAGTGGAAAACTTATCTTGGGTTTTGAAAATTCCCGTATTGTTTGTGAGTTGTGCATGAAATAGAAATCCTAGACTCAGAAAGAAGAAGGCTAGTGTTTACATACCTTGTAGAGTCAAATAAGTTACGACGTTTGTTCCATTAGACCAAGACCAAGACGAAGTAGGTTGAATTGTTCCCGCTTCAACGGTTTGGTGAGGACATCGGCTATGTTGTCTTCGGATGCTACCTTCTCAATAGAGATGTTCCCCTTTTGAACATTGTCTCTTAGGAAGTGATGACGAATCTCTATATGCTTTGTGCGAGAATGCAATACGGGATTTTTGCTTAAGTCGATGGCACCTTTGTTGTCACATAGGATGGCTATGTCGCTTAGATGAATGTCGTAGTCAACTAACGCTTGTTTCATCCATAGTGCTTGTTGGCATGCTTTGCGGCGGAGACGTATTCGGCTTCGGTTGTTGATATTGCAAGTGCCATTTGTTTCTTAGAAAACCAAGATGTTATACAACATCCCATGAAAGTACATATCCCACTTGTACTTTTTCTATCAACGTAATCACCTGGATGGTCAGAATCTGCATATACAATTGTTTCTACTCCCGTGCCCTTAGGATACCATAATCCTAATTGTGTTGTACCCTTAATATATCTAAATATCCTTTTTACGGCTTCTAGGTGTGATGTTTTAGGGTCTTCTTGAAACCTAGCACATAAGCAAACACTAAACATGATATCCGACCTACTTGTCGTGAGGTAGAGAAGGCTACCTATCATGCCACGATATTTAGTATTATCTACGGATTCGCCGTCTTCATCTTTTGTGAGTTTTGTGTCGGATGACATTGGAGTCCTAATTGGTTTCGACTCTTCTAGACCGAATTTCTTTAACATCTCCTTGATGTATTTAGATTGATTGAAGAAGATACCATCTTCTACTTGTTTTATTTGTAGACCAAGAAAGAAACTAAGTTCTCCCATCATACTCATCTCGAACTCGTCATGCATGATCTTAGAGAAATCATCACACATGTCTTGACAAGTGGATCCGAATATAATATCATCTACATATATTTGTACTATGATTACATGTGACTCTCTTTTCTTAGTAAAAAGTGTGTTGTCAACTAACCCCATGGTATAGTTGTGTTTAACTAGAAATGACTTGAGTCTATCATACCAAGCTTTTGGAGCTTGTTTAAGACCGTAAAGGGCTTTCTTTAACTTATACACATGTTTGGGTTTTTCAAAATCAATGAAGCCCAGAGGTTGAGCTACATATACTTCTTCATTTATGAAACCATTTAGAAAAGCGCTTTTGACATCCATTTGATAAAGCTTTAGATCATTAGCACAATCATACGCAAGAAGTATTCTTATAGACTCTAATCTAGCCACAGGGGCGTAGGTCTCATCAAAGTCTATTCCCTCTTGTTGGTTATACCCTTGAGCAACGAGTCTAGCCTTGTTCCTAGACACTACTCCGTTTGCATCTAATTTGTTTTATAAACCCATTTGGTTCCTATTATGGTTTGATTACTAGGTGGAGGGACAAGTGTCCAAACATCATTAGAAACAAATTGATTTAGTTCTTCTTGCATAGCCATTACCCAACTCTCATCTTTTATGGCTTCTTGTGTATTCTTAGGTTCTAAGGTTGAAACGAAACAAAACAAGCTACTTTGGTTTTGAACTTGAGACCTTAATGTTCGTTCGTTTAGTTTTCCTATGACTTTATCTACGGGGTGATCTTTGGACTCTTTAATGTTTATTATTTCATCACTTAGAGGTTCTTCTTCTTCACTTATCTTTTTCTTTATTACTATAGCTTCACTTTCTATAATCTCGTCATCGACAAGAGGTGGAGAGGGTTTGGGTGGACTTTCATCAAATTTTATGTTTAATGACTCTTCTACCTTCATTGTTTCTTTGTTTAATATGACGTAAGCTTTGCTATTTGGCGAGTAACCTAAAAAGATACCTTTGGTTGATTTAGGATCAAATTTTGTGAGGTAATCTTTAGTGTTAAGAATAAAACATTTACTACCAAAGACTCTAAAGTGATTTAACGTAGGCTTTTTTGCCTCGAAGTAACTCATATGAAGTTTTTCCTAAGATTGGTCTAATTAAGACTCGATTGAGTATGTACGTTGAAGTATCAACGGCATTACACCAAAACTTTTGAGGTATGGATTGTTCATTAAGCATGGTTCGACTCATTTCTTGTAGGGTTCTATTCTTTCTTTCTACTACCCCATTCGATTGTGGAGTGCGTGGAGCCGAGAAGTTGTGAGTAATACCATTAGCGTCACAAAAAGCTCTGAATTGCACTTCATTATCGAATTCCCTACCATGATCCGTCCTAATAGACACTAAGGGACTTCCTAGTTGTCTTTGGATCTTTTTGCTTAATATTTCAAAATAATTAAAGGTTTCCGTTTTGTTCTTTAAGAATTTTGTCCATGTATACATAGAATAGTCATCCACTATGACCAAAGTATAGTAGTTGTCTCCATAACTTTGGATAGCGGATGGACCGAATAAATCCATGTGTAGTAATTCTAGACACCTAGTTGTAGACACCATATTTTTTAGCTTTATGACTAGAATGAGCTTGTTTTCCTACATTACAAGCATCACAAAAGTGATGTTCATATTTCAACTTAGGTAGATCTCTTACTAGATCTTTGGATGATAGCGATTGAAGAAGTCGCATGTTGGCGTGACCCAATCTTCGATGCCATAAGGTCGAAGTATCATCCATAGAGGTAAGACATAGTTTGTCTTTAGGTTCATTACCGATTTTAATGACATAGACTCCATGTTTCCTAATTCCTCTTCCTATGGTTATGCCATTTTTTAGTATCTTACTACCGGTTTTGATAAAAAGTACATTGCACTTTTTATCACATATTTGTCCTATACTTAAGAGGTTAAAGTTTAGGTTTTCTACTTGACACACATCGTTAATGGTTAGAGATTTGTTAGAAATCGTACATTTACTGATGATTCTACTTTTGCTATTTCCAAACACCACATTACCTCCATTTATGGATTCATATGTGGAGAATAGATCCCTATTGCCGGTCATGTGCCTCGTGCACCCGCTATCCTTGACCCATTCATCGGGGTCTAGGTCGACCTTTAAGCATACCTCGTCATTTGCCATAAGACAAATTTCTTCGTCCTCCTCGTCGCTCATTCCCCATGTGCCGCTCACGAACGCCTTTTGATCATCCCGTTTGGGACACTTACTAATAAAGTGGTTTGGGTCTCCACATTTAAAGCAAGTACGATCATCTTTTGGCTTCTCGTCCTCTTTGTTTTTCCTAAAGCCTTTCTTATCGTCATACGGTTGTTTGACGTATCTTCCCTTTCTTCTAAAGAACTTTTTAAAGTCCCTTACCGCCATAGCGTACTCTTCGTCGTCACTACTCGAAGAGGAGTTCTCCTCATCGCTCGAAGCCTTTTTGGCTTTAAGGGCAAGGATTTGTGTTTCTCTTTCACCTTTGAGGCTTCGGAATCTTTAGCAAGGACAAGCTCGTAGACTTTTAGGTTGCCTATGAGTTCATCAAGGGTGATGATTGTCAAATCTTTTGACTCTTCGATCGCCGTCACCTTAGATCTCCACTTCGATGGAAGTGCCCTTAGATATCTCCTAACATGGTTACGGCTAGAAAAAGATTCATCAAGTGCTTGTAAAGATGTAATAATAGTATTAAAGTTAGCAAATGAATGATCTATAGTTTCCTCATCCGATATTGAAAATTGTTCATATTGTTGAAAAAATAAATCAATTTTATTATTTTTAACTTGTTGGTTGCCTTGATGAGTTACAACTAAAGAATTCCAAATTTCTTTAGAGGTTTTAAGCATAGAAATTCTTTCGAATTCCTTTTTCGGTAAAGCATTATATAAAACCATTTTTGCTTCACTATTTTTAGAAAGCTTTTTCTTCATTTCATCGTTTAGTTTATCATGAGGTATGTGAACTAAATTTCCTTTATCATCATTTGAGGTAGCCTCAAAATCACCTTCAACAATAATGTACCAAAGATCAATATCTTTAGACTTCACATATGTTTCGAATCTATTTTTCCAATATATAAAACCATTAGTTTCAAGTAGTGGTGGTCGTTGCATAGATTGTCCTTCCTTATAATTTTCAGAACCCATAGTGATCGAAAAGTTTTTAAAATACAATTTTATTTTAAAACTTTTATAAACTTCACTCTGATACCAATTGTGGAAAACTAGAAGGGGGGGTTGAATAGTTTTGCCGATTTTAAGTTAGTTTTCAAAAACTTTAGATTCGTTAATATGTGAGATCTCTTGGATGTAGAGAAAGTATAGATCTAATGATAAAGTAAGCAAGTAAAGTAAAGTTAAGGGATAGAAATGACACAACCGATTTATAGTGGTTCGGCTACAAGGACACCTTCCTTTCCCTACTCCACTCCCCGAGTCACCTACTCGAGAGTTCAAGCACTATGTCAACAAACTCCTTCACTTGGAGGAGAAGCCTTCACAACGTTGCTTACACTTTTTCCGGTACAAAGCTAAATACCGAGTCCTTAGCACGGTGGACCAAACCAACACGACTATTACACAACAAATATGTGAAATATCAAATACAAGATCTTTGCTACAGAAATCTTGCGGAGTGACAAATCAATCAAGGACCCCTTGCTTGGATGACTTGTAGAATGCTCGTGATCTCGCCTTAGAGAAGGACCTATATGAGGATCACAAATAGAAAGAAAGAAGTACAACTCTCTAGATCAAGTGATCTATATGTTAGAAGATAATGAGAGTGTATGAGAGATTTAGTAAGAAGAGGGGTGAGTTAGAATGAAGAAATGGCTCTCTATTTATAGGCAAAATTCTTCACTGTTCCCCGGATCCCACGGATCCCTTCCATTTGGGATCCGTCTAGTGTAATCCTAGGGATCCGTGGAACGCTCCTCTTTGCCCATTGGTTTTTTGGTTATGGGTCATGGGTTATGGGTTGGTTCATGGGTTTTCTTTAGATTCAATGTATCTAAGTATACATTGTATCTAGTCTACTTGGGTATGGGTTAAGATCCATGGGTTATGGTTTTTACCCATCCTAATAAACTATTACAACAAATGCTTAATTATTACATTTTTGTATTTAAATGGCTATATGTAAATGCTTTACAAAAATAACATGTATCCATATAATTATACTTAAGATAACATTATATTTGTTATCAACAAAACACAAAAAGATCGCAAAATATTAATAAACATTTTTACGGTTTATTTGTATTAACACTCTGATATCAAGTTGTTATGCCCCAATTCCCGGTTTGACCAGGATTTACTCGATTTTTAAAACTTTGACTCGGAATGTTTGACTATTACTTTTTCTCATTAAACTCTTGACAAAACTATGACATTTAACTGGTGAAAATTCTTGTATGACACGTATTCGATAACTTCTTTAATCAATAACATTTGACTTTAACAAAACAATCATTTTTAAACTATATAGCGGGCTGACGTCGTCGCCTTATAAGGTGTGACGCCGTCACCCTTTGACTATGACCCAAAACACGTTCAGATTTAACACGCGACGGCTCAGGGGATTTTAAACCCGATGCCGTCTCAACTGGTTCGGACGCCGTTGCCACCAAACTGCGACGCCGTCCAGTTCACTGACCTGCACATTTGACAGCAAAACTACACAATACCAAAATAGTTCATTTCGACACAAATGATCATTGGACCCTTACAACTTTAACAAAATGTCATATAATCTATGACTAGTATTCTTTAGTATAAAAAAAGATTACTTGACCCGTTTGACTTCAAATTAGGTAAGAAATATACTTTAACCCAAACACTCCAAAATACTATAACGACTATGACCAATACTTGTCAATTAACGATACCTTTACAAAATTATAAAAGACTCTCAGGGGTACAAACTTATCACTTGAGCTCCGTGTCTACCTAGCTCCTAATATCACATATTACCAACTTCAATGATCATTCCATGATCCAACACCAAATCTAAGCCATATCACTTCCAATACACATGAACTTACAAGAACATAGCAACTATATAACATGTAACCGATAACGCTTAGTAAGTAAT
This sequence comes from Chrysanthemum makinoi, assembly GCA_910596185.1. NCBI lineage: Eukaryota > Viridiplantae > Streptophyta > Magnoliopsida > Asterales > Asteraceae > Chrysanthemum > Chrysanthemum makinoi. The sequence goes on along the minus strand of OU343218.1, from coordinate 8,801,217 downwards.
TGGCTAAGACATGTTCAATATATTCATCGTTATATATGCATCACAACCCTATGACATAACACGCAACTATTCAATTAGCACATAAGACATCTAACACATACCTTAGCCATTCAATAATTCCAAGACATATCTATAACCATCCAATATCAATTATCAAGGTCAACACACCTTTAAATTATCTATAAACACCTAGCACAACATTGTAATCACATACTATAACTATTTCATATCAAGCATATAGTAACCAAGTTACTTACCTTAGCTAGCCAAGCTAAGTGATTATGAGATTATTATCATCTTCCATCATCTCCATCATCAACATCATCCAAAGCTAACATCCTTAACACATAATCATAATACACTTAAAACAATATCAATTAATCATAGCTATGGTTTACACAACCATTTGTCTTAGATAATTAACTTCTAATCATCATATAATCATATATTGATTATGGTATGATTCAACCCATAGATTACTCAACTTTTACCCATGGTAAAATTCTTCCAAGATTACTATAATTCTTTATAATCAAACCTTATGATCATAATATGATCATCTTCAATTTACCCACTTACTCCAATTTAATCAAAAGGTTTTCACTCAATTAATCTATAATATCTCAATTAGTGTTTAAAACCACAATTACCCAAAACCCCCAACTTGGGTACATGAACCCTAACTCTTTAATTCACAATTAAATACAATTAGGAATACTTACTTGCACAAGGATGATGGATACTAGTTTATTACTTGATTGGGAACACTAATCCCATCCCAATTGATCATCAACGTTACTGTTAATACAAATAAGCCGTAAAAACGTTTATTTATATTTTACGATCTTCTAATGTTTTGTCGATAACAAATATAAAATCATTTAAACGAAACAAATAAAATACGTAAATGGTTTGAGCCAATAGTTTACTAACATACTTACATTTTCATATAAAACACTAAACAAGTTATAGTGTTTACATTTTATAGAAATGCATATGTATAGCAACTAGTGTTTACATAATATGGATATGTACTTTTATATACTTAGTATATATTATAATGGGTAATGTAATGGGTAAAAATATAAATACTTGACCCATTGACTAGATACATTAAATGTAGTTGGATAAAACCCAAAGTCCATGACCCATACCCATGGAGCTTGATCCATAACCCATGACCCATTGCATGACATCATGCATGAAGTCATGCTGGGTATTATCCATGACCCATGGATATAAACCATGACCCATGATAAAATGTCTAGATACATTGTATCTTATTGGATACCCAAGGCTCATATCCATGACCCATGACCCATGATCCATGACCCATAACCCAAATATGAAGGAGCGTCTGGCGGATCCCCCAGTTTACACTGGATGGATCCCTCATGTAAGGGGAGCCGTGGGATCCGGGGAACAGTAGATGTTTTTGCCTATAAATAGTGAGTCATTTCTTCATTGTAACTCACCCATGTCACACACACTTTTTCTTAATATTTTAAACTTTCTAACCTCAGATCCAAAGGATATTTCTATGAAGTTTTGTGTTTGTGTGATTCTTTAGGTTCCTCTTAAAGGCGAGATCACCACCTCTTGAAGTCGAGCAAGCTCAAGTCCATGAGTTTCCAAGCTTCGTCATCATCAAGACTTCTGAAGTTCTCTTGTTGATAGTTATTTCTTCCCCCTTAGAAGTGTTGTGTTGAAGGCATTAGTGAAAGGTGCCGAAGGGTCAAGTAGAAGGCATTAGTGAAAGGTGCTGAAAGTCCGTGTCAAAGGCATTAGTGAAAGGTGCTGAAGGTTCGTGTCAAATGCATTAGTGAAGGGTGTTGAAGATTCATGTCAAAGGCATTAGTGAAAGGTGCCAAAGGGTCATGTCAAAAGCATTGGTGAAAGGTGTCAAGGGTGTACATTTGATGTGGTGCATCGATGTACAAGTTAGATTAGTTTGGGTTAAAGGATGGTGAGATCCTTATGATGTTGTTATAAGGAGTATGTCTCCTTTGGGATAGTTGTTGTGTAGTGTCAGGTAGTAGTTCCTCCTTTGTAATGGAACTCGGTATCTAGCCTTGTACCGGATAAAGTGTAGGCGGCGTTGTGATAGGTTTGGTTCTACCTTGTGGAAGAACTCGGTGTCTAGCCTTGTACCGGATAAAGAGTAGGCGACGTTGCGAAGGCTTCTCCGCCACAAGGAGCTTGTGTTGTGTAGTGCTTACAAACTCTCGAGTAGGTGACTCGGGGAGTGGAGTAGAGCAAGGAAGGTGTCCTTGTATCAGAACCACTATAAACACTCGTGTCGTGGTTTTGTGTTTCTTACTCTTTATCTTTGCATTACTTATTCATACGTTTATCTATCAACATCCAACACGCACATTAAATATTTGGCACTTTTTGTCCCTCAAGTCCCTTTCTTTCTATTTTGGCCACAAGACACTTATATTAAGTTTACTATATGGCAACTTAGGTCCCCCTCATTTATATAACTATAACATAACATTTATTAATTATTAGTTTGACCATCGGGTTAACTAGTCAATCCCGTCAAGTCTTTAGACCATATTCATCTAGGGTATGGCCTATTTGTATTTCGGGATACGGGTGTAACATCTTGTCCCAGAAAAAGAGCTTCGGTTATAGCCATAAAATCACAGATAAGGGGTTGAACATGGATAAATAGGTCGGACCCTTTTTCTCAACCACCCAAGAGATCAAGCAGAATGTTGCAGCCATTGCCAACGCCCCCTACATGGATGCAAAACTAACACCAGTTAACCGATGTCATACATGTTTATGTATTAATAAACTGAACATTAAATATATATTGTACGTACAGAGTAAACAATGGTAATCAGCTGCAGATTCCAACCTAATTTCCAAGAACTCTTTGATCGATCAATGCATAAGCCTATGACCATTTGTTGTTTTGATGTGATAATGCATACCAATGTTGTACAAGAATATTTGTATGGAAATAGTTTGTTCAGCTTTACCTAATTAAGTAATTGATCATAAAATGTTACATACGCAAGTGACAAGTCAGACTCATTAAAATGTTAAAAATTAAAGTACATGTGATTGATCACCAAACCTGCGAGATAAACCAGATACTGTGGGTTACAATGCTGGCGATGAGAAATAAAATTCCTCGTAACCAATTTGGTTTAGTTGTATTACAGACGTTTTCAATAGGTTGCAATTGATAGTGATCATGACGAGGTGAAATGAGAAGTTTGCCCTTGTAGAGACTCACAACAAGTGCTCCAGCCAGGCATAACAGTACACCTGTGGTCTTCAATCTGATGACTAACACAATAACCAAGTTATCAAGAAAGTGGTTATTGTACCTCTAATTCATAATATTTAGTAAAATATTATTGTACCTTACAAGATATAAGGCAATAGGCACAATACATGTCGCACCAAGAAGTTGGCGATACATCATTAAAGCAAAACCAATTGCACCTTCGTTGAGTACATGACTGGAAGGAAATGGCCAATGACCTGAAACATGAAAAATATATCATTTCTTTGAGGAGAAAAACATGTCGGGGTAATTGGGTTACCACAGGTCGTACTTTTCTACCAAATTACTTTTGTTGTAGGCGAATTAGTCATGTCATCTTGAATAGATTTTTTTTTTTTTTTTTTAACTAAGTGGTTGACGCATTTGCCACCCCAACTTGTTTAGACCCAACCTTTATCAGTCTAATATTGTTTCGTGTCATGTGAGAAATTGGCACAACCTACTAAATACTAGTATAAACTTACCTGTATCTGAATTTCAGATCTCTTTGATCCATGGTTAGAATTCAACAGCTGTGATTCATGGATAGGATTCAATATAGGAGATTACATGCATTTATAATAAACTTGGGGTGCCTTTCAACCTCTTCAAGCCATTTGACCCATTCCCCATAAGCTAACTCTTGTTATTTGACCCTTAAACCAAAACATAACCCGAATTCAACTCATTCAAAAGTAGATAAGCAAAATTGGGAAGTTAAGCTCCAGTCACCTGTGAGAAGAGGTCATCCCAAAGAGACCCCCAAATAGAAACCTCATACGATACAAATTTCTCATATTTGCCGCAAGGATCCACATGCATTCATCGATTTCAATTGACTTTGAATAATCATTTTAGCTAGAATAAGCTGAGACATACATCAAACAAGTACACAATCAAATACAATGAATCACAAAAACAAGAAAAAACATAAAATGCATTAGTCGGCAAGCAACTTGAAACTTAAATCAATTGTTAAAGGGTGCTTCATACAATGTCATTCATGCAAGTACCAAACGGATGGCTGGTGTAATACTAAAATCTAGATGTAGTCTGCAAATGTAAGTTCTAGTGAATAAGTGAACCAAGTTTACTCACATAGCTGAGATTTTAAAATTTTAGATATTGCCATGGAAGGACATATGCACGCAAGTTTCTTCCATTGCATCCCTTACAAAAAATATTTTCAAACGTATGGCTGATGCCACTGGCTAAGAATAGCTTAAAAAATATTCTGGATGTTCAACTTCACAGTTAACTGAAAAATATGCAACGATTTTAGAGATGAAAAAAAAAAACCTGAGCTCTACGTGAGTGAAAAAAATGCCGCTTTTGCAACAGAGTTGGGCTGCAAAAGACAAGTAGAGAATGATCATCAAGTATGTGTGTGTGTGTGTGTACTGGTTATCAACAAGCATAAACCACAAGGTACATATACTTAGTAGGGTGGGATGGTTCAACTAATAGCATTTCGGATGGTGCAAGGTTGTTACTTCCAAGTGCTAATTGGGCACCTACTGCATTAGTACCTGAGATTAAAAATAAATAAAAGATCAATATTTCATGTTTCCAGAAGAATATGGCATAATAGTATAGTTAGTGAAGACACGGGACTAAGTGAGTAATTTTGTGATTTAGAGAATTGTAGTCATATGAGAGTGAGAACCAGGGGTGTACAGAACTCAATTCCAAACTGTTACTACCAGTAATTTGGTTTATTATCAGTGGGTTATTGACAGTCCGATTCTTGGTCAAAAGTTTGAGTCAGGTTCATTGTTCAGTTTGGAACTATTTGTAAACCGAGAACAAACCAACACTGAAATGGTGCCATAGTGTTCATGATTCCAATACATTTACTTTTCTTATTCTGGTGCGGTCCTCGTTCAGCTTGGTCTAGCCCGGCTCAGGACTGTTACATATCCTTAAGTGAGACTCCATTAATAAATCGTTGTTAAAACCATCCAATTGTTTATCGATATACCGGTGATTATCATGTGATTTCATCCACATGAACATTATCTCCACCAAAATGGTATTTGAGTTTTTGAACTTAAACTAAGATACAGAAGACAGAATGATGTTCTGGAACAAGATTTATCACAAAATGGAATTCTAGAACACGAAAGATTCACAAATAATCAAGTTTATCAATAAAATGTTGCAAGATTTTTCCCTAAATATGAAATTTTCATTGTATTATCTGGAATCAGTCTCTTAAGTTGTTCACTATAATGGTATGACAATAATTATAGCACTTTGTTTTTCTAGTCGAATCTTTTGGCAATTAGTCCATTAATAGAACCAACCAAGGAAAATATGGCTACAAACAAGACAAAAATGGTGAAGATGCGAAAAAGAACCCACTTACTGGTCCAAGGTGCAATATTTTTCTGCACAAGGTACATCTCGACTGGGAAGTATACGACCAAGGGCCAGAAAGTCACTGATCCTGCAAACGCCACCACTTCATTGAAGAAAGGGAATAACATCGCTAAGGCTGTTGTTAGAAACACATATGATGTTCGAAAACATAACCGTAGAGGACTCAGTGTAATCTTCATAATGTTGAATTCGCGTAAGAATTCACTTTCAGGGTATTTGTCAGCATACCATCTTTCCACAATAGCATATAATATTTGACTAATTATCTAGAAAAAAATACCACAAAGCAATATTAAAATTCAAAGATCCCATCTGCATAGAGTTGGCGTGATAGGCAGTTTAGGTAAAAGGTTGGGACTAAAACAGGTCATTGACTCTAGACTCTAGTAGACCTGCAAACAGTTTTTTGTCCACTTTGTCAAATACAACTATAGTTATGTTAGTTATAGTATTGAAAAAACAATAGTATTACAAAGATAATAATTTATATATCTGAATAAAAGTGATTTAGAAGATTGACCTTTGGGCAATGTCATAAAAAATGAATAGTACTTTGAAATCACCTCCTTCCGAAAAAGTCACCATGAAGAAAGCTTCAAGGATTGCGATATTTATGACTACTGTCTTCTACCTCTGCTGTGGTGGATTTGGCTATGCAGCCTTTGGGAACTCGACTCCTGGGAATATCTTGACTGGATTTGGATTTTACGAGCCATATTGGCTCATTGACTTTGCTAATGCATGTGTTTTTCTTCACTTAGCTGGGGGATATCAGGTAAACACTTCTAGTCAATGGATTGTTTTCTAGGAAATGTAGGCGTGGCAACTTTGACCCATTTACTTATATAAATGGGTCAATTTGAGTTATAGTTTTATCTAAAATGGGTCAATTTGGCTTATAGTTTTATCTAAAATGGGTCAATTCTAATAAAAAATAGCCAAAAGGGAAGCTTGCCAAATGCTTAAATGCGCCCAAGTGCCCAACTAGTCACAGGATTTGACGCCCACATTATTTTCCACTTTGACTCTGACCCTCTGCTGATCCTCTGCTTCTTTCGGGCTTAATGCTGCTTCTTTTTAGATCAGCAAACCTGGCGAATGTAAATTACAGAGGAAGAAGACAGTTATAAATGATCACAACTAATATTATATCAAATAACTGCTCTTAATTTTTAAGGGGCTGATCTTGCTTGTGCCCTTACTAATAATAAGTTTTATTCTTATCATTGAACTGCTCTTAATTTTTAAGGGGAAGCTTGCATCATTTGATATACGGACGTAACTCGAGAAAACATACCTTTTTTAGAGCATTGTTGAGACGACATACGTAATGGGGTATGGCTTTCCAAACGGACTGCTCAACATAATTCAATCCTGGTTCCATATAAGCTAGTACAAGTACATGACCATTGTTGACAAAAAAGAGCTAAAGCATGAGCTTACCCATTGAACACAATACAGAATATGCATGTAAACTGATGTTAGTGTTGCTAAAATTTTTATCAAACACTTTGTAGGCAATGATTTAATAGCCCCTAAATCTAAGCTTTGTGAACTCAAATTTAAGTCAAAATAATCCGCTAAACGTAAGCTTTATGAACTCAAATCAGCAAGCAAATAACCACATTTTTTGCCCTACGGTAGATTATACACATTTTGTTAAGAATTGGTGCCCTTTGTTAGATTTTGTTTGTATACACGAAAGTGTATTATACACTTTTAGTTTACAAGTGGTATGTTGGTAGGATTTGATACGCTATGTAAATTGTTAGTCTAAGTACTAATTTGGGTTTCAAATGTGTGTTAGAGATGTTTAGTTTGGGTGTTTGTATATTATGGTAAATACTATCTTATTTTGAAAAAGTGATGTTTTTTGTAACAGATATACAAACTTAGTTGCAATTTCATCGCAAATTATTCCGTTGCAATCTTGTACCAAGTTTTATCCGTCGTAATTTCCTTGCAATATCTATTGTAGCAAAACCATAAGAAAACTGTTGGAATACGATCCATTACAATAGTTGTTAATTTACAACAAAATCTTCTTCGTTGGAAAAGTATTGCAATTATTTCCTCGTAAGAAATCGATTGCAATGTAAATTTGCACATAGCATTTATGTTACGATGAGACCCGTTGAAAATAACCATTTTCAACGGATTTGCCACGGATTCCTACCGTAACATTACTCCACTTGAGTTTTAGTATGCATGCTTGAGGCTAACATCTCCAATGGCCTTATAGATATTATTGTGAAAGAAGTTTTCAAATAATATTGTAAGTTAATAAATTATCAAATACAATATTTGCGTAGATATATATTTTCAAACAACCATTGTCCAACAAAATAACTCTACATAATTTAGTTTCACTAAAAAGATTAAGATCGTTAAAAATACACAAATCAAGTTGTTGTATTTGCTGTTCAAAAATTTGTATTTTGAATCAATCGAGGTAAATTATGTGTGTACGATCGAGGTTAAGATCCTTCCATGATTAGTTAAATGACAATCTTACCTCTATAGAAATGATAAGCGGAAATAGCATGACGAAGAATGATTAGTGCAAAATTAAACCAGAAGGAATGATTTACACGGTTTATTCTTACTGAAAAACTGAGAATGCAAGTTATTGTCAGCACGAAGTAACATCATCGACCTCCTTTATTAACTTGCTGAAAGACTCTTAGGGCTTGTTTACAAGTGCTTTGAAAATATACTATATGAATCGATCACTTAATTGAGAAAGAGAGAGATTTTAGTGGACATCTCCATTAAGATGAAACAAGGGATCGGGTCAACTCATTAAGTGGAAAGAAAACACCCCTTTAGCGGCCTAATGGACCACATTTTTTTAATTATTTTTTTTAACTTAAGGGTGTTCAGAATTCGAGTAATACCCACAGGAACCGAAAACAAAACCGAACCGAACCTAAAAACCGAACCAAATTTGTAACCAAACCGAATTTGTTAGAACCAAACTGAACCAAATTAAATATTCGGTTTTCATCGATATGATTTTGACAATCTAAACCGAAAACCGAATTTATAAAAATAAATATATTTTTTAAAATATTTATTTACATAAGTTGAACATTAAAAGTCTTTCATGGTATAAATATAACATTTTTTATTTTTGAAAAAAAAAATTGGCTTAAAATCATATATAAATAAAAATTAAATTAAGTATTTCGAGTTATTCAGTTCAATTTTCGGTTTGGTTTAATCAAATTTGATTTTAGTGCGGTTTGGTTTTCGGTTTTACCTAGAAAAAAAAATTAACCTAACTTATCGAACTTATCGAACCGAATAAACTAAACAACCCAATAACCGAACCAATGAACACCTTTATTTTAATTTTAAATTGTGTCTAGTTTTTTAGTTTGTTTGCTAGTAAGTGCTTTATTAAAGCTTTAAACCAATTAAAAAATATTTTCTAAAATATAAGTATGACAATCTTTTTTATTGGTAATGTCATTATTTGCATTTTTCTAAAATTGCTTGTGCATGTAAAAGTATTAGTTACAATAAATATATTTCATTACTCCGTATTGATTTATCAAAGTTTCAAGAATTGGCGCAAAGATTTTCGTAAATAAAGGAGAAAGTTAGTAAAGATTTTCATAAATAAAGGAGAAAGTGTTGGTGATTTTGCATCACCGATATTATTTAAGTGTAATGGATTAATTTAGGTGACCAATGTGTAATCATGATAAATGTTCAACAAGTCGGGGTTGTGCGGAGTGCACACTTGTATGACGTTATTATGATTGCTATTCGGGGGCGAAGCCCCGAATGACGGGGTTCCGGGGGCAGCGCCCCCGGTAGCAGGGTCCAAGGGGCGGCAGCGCCTGGCAGGGTCCAAGGGGCAGCGCCCCTGGCTGGGGTCGACCATCAGTTTTTGGTAATTTTAACCCTAAAATTAAACTGATTTGGCGGTTAATTTAACTGCTATAGCAGTTGTAACCGACCATCAGTTTTTGGTCATATATTTCGATTTCTGGTTCTGTCCATAACTAACAAAACATATTCTCAAGTTCAAATCTGAGTTTTATCCGATTAGAGATTTCGGTAGAACCACCGAAATACTTCAATCTGATAGTGTTTACACGACTCTCAGATTACTGTGATCATTATTTCCTAACAAAGATTGAAGTATTCTGTGATCATGACGAACGGAGAATCTGTGAAGGACATGACGAGCAAGTTCGATAAGTTGGCAAAGTTTGAAGGGCAGGACTTTCGTCGCTGGCAAAAGAAGATGCACTTTCTTCTTACCACCCTGAAAGTTGTGTATGTTCTGAGTACACCCAGTCCGGAATGGGATGAGAATGAAGCTTTGGAGACGACCAGGAAGAGGATGAAGTGGGAAAACGACGACTACATATGCCGTGGTCACATTCTGAACGGTATGTCTGACTCCTTATTTGATATCCATCAAAACGCTGAATCTGCTAAGGCACTGTGGGAGTCCCTAGAATCCAAATACATGGCAGAAGATGCTTCTGCAAAGAAGTTTCTTGTTAGTAATTTTATGAATTACAAGATGGTTGATACCAGGCCTGTCATGGAACAATATCATGAGATGTTAAGGATTCTGGGACAGTATACCCAACATAATTTGATGATGGATGAAGCCATCTCGGTTGCAGTTATCATTGATAAACTGCCTCCTTCCTGGAGAGATTTCAAACATGATTTGAAACATAAAAAGGAAGAGTTAAATTTGGTTCAACTCGGTTCTCATCTACGAATTGAGGAAGGATTACGTAATCAGGAACTTGATAATAATCCTAAAGGAAAGAACCAAATTGGATCTTCTTCTGTTAACATGGTTGAAGGAGATGGAGTCAAAAATTCTAAAAACAATTTTAACAACAACAAGAACAAAAGAAAGTTCAAAGGTGGTGATGATAAATTTGCCAACAAAAAGGGTACTTTGACTTGTTGGAAATGTAACAAGCCTGGTCATATGAAGAAGGATTGTCGCTCTAAAAAGGGCAATAATGGCGCTGGTCCAAGTGGGTCTAAGGATCCTGATAAGCAACAAGGTTATAATTCTGATTTTGTACAGAATTTTGATAATGTTTTACATTATGTTTCTGTAATTTCTGATGCATTTTATATTCAGGATGATCAAGTTGCTTGGTGGGTTGATTCGGGTGCGACATGTCATGTTTGCAATGATCTTCGTTGGTTTCAAGTATGTAATCCAATTGAAGATGGCTCATGTGTAAAGATGGGAAACGTTGCAACCGAACCAATCAAAGGAATAGGGCGTGTTATGTTAACTTTTACTTCTGGAAAAACTTTATGTTTAGATAATGTATTGTATGTACCCGGGATTCGCAAGAATCTTGTTTCTGAAATTGTGTTGAATAAGTTTGGCTACAAACAAGTGTTGGAAAGTGACAAGTATATCTTGTCAAGACATGGTTCCTTTGTTGGATTTGGTTATGTATGTAATGGAATGATTAGATTAAATTTGAATTATCCTTTGTTTAATGATTCTGCTTGTATGGTTACTTCTAGTCATAGTAATGGTTTAAGTAAATCTGAATTATGGCATGCTAGACTAGGACATGTTCATTACAAGAGAATGAAAGATATGTATAGAATGAGTCTAATACCTGCTTTTGATATGACACATGAAAGTTGCAAAACTTGTATGTTAACAAAGATCACTAGACATCCATTTAAGAGTGTTAACAGGGAAAGCAAAGTATTAGATCTCATACATAGTGATTTATGTGATTTTCATGCCAATTCTTCACTAGGACATAATAAGTATGTCATTACTTTTATTGATGATGTATCTAGATATTGTTATGTCTATCTACTGCATGCTAAACATGAAGCTCTAGATAAATTTAAAATTTATAAACAAGAAGTAGAACTTCAAAGACAAGATTTAATAAAAGTATTTCGTACTGATAGAGGTGGTGAGTATTATGATCCAGTTTATTTTCAATCGACTGGAATAATACATCAAACCACGGCTCCTTACACGCCACAACAGAATGGTGTGGCTGAAAGGAAGAATAGGACTTTAAAGGAAATGGTGAATTCCATGTTATCCTATTCTGGACTAAGTGAAGGGTTTTGGGGTGAGGCTATGTTGACAGCCTGTTATATTCTGAATAGAACTCCAAACAAAAAAAGCAAACAAACACCTTATGAAATTTGGACCAAGAAGGTACCAAATTTGACTTATTTGAGGGTTTGGGGCTGTAGAGCAATTGTAAGATTGACTGAACCCAAAATGAAAAATCTGGGTGAGAAAGGTATAGATTGTATCTTCATTGGGTATGCTGAGCATTCCAAGTGTTATAGGTTTTATGTTATAGAACCTAATGATTATGTGTCGGTGAACTCTATAATAGAGTCAAGAGATGCAATATTTGATGAAGAACGGTTTACGTCTATACCAAGACCAAGAGGTATGATTCAGCCATCTTCTAGTAAGATAGTTGAAGATGATGTTGAAGGTACTGATGATGTACCTGGTCCATCTGTTCCTAGGACAAGAAAAGCTAAGTCTTTTGGGTCTGATTTTCAACTTTATTTAGTTGAAGGAACAAGAGATACGACTTTATCTCAACGTGAATATTGCTTCATTATTGAGGAGGATCCAAGGACCTTGAGTGAAGCAATGGCTTCTAGGGATGTTGCTTTCTGGAAAGAAGCAATTCAAAGTGAGATTGATTCTATCATGCAAAATGATACTTGGGAAGTCACTGATTTGCCTCCTGGATGCAAAGCATTAGGAAGTAAATGGATCCTTAAAAGGAAGATGAAAGTGGATGGAAGCATAGATAAATATAAAGCCAGATTGGTTATCCAAGGTTTTAGACAAAAGGAGGGCATTGACTTCTTTGATACTTATGCTCCTGTTGCTAGGATTTCCACTATTAGATTATTGTTAGCTCTTGCAGCTATACATGATCTAGTTATTCACCAAATGGATGTAAAAACTGCATTCTTAAATGGTGATTTGGATGAGGAAATTTACATGAAACAACCTGAAGGGTTTGTGATGCCTGGACATGAAAACAAGGTATGTAAATTGAAGAAATCATTGTATGGTCTGAAACAAGCACCAAAACAATGGCATCAAAAGTTTGATGATGTGGTCTTGTCTAATGGTTTTTCTTTAAACCAAGCTGACAAGTGTGTGTATAGCAAATTTGATGCTTCTGGTAAAGGAGTGATAATTTGCTTATATGTGGATGACATGTTGATCTTTGGTACTGACCAAGATCAAGTTGATAAGACAAAGGATTTCTTGTCATCTAATTTTGATATGAAAGATCTGGGAGAAGCTGAGGTGATTCTTGGTATTAGAATCAAAAGAGGAAACAAGGGTATCTCTATTTCTCAATCACACTATATTGAGAAGATACTGACAAAGTTTAACTTTGCTAATTGTTCTCCTGTTTATACTCCTGTAGATCCTACTGTGAAGTTTCGACCTAATAAAGGAAATCCAGTGTCTCAACTGGAATACTCTAGAGCTATTGGATGTCTTATGTATGCCATGATTAGCACTAGACCAGATATAGCTTTTGCTGTGGGAAAGCTTAGTAGATACACTAGCAATCCTAGTGCTCTACATTGGCAAGCTCTGGGTCGAGTATTTCAGTATTTGAAAGGAACCATGGATTATGGTTTAACTTATAGTGGCTATCCTTCTGTTTTAGAAGGTTATTCCGATGCCAGTTGGATAAATAACATAGAGGATCACTCTTCTACGAGTGGTTGGGTATTCCTTCTTGGAGGAGGAGCTATTTCTTGGGCTTCAAAGAAACAGACTTGTATTACAAACTCAACTATGGAGTCTGAATTTGTTGCTTTAGCTGCAGCTGGTAATGAAGCTGAGTGGCTGAGGAATTTGATTTATGAAATTCCTTTGTGGCCTAAACCGATATCTACCATTTCTATCAGATGTGATAGTGCTGCTACCTTGGCTAGGGCTTATAGTCAAGTGTATAATGGCAAGTCTAGACACTTAGGTGTTAGACATAGCATGATTCATGAGCTTATCATGAATGGTGTGATATCTGTGGAGTTTGTAAGAACTCAACTGAATTTAGCCGACCATTTAACCAAAGGGTTAGCAAGAGATCTCGTACGCAAGGCGGCTATTGGGATGGGTTTAAAGTCCACCTAATTAAATCCTTGTATCAAGATACCCAATTCCCATCTAACGTAATGTTAAATGCTGAATTCAATGAGGAAAGCTTGATATCTTTGGATTGGAACACATAATTATATCATCCCACGGTATGTGTTCAGAACTGCAAGATAAAGGAGGTTGAAATTATATTTCTTAATGGTTTTTTTGACAAATTGCATGTGCAGGTGCAAGAGTAAAGAACCACCTATATAAGCATGAAGTTTAGCTGCTTCAAGAAGCTTGGGACTTGGCTTTGATATGCTTATTGAAGGATAGGACACAAGCTAGTAAAACATAGTGTCAAGTGGAACATGTGAATGTGTAAACTGTTGTGTATATTATCTTCATGTATTCACTATGAATAGAAGGAGTTCAATCCTTAGTGACACTCTTATATTCGAATATTTGGAATGCTAATGTACTAATGTGAAATTCAATCGTCTCGACATTTCATTTATGCATCAGTTTGTTGTTTGTTATGAGTTTGTTTTAAGTTAATCAAGATTACACTTAAATGGGGGAGGATTGTTGGTGATTTTGCATCACCGATATTATTTAAGTGTAATGGATTAATTTAGGTGACCAATGTGTAATCATGATAAATGTTCAACAAGTCGGGGTTGTGCGGAGTGCACACTTGTATGACGTTATTATGATTGCTATTCGGGGGTGAAGCCCCGAATGACGGGGTCCGGGGCAGCCCCCGTAGTAGGGTCCAAGGGGCGGCAGCCTGGCAGGTCCAAGGGGCAGCCCGGCCGGGGTCGACCATCGCTTTTGGTAATTTTAACCCTAAAATTAAACTGATTTGGCGGTTAATTTAACTGCTATAGCAGTTGTAACCGACCATCAGTTTTTGGTCATATATTTCGATTTCTGGTTCTGTCCATAACTAACAAAACATATTCTCAAGTTCAAATCTGAGTTTTATCCGATTAGAGATTTCGGTAGAACCACCGAAATACTTCAATCTGATAGTGTTTACACGACTCTCAGATTACTGTGATCATAATTTCCTAACAACGAAGTTACTAAGGCCTTGTACCTTAGTAACTTTCTCCTTTGATCTCTTTGATGGTTTTTTCATTGCAGTTTGGCCATGGGTGGGAACTGTTATGTTTAGATCATTGAAGTTGTTTCTATGGTGTTGCTATCATAAAGTAGGTTGCCTGGTGTGAAGGGTAAATGAGCTTGGTGTGAAGTAAGTAGTTTGGAATAGATAGTCGTGAAAGATGGGGCTTTTTAGTCGAGGCTTTACTTCATTGTGAGGAGGTTAGGTTCGTTTTTATGTAGGGGTGTGTGTTCCCTACCTAATGATGCTTAGTCCTCTTATCCTTTATGTTTCAATGGTGAGGTTGAGCTCCTATTTGAAATATAAGGATTAATGACTAGGAAATGTAGCTAGTTAGGTATAGTCGTTCATCTTAGAGCACAAGGTATGATAACCTTGAGTTATACCTTAACTTGGTGCCACGTTTGCGTCACATCAGCTTTAACATTTCAACCTTAACACCCAAAATACACCCGTATCATAACTCAACCATAACACAACATTTTAGGCCCCACTTTTCTTTAAAATTTACAATTTACAAATTCTACCCTCAACAATTACATTCATTAAACAATCTAATAGTTCATTAATAAAATTAAACATTATACAATACGAAATAAAAACGTTACAAATAAATAAACTACGAGAAAAAGCTACGACATAAAAGAAACTACAACATAAAAGAAGTTACGAAGTAAAATACAATACGGATAACTTGGATGGCGAAACCCGAATAAAAACTGTTGTCCAAATATTATACCAATCACACAAAAAATGGTTCCTATGATCAAAATACAATTCGTCCCTTTTAGATTTGGTTATGAAAAAACGAGGCCCAATACCAGCCCACTTATAACACACTTGCCCTTTAAATACTCGGGGCTTTTGCATATATATCCTTCCGAAAATGCAAAATTGCATATATATCCAAAGCATGCATAAAAACCATTGTAAAATGTGCTTAAAAAACTTGTACAAAGGATATATATGCAATTATTCACTTTGAGAGGGATATATATGCATTTTTCCCTAAATACTCTCACACACAATCTTAATTTATTTTATACGCAGCCACCACCTTTATTTTATTGGGAGGAGATGAATCTACACAAGTTGCTATGATGAAGATGAAGAAACAGAACAAGAAGATATTCTCATAAACAACATAAATAACACCAATGTTGCCTCCATCAATTAAAGGGGTGTTTGTGTATTTTTTTTTATTGAACTCAACCTTAACGTTGCGTTGCCAAGGCAACGCCTAGGCCAACGCCCAGCCTTAATTTCACTTAAACGGTGTAATAACGCAAGCTTAACGCATCGTTAAACTGCTCCACATCAGCCATAACACCGCATCGAGTGTTCTTAGAGTATGGGGCTATAATCTTCATGACGATGCCTAGTGAAAGTGAACTCATTGATCATTATGGTTGCAGGGTGAATGGTCTTTGGAGTTATTTTACTTAGGAAATGTAATCATGGGATTAGGCCAATGCTAATGGCATGGTTGGTTGTGAGTAGTCGACCGAGTTCCCTCCATTAGCCCAACCGGATTGGTGACCGGTCACCTCTAACCTTTTCAAAGTTATGGTTGGGTTGCCAACCGAAAGAATTGATTTGTTTTGTCTGGTGTGTTTTTTTATATTTTTTATTTGTGGGGGTATGTTTTTGGTTGTGATTGCGGTTGCTTTATTAGCAAATTGTGATTGTGTGTAGTCTTTGAGAGAGAAAGCTGATGTGCCACTAATGTGGCGAGGGATGACCACAAAATTTACGGTTACCATTAGCATTAGCCTATGGTATTGGTGAAACTAGTGATCGAATTCATGTATGTTCTGTCTGATATTGGATGGTTATCAGATATATGCCTTGTGTCTATCCGAGATAGTAGTATCTGGTGTAGTTTTTTGTTATGTTATGGTATTTGTATCTGAGATATGGGCATGTCCATTTATCTCTTTTATCATTGATGTAATTGTTTGGAGTTTAATATATATTCATTGCTAATAATAATAACAACAATAATACTAATAATAATAATTAAAAATAAAAAATAAAATAAAAATTGGTTCTTTGCGTTTGGATTGATTCCAACTTGATAGACAAATAGAGTACAATAAGAAGTAGTCAAATAGCCAAATAATGTAAAATACCAAATTAGCCCAAATTTCATATTTATAGGTCACCAAACCATTTCGTTGCTAGTAAAAAGAACAAACCCTAGAAATTCAATATGTCAGACAACATCCCCTTTGAAATCCAAATGGAAATCATCAAAAAGGTTCCAGATGTCGAGTCATTGATTCGATTTAGACCGGTTTCAAAACTATGGAAATCTTTCATCGACAGCCCTCAGTTCATCGTTGGTTACAATATTTGCCTCAGTAAGCCACATCGTTTGATTTTAAGGTACATAGAAGTCGATTCTTTTGAGGAAAAATATGTATCCTTTTTAGATGATAATGACACTTTCACACAACAACATTACTCTCCTCCAACAGTTTCTGATCTCATTAAACAACTTGAAGAATTTACGATAGTTGTTGGTATCTCTCATGGCTTATGGTGTTTGTGCGGTAATAATGACTCTGGAAAGAGTATGGTTGTTCTTTGGAACCCGTCACTTAAAAAATCTGTTGGTATAGTTGTCCCTTATGACTTTAACATGCCTGGTTATAAAACAACTGTTTTCGGTTTTGGGGTTTGTCCTGTAACTTGTGATCCTACCATTGTCAAGATTTCATATATTGATAGGAATGATATGGATAACATACCTTGGCACGTTAAATTTTTTACGTTGAGCTCCAAGAGCTGGGAGATGATTCCAACTAGTAAAATCTGCCTCGTCAATCAATCAGACTTAAATCAATCAATCAACAGGTTGTTATAGATAGGTTTATTTACTGGGGTGCTTATGAAAGGATTGTTGCGGATGACGGTACTCGCAATAAGCAAATGATCATGTCATTTGATTTGATAACCAAAGGATTCAAAGTGGTAGACATACCCGATAGTATAATCAACCAGACTTGCGGAGGCTTGTTCACAGAACTATTTTTTTTTCTTATTGTGTGTATGTATTTTTTTTACCATTTTATGCTTACCTTTTTCAAAGTTCGAAGGGTAAAATGGTCATTTTATATGACTGAATAGTCACAAAATACACAATAATCGAAATTTGAAATTTCAATACACACAATAAGAAAAAAAAAATAGTTCAATACACACAATAACAAAAAATGACAAGTATGATACATTTTTAAGTAATTAACCCCCCAGAAAACCCCAAGCATACCGTCCAAAGTTGAGTATCAGTAGGCCTGGCTCCAATCAGTCACTTACTGCAACTTGACATTCCACAGTATATAACTGACTTTTTCAAAACTTTACCTTCCAAATTTCTTCCACAACTCAGCAAATTTATGGACATCAGTAGACTGTTTGACTTTAAAATGAGTAGTTTGGTTCTGATCATTGATCAATGGTAATGCTATAAATTCTTTATCTGGTCTGTTCATGTCACCTTTCATCTCATAGTTAATTTATCTTTAGGATCCATAGAATGTAAAAGAATTTTGACTGAAGTGTTTATGCATGTAAGTGTTAATGAACTTTTATTAAGCGTAAAGGGACTGTAATTAGATGATGCTCTCTTTAGTTCAGTGAGATTATGGTACTAAAAAGTGAAATGGGGTGAAGATTTTCTTCCTTAACACCTTGCAAAGTCATCAAGATTGAATCCTCTAATTACAAAGTCAACTGCTATTGTTGTGAGTCAACTATTTTACATATTTGTGTTCAATGCTAATTATGTTGTACTTGTATATGATAGTGTTTCCAACATTAAGGATGCCAAACCTCACGTTTTTAGGGAACATTATATAAAACAAAGGCATCTTTCCCCAAGCAAAAAACGCAATTTAAACATAAAACTCAAATAAAAAAAAGCAAAAAACCTCTCATTTGATGCAAGCCAAATTTTTGGTGTTTCATTTGGCTCAAGGAGGAGGGGGTGCAGATGTGCAGTGGCACGGTTTGGCTCAAGCTAAATGACTGACACATGACATTGGTGCCACTATCATGTTACTGCACCGGATGCTCTAACTTGGGTGTTGCGGGATGTTGAAGAAAAGGTTGTTGACTTTTCTATAAACTATAAGGACCAAACTTAGAATATCAACTACTTAAAAGGCCAAATCTATTAACGTGCTTTTCAAAGTTACACACAAAGTATCACAAATTACTGGTAACCAAACCCTAGAAACCTCAAAATGTCAGACAACATCCCTTTCGAAATCCAGATGGAAATCATTAAAAAGGTTCATGATCTCAAGCCATTGATTCGATTCAGGTCAGTTTCGAAAGAATGGATGTCTTTTATTGATAGTTCTGAGTTCATTAATGGTTATGGCTTCCACCTTACTAAGCCAAATCGTTTAATTCTGAGGTATATTTCTCATTTAGATTATTCTGATGAGGAAAAATATATTTGTTATATAAATGATAATGACACTTTTACCCATCAACAAGAATTTGATCCACCTATTTCTGACCTCGTTAAACAACTCGATGAATATTCGACAACTCTAGTTGGTAGCTCTCATGGTTTGTTTTGCTTGAAAGGTTATGATGACGAAAACTTTGAAAAACAAATGGTTGTTATTTGGAACCTTTCAATCAGGAAATCAATTGGTATTGCTGTCCCTTGTTATGCCTCCGCACACCCTTATGAAGAAAATGTTTTCGGTTTTGGGGTTTGTCCTTTCACTAATGATCCTACCATTGTCAAAATCTCAAATGCTAATAGATTCCTAAAGGGAAAAATGAATATCATACCTTGGCGAGTTGAGATTTTTACATTAAGCTTCAAGCGCTGGCAGATGATTCCGGATAGCAATCCGCCTCCCGAAACTGTTTCACTTCTATCGCCACAGGTTGTTATAGATGGGGTTATTTATTGGGCTTCTTGTGATATGTTTTATGATGATGGTGTATATCATAAAAATTATATGATCATGTCATTTAACTTAATTACCCTAGAATTTATAGAAATAAACCTCCCAGATAGCTTCACAAACCAGTTGCGGTACGGATTCTATGTATCTATGCTAAGGGAATCAGTTGTTCTGTTTGCATACATTCATGAGAACGAGGAGTTTTGGGAACCAGTTTATGGTGTATGGATGATGGTACATGATGGTGATATAGCTGCTTTAACAAGGCTATTTGTCATTGACAACAATGATATGTCAGTAAACATTTTACATGGTTTTACGAAGAATGGTGAACTTATAATCGAAACTGAAAATCATGGTGAAGAATATGGTGAAGAATCTTTACCGCTTGAAATTTACTCACCTTCCTCAAAACACATCAGCAATCTTGGAATTCATGGAGTAAATAGACACTTCTTCATGGGCTCTTACATGGAAACACTTCTTCTGCTTGATCAAAAGGACTGTTATATATATTCTACGTAGTGATCTGCTGCCTCATTAGGCAGGGCAAAGCTTGTTATAAAGGTAGGAAAAATTACTATTCTATGAATCGTATTGTCATTGTTGAATCATTGGTTCCAGCGTTACCATTGATTTGGATGTTGGAAGGCTTACCATCAGTTGTAAATACAATCATCTAAGCATACCATCCAAACTGTAAAAACAAAACTGACCAAAAACAGAGCTAGGACTTGCAGCACCAATAAATCTGTTATTACACCTGCATTAGACTTGAGCAAAAGATTAGCAATTCAAATGTAGATGGATCACTTGAGCATAACGCATGTATTGTTTACTTTATAATTATTTCTTATCTCAGTTGATTGTACATTCAATTTTATCTCAGGTAAGTATCGTCAAATTGTTTATAGTAACTTAAGGTAGTAATAGTCGCAGGTTCTGTCTGTGTATTGTAATAAAGAAATACAAGTGTAGGCTGTTAATTTTTATTGGTTATAAATGATGCACATTGTTGTCTCTTTATATCTTATTTCTAAGTTTTTGTATCTCATTTTTAACCAGATCAAGATCCAAAGGAGGTTAAAAAGAGTGCTGGAAGGAATGAGAACAAGATGAGCAATTCAAAGGGGAGAACAAAAATGCTAAAGATGGAACAATGTATTTATAATTGTTTTTGGAGTCATTCAACATTAACTTAGCAGATGATTCAGCAAAATTAGTTTTATACTCGTATATGAAGTGTGATGGACATATAACTTTAATGTCATTTTATGTTCCGAATTTGGTTTGTATACCATTTGTGCCTGGATGGGTCCAAATGGTTCAACTTTAATTCCCACTAAAAAATGTAATGGGTCATGTATGTCCACCTGGGTTAACTTATACTTCTCGCATTTGATGAGTTCGTTGTCGATTGATGGGGAATAGCTGTATTTGGTGGCGTTTAGCTTGCTGGTTGGAAACTTGAATCAATGTTTTAAAAACCGGGTTTTTAATCGACCCTACGAGTCACCGGGCACCGGTTCAACCGGTTCGACCGACGGGTTAACCCGGTTTTTCATTTATTATTATTTTATTTTTTTCAACCGGGTCAACCCGGTTTTTATAAAAAAAATTTGAAAAAAATCAAACCCGGCCCGATTTCATGACCCGGGTCACTCAAAACCCGGCGGGTCTAACTAGTTAACCCGGTTTTAAAAACCCGGGTTTTTTTTACCCGTTTTTGTGGCCAGGTACCGGTCCGACCGGTTGAACGATGTAATTGAAATATAGGATTAATTTCATATATCACTTACTTTCATGATTAATTTCATATATATTCAAAGTGCAATCATTCAATGCATAATGTACAATGTTTTTAAAGCATGTTTGGGCATATATGAAATTTAATTTTTAATAACGGGAGATATGAAATTGCCCTTTGAATATATGATGGATCGAAAATCTGTAGGGGTGGAAATTTTTTACATAAAGGAAACATGGGTTAGAGTAGCTTTCACGTCATGTTCGGGTTGACCCACTCACAAGATTATTATATGGGCGTGTTCAGGTGAGGATGTTAGGAATTAGAAATTCCAGGTATTAAAGAGTCGGTCACCTCAAGTATATGTAATCGTTAGAAAGCTCGTAGTCGTAGTTATTTTAAGTTAAGTAGTATTTAGTTAAGTAACACCGTGGAGGACGGACGGGTCTTTACCCACTGTATGCCCATCCACGTACCGATGTGTGGCGTTTTATGTAAGACTATAAATACTCTCTACCTCCCAAGCTAGAGAGTTGGAGCTCATAATAATATCTTTCACTTTCTCTCACTAAGTTCCCTAAACCTCTAACTTCTCTCTAGAATTCCATCTTATATGCTTCACCTTGTGTTAATGTAATGATGTGTATGTGAAAAGTTATATCTTACAATTGGTATCAAGAGCCATGGTTAGATCATATCTTACACATCTTTGGATTTCTAGTGGTTTTAGGTGGTTTTTGAGTTTGAAAAAGTTTAGTGGTTTTGCATCATTTGATTGATTTCTAGTGTTAAAGTTTCGATTTTGGTTGTACTTTTATGTTTAGAATCATCAAAAGTGTTTAGGTTTTCATTTGGAAAGCTTGAATCATCTTGGTTGGGTTGTTTTTGGATTGAAAAGTGAGGTTTATATGGTTTTTCAAGCTAGCGACTTAGCTCACGGAATAGTTTCTTGGTAGCGACTTGCTTCACATTTGTGTAGCGAATTTACGTTGTTGGAACTAGCGAGTTAGACCTAGCGAAGTTAGTACAAGTAGTGGATTCTCCACTACGGTAGCTACTTTTGTGTAGCTTAATTTGTCGTAAGAGCGAGTTGCTCTTTAGCTTAATTTTGTGTCTCTAGCTTACTTGTGTAGCTTAATTGTCGCCAAAATTTGTTAGTTTACTCTTGGTGCAGAGTTTGAGTTACTACTTAGCTTAATTTGTTTTTCTCATAGTTTACTTGGGACTCTAGCTTAACTTAGGGGTGTAGCTTAATTAAGGGTTAGCGACTTAGTGCATTAATTTCTAGCGACTTAGTGCTAGCTTAATTTAGTGCATTATCTTCTAGCGATTTAGTATTTTATCATCCGAGTCTTGAGTGATTGTTTTCGTTTTCTCTTGATTTAGAAAATCCTCGAAAGAATCTATTTCCTCGTTTAATCATAGAGTTATAAAATCCCGTATAACTGTTAACATGTCTACCAACGCTCCCATCATCATCTCCACCGCGTCAGGATGTTCAAGCACCTGGTTCAGATACCGCCCACCCATGCTTGACGAACCGACTACGACTCTTGGGCTCAACGAATTAGATTGTATTGCCTTGGAAAGGAAAATGGTGTCAACATTCTCAAATCCATTGATGAAGGACCATATCGAGTTGAGACGACTAGAGACATACTTGATACTAATGCGATGGTACTCTGTTACGGAATGGATGACCTAAGATGTATGATGAGCTTGATGATAAGGATAAAAAGAGATTCGATGCAGATATCAGGGCTTCAAACATTGTTCTTCAAGGTCTTCCTAAAGACATCTAAAGTCGATCAATCATAACACGATGCTAAGGCGGTTTGGGACAATGTTAAGATGCTTCTCTCGTGTTTCAATTAACTATGGAAGACAGAGAATCCCAACTCTATGACGAATTTAAGCATTTCAAGATGAAACCAGATGAGAGTGTCTATGAGTACTATGTGAGATTTCATAAGTTAGTTAATGACATGAGGAACATCAAAATGACTATGCCTAACATTCACTTGAACTCAAAATTTGTGAACAACATGAATCCCGAATGGCACAAGTTTGTACCACTGCGGAAGCTCACTAAAGGATTGAAGAATACAAACTATGAGCAACTCTATGCCTTCCTCCTTCGGAATGAGAGACATGCTATGTTTGAAAAATTAATTCTCAATCAGTTCAAAACCAACCAGGGAGACAAGCTGCCTAATGACTCTACAACTTTCTACTCAAACATCAGAATCACAACCAAAGCATCACAAGTCATACCCTTGGGTAATGGTAATCACAAACTCATTCCCGATCCTATGTACAAACAAGTCGATGCCGATACTCACGTGGGTAGCTTCATTAATCAACTAGCTCTCATCATCAAAACATGAATACTCTCCCACAAACCAACAACAACCTCGAATCAGATCTAACCCACACAATCAAGCCACTATTAAAGATGGAAGGATCGTGGTGCAACCAGCAGGAAAGACAAGATGATCGTGGAAGAGGTGGAGCCGGGAGAGGTTATGTTGGAAACCAGAATCGAGGAAGGAATGGTAACCAAGGTCAAACTAAGCTCATCAAATGTTATAACTGTGGTGGTGAGGGACACATTGCAAGGAACTGTACATCTCCAAAGCGCCCACTGAACGTGATTACTTCAGAGAAGATGCCGCTGCTCAAGCTCGTGACAATGGTGCTACTGGATGAAGAGGAATTGCTATTTTTGCCGAGGGCAATGCCAAGACCTATGATGCATGTGGATGAGCGACCTATTCGGAGATAGGTCACAATCATCGAATGCCTTTCAAGTCAGCCATTGTGATGCATACGACTGATGTGGATGATGGACCCACGCACACACAATTTTTATGGATAGCATTTCTCCAATGGTTTCTCCCAAGGTCTCCTCTTCATCACTAATGGCCATCCCAAGACAAGCTCATCTCGAGGTATTAAAACTATACTATGATGTTGATGTGCAAAAGATGCATGACAAAGTACAATCAACTGAAACTATTGAATCAAATATTGAAAATATGGGTAATATCAATATTGTCCCATATGATCAATATGTGAAACAAAGTGAAAGTGAAGTTGTACCAAGTGATGCATCTTCTCGCAATCAACAATGACTATGTTTTTGATGAATACACCGCATGTGCCCCTGATGATTCCATTATTTCTGAACTAAATGCCTATAAAGAACGTGTTGCTATTTATGAACAACGCGTGCTAAGTTGAGTTGACCACTCGTGGAGAGGAAATGGATAACCAAGTGCATGTACAGTAATTAGAAAAAATAAGTTTAGAGAAGAAGTATTGAAACAAGAATTAAATTCCTTGCAAGAAAAACTTTCTAAAACATCTAAGCAAAAACAAGAACTTCAAGAAAATGTGAAAATGCTTAAGCAAGAATTTAATGCAAAGGAATCAAAACTCTTGAGAGATTTTTCTAATCAGAAAACTTTGAAAAACAAACTTGAAAACAAGTTGTACATACAAGGAAACACCATTCAGCTTCTCACATGGTCACTAATCATAGAGTCTTAAGCGATAAGCATAGCATTCCCCTTGTTGAGGAACCAATCCAGGTAATTAAAAGGCTAGAAATGTTAATAAGGTGCTTTATGATGGTAATGAAATTCTTAAGCCTAGGCAGAAACCTAGTTGCTTTGAGTGCACTGAGGAAGATAAGAAATCAGATGAAGTCACTAGGGAAAGGATGAACAAAAAACTAGATGATCCTAAATGCAAAGAGAAAAAGATTATTATCACCCTGATGACTACAAGAAGGAAAACTGGATTTCCTTGAACATGTTTAAGCCTCAAACATTGTTGACTCGAACAAGTGTTCCGAAAAAGGATATGGACTTGCAAAAAGTCAAAAAATTGTTGAAAAGAATCCCCCTTGTAGGAAATTGCCTAAAGCTAATGAGTATCCTCCAAATACACCAATGCATTTAGTTCCTAGAACAATTGCCACTAAAAGCAAGACCTTAATCAGCCAATATGTTATTCTTCAACTATTTGTTGATTTTGAGAAAACTTGTAAGAAAAGGATCACACCCACGGATAATGAAGGGAAAGGGTTTTGAGCAAATGAAAGAATGTTATTTAACCGAGGTCATGCCTTTCTTTAAACAACTAAAAGATCATTTTGAGAGTCTTAAAAGGGGGACAAAATCAGATATTAAAGAAATGGAAAAGGAATTTGATGCAATGGTAGTTGAAGTTAGTGATTATGAGCTTGCACTAAAATATAATGAGATTGAGAGGAAGAACTTGCATAAATGAGACTCTTATAACTGAATGTGTTGCTCAAGATATCTTTTTCACTGCTTCAAATTGCTCTATTAATGCTTCCAAATTTCATGAACTATCTTTGGCCCTGAAAGTCTCCCATGATCGTGTCATTGAGCTTGAAAAAACTAATTCTAAACTAAACGAGAAAATTGAACTGGATGATCACGACAATTTGGTTAAACATTTTTCTAAACCGGAAGTTGAGCATTTTAATTTACAACTAAAATATCAACATCTTAAAGAAAATGTTAAAACTTCAAATATCAAGACATCTTCAGATGCTCCAGAGTTTGATGCAGTTTTTCAAATAAACAAACGTGATGAACAGATTCAAGCTCAGCTTGCAACGCGATCGAAAAGTTGAAAGCCCAAATCTCTCAATTAAAGGGTCAAACGAACAATATGACAGCTCCCAAATGCCTCCTCCTTTAGATTCTCAGAATTCTCAAACTTTTCATCTTCAAAACTTAGTTGATGCCTTACAAAAGGAAAACGAGAGTTTTCTAGAAGAAAATGAAAAAGTTAAACGACATTTTAAAGAGTTATATGATTCAATGAAAGTCACCCGTGACCAAAACAAAGAAAAAATAACGTCTTTACAAAAGGAAATTGAGAATCTAAAGTCGGAAATGGGAAACGCCACTTGTTTTCAATAAGAATGTTGTCTCAAAGTCACCCTTAGACTAAATACAGGATTAAATATATTCCTCCTCATCTTAGGAATAATGAACATGCTTTTCATGAATATTGTGCTCACCTTAAGGATAGTCTAGAATGTCTCCGGGAGATTGTCGAAGAGGATTTCATTAACAAACCTCTTGATAGTGAAATTAGGTTTGCTTGCCTCCGGGCCAAACGATCTCAAGAGTTGCTAGAATGTGTAATTGCCACATGCCCAAAATCCTTAACCTTAGGTGAAAAGGCAAAGCTGTGAAGCCTTGTTCTATGCCTAGTGCCAAGCAAGAAATCCGTTCTATGCCCAGTCTTAAAAAAGGAAACACTAATGTGCCTTCAAGTAGTTCAGACCGGATATGTTAGTGCTAAGAAAGTGAACTTTAGTGCCCTCAAAAGCTCAAATCACGCCTTAAAGTATACACTAATGTGCCTTCTAGTACTTCGATCCTTGCACATCAAGTTCAGAATGCAAAATTAGATCAACCAACTAATGTTCCCATTCCCTACAGAGTAATCAAGGACTTTAAAGCAGCGGTCAAAGTCTCAAGAATATACAAGGAATGATAGGACCTTGCAAGCTAAGAATGTGCATTGGAAGAGAGTAGAAGACCAATCTAGGAACTTTAAGCTTGAGTTGAATAAAACGAATCGTGTTGATTCTAGTATTAGCCTTAGGCGATCTGTAATTAATTCACGATACTATTCTGCAAACCTTGTAATGTTGCATGCTTGAATTCTGTTGCTAATCATGAATGTGGTGTGAATGCTTTGTCTAATGTTGTCAAATGCCCGCTAAAATTGTTAATGCTAATAATCGTGCAAAAAAGGCAAAAAGGCAAAAACGAAAGATTGTTAGAAAACAAAGGAAACCCACGAAGAACTTTTATAAAGATAGGTTATTATTGGATACCTTTTGGCCATAAGAATAATCAGCTTTGTTCTCAAACTGCTAAGATTATGCCCACTAGAAAATGGATGCCTACCGGTAGAACTATTCCCTTAAGAAGTAAACATACTTTGAATAGGTCAAATACAGACACCAAGATTGCATCTATTCCCAATGATTCCATTGCTTCTACTCGATATGGATGTTTCATCTCGATGTGGGTGTTCCAATCATTGTTACTAACCAAGTGGAACCCATTCTTGCATGGGGATCCCAATTATCCAGCTTATCCATTTTGTCTGCGGTTCAACTGCAGATCGTTCAAATCGCTCGTGGTACCCGGACTCGTGCCGCTCCAAGCATATGACCGAGACCTCGCGGCTCATGAACTTCGTGAGCAATTCATCTGACTCGTTAGATTTGGTAATGATCTGTGCTATTATGGGTTATGGAGATTATGTTGTTGGTGATAGTGTCATCTCTAGAGTCTACTATGTTGAAGGGTTGGGTCATAATCGCTCTCCTGCTGGTCAATTCTCGGACTCGATCTAGAAGTTGCCTTCGTGAAAACATACCTTGTTAGAGATCTTAATGGTAAGGAACTGTTAAAAGGAACTCGTGGTTCAAACCTTTACACCATCTCTATCGATGATATGATGAAGTCTTCTCCAATCTGCTTGTTATCAAAGGCTTCGAAAACAAAGTCATGGTTATGGCATCGCCGTCTCAATCACTTGAACTTCGGCACCATCAATGATCTTCCGTAAAGGACTTAGTTGTAGGTTTACCTAGACTAAAGTATGAAAAGGATCATCTTTGTTCAAGATGTCAATTGGGAAAAAGCAAGAAATACCCATAAACAAACCTACTAACTCGCTACGTAAGTTCTTCATATGATTCATATGGATTTATGTGGACCAATGAGGGTAGAAAATATCTTTGGGAAGAAATATGTGTTAGTTGTGGTTGATGATTACTCTAGATTCACCCGGGTCAAGTTCTTAAGGACAAAGGATGAAACTCCTGATATCATCATCAAACTCATCAAACAACAGTGAGTTCGACTTAACAAAACCGCCGTAATTGTCGAACAGACAATGGAACTGTGTTTGTCAACAAACAACTTAATGAATTCTATGAAAGCGTTGGAATCAGCCATCAAAGAAGTGTTTCACGAACTCCTCAAATGAACGGTGTAGTTGAAAGATCTAAATCGACTCGTTGAAGCCGCTAGAACAATGTTGATTTACTCAAAGGTTCCAATGTTTCTCTCGGCTGAGGCAATTGCCACCGCATGCTATACACAAAATCGCTCCCTAATCCAACCGCATATGGAAAACTCCATATGAACTTGTCCACAAATGTAAAACCTAATCTCTCCCTCGCGGTGTTTGGTGCATTGGGCTATCCAACTAATGAGGGTCAAGACTTAGGGAAACTTAGGGCTAAAGCCGACATTGGAGTATTTGTAGGATATGCACCAAACAAAAAGGGATACCGAATCTATAACAAAAGAACCCGAAATATCATGGAAACCATTCACGTTACGCTTGATGAGTCGACGGTCAAATGGCTCCTGACAATCCAAATGGACCAGACTTCAAAACAGTCCCATTGGTTCATCTCTTGTTCCAAACTCTACTCAAGAAACTCCATATGTACCCCCATCTAAAGATGATGTAAAGAAATTGTTTGATCCTATGTTTGATGAACTGTATGATTCAAACACTAATGAGGTAATGATTCCCGCAATGAGGATGCTCATATTCCTATGAATGAAGTCAATCCTTCAGTCTCAATATCTTTAAGTCAAGAAGCACCTGCCGCCGATCCTTCATCTCATCAACAAATCATCATTCTTCAAATGTACATCATGGAAATGTTTTTGGCATCAATGATGAAGTTAATCCCTTTGCTACTCCCGAAGATGCTCCATTTGAAAACATATTTGCTACTCCTGAATCATCATCTGAACCATCTTCTTCAGAGACATCGACTCGCTACCTCTTCCTCAACAACTGCTACATGAACACCTTAGAAAATGGACTCACGATCATCCATTAGACAACATCATTGGAAATCCCTCTCGCCCCAGATCAACCCGGAAACAACTTGCAACCGATGCCTTATGGTGCTTCTTCAACTCCGTACTCTAAGATCGAACCAAAAGATGTTAAAACCGCCATGAATGAAGACAGGTGGTTCAATGCCATGCAAGATGAAATTCATGAGTTTGATCGACTTGATGTATGGGAGTTAGTACCGCCCAGACTGTGCTATGATTATAGCTCTCAAATGGATCTTCAAAGTGAAACTTGATGAGCATGGTGATGTGTTGAAGAACAAGGCTCGATTAGTTGCTAAAGGATATCGTCAAGAGGAGGGTATAGACTTTGAAGAATCTTTTGCTCCCTGCTGTTCGATCGAGGCAATCGAATCTTTCGGCTAACGCCGCTAGTAAGAACATGGTAGTGTATCGATGGATGTAAGACGGCATTTCAACGGAGATCTTAAAGAAGTCGTCTACGCCAGCCAACCTGAAGGATTTGTGAATCAAGAGCATCCTACTCACGTTTATCGTTGAAGAAGGCTCTTTACGGTTTAAAGCAAGCTCCAAGGGCATGGTATGATACGCCATCAAAGTTTCTTCTATCAACCGGATTCAAGAAAGGAGCAGATTGATCCTACATTGTTCACTGAAGTCGTGCAAACATTTAACTCATGTTCAAATTTATGTTGATGATATTATTCTTGCCTCGACTGACCCAATGGAATGTGATCATTTTCTAATGAAATGAGTTCTAAGTTTCAAATGTCAATGATGGGACAAATGTCATTTTTCTTGGGATTACAAATTTCACAAAGTCCCTGAGGCATTTTCATAAATCAATCTAAATATGCAAATGAGATTTTAAAGAAATTTGGATTTGATTCATGTGACCATGTTGACACCCCCATGATTGATCGAACCAAACTAGATGAGGACCACTCAGGAATCATGATTGACCAAACGAAATATCGTAGTATGATTGGATCCTCGATGTACCTCACACTAGTAGTAGACCGTACATCTTGTTCGCTGATTGCATGTGTGCTAGATACCAGGCTAAGCCTACTAAAAAGCACCTTGAAGCGCTTAAACGGGTCTTTCGGTATCTCCAAGGAACCATCAATATGGGACTATGGTACCCGGAGGACACCGGTATGTCACTAACGCCTATGCGCATGCCGATCATGCAGTGTCAAGATACACGCCGGTACATCCGAGGTGCTCGCTTTTGGGTGATAAGCTTGTGAGCTGATCTTCAAAGAAGCAAATGAGTACTTCTATTTCCTCTACAGAGGTTGAATACATAGCCATGTCATCTTGTTGTGCTCAAATCTTATGGATGAGATCTCAATTATCGGACTATGGCTTTGAATTCAACAAAATCCCTCTCAGATCTGTGATAATAAAAGTGACATTGCTCTCTCATGCAACAACGTTCAACACTCAAGAGCAAAGCATTTCGACATTCGACATCATTTCATCGTGGAACAAGTGGAAAAGGTGTGGTGGAACTATATTTTGTGAGGTCTCAATATCGCTAGCGGACATCTTCACCACAGCTCTTCCAAGAGAACGTTTTGAGTTTATTCTTCCACGCCTTGGCTTGAAAAGCCTTCAACCGTAACACTCAAACGTCTTCAGGAGGAAGACGAGGAGTAAAGGTCTATCTTCATCTATCTCTTGTATATATTTATTCAAAAAACAAAATACAAAATTATAAAACCTTCAAAAATCCATAAAAATCTGAAAAATTCAAAAAATCTTCAAAAATATTGTCATTTTGTCATGTTTTTTCTTGTTCGAAATATCTACGGTCTTTGTGCTGTCATTCAAAGAATGACACGGACTTTAGATGTTGTTCAATTTAAAAAAAAATTATTATTGGGAGAAAGAGAAACAATGGTTTATTGTCATTTGTGCAATAACCCGTTTTTAAAAGAAAGAACAGAGCCATGTTTTACCATGTTTTCAAATTCCATGCTCGGATTCTATAAACATTTATCTCACGAAAACTAAATGCTTTGAAAAATAACTCGTCTCTATTTTTGATAATCATTTATTTGTCAAAATCTCTATCTCTCAATCAACAACCTATGTCATTGATTGAGGGGAGAATGATTTCAATTAAATTAAAAAGTTATTTGGCATTAAATTGTTTTCAAAAGATGTACATGCATGTTTAACCAATGGAGTTTAAAATCTCAACATCGATCCTTATCTAAAACGCTTTCATAATCAAGTCACAATTCTCCTTAAAAGCTTTCAAAATCAATTTAAATCTAAGAAGATCACAAATCTCAAATGATTTGATAATTGTGATCGGGGGAGAAGTTGTGATTTAAATAGGATTTAAACTGATAATTCGATAAATGGTTTATAATGATTAGCATGTTTGCCTCCCACATGTGACAAACGATTTCAAATTTTCCATGCACACATTGAGGAGGAGCATCTATCTTAAACCTATGATTTGAAACGTGATCACTTATCTCAATGTGTAGGTTCCCTCTAGTATGTGTAAAACTCTTTTCAAACCTCGAGGCACATATTGAGGGGAGCAAAATCATGAAAACCTCATCCTTCCCCAAAATGCTTTATCTACTTGATTCGATTGGGGAAGTGATGTTGATATCTTTTAGAAAATGGTAATCAAAGAAGTTAATTCTTTTTCTCTTGCCTCCGGTGCAAAACATTTCAAATACTTGATGCACATGTTGAAGGGGAGTTCTTCTTCTAAAAATATCAAAAACAATTCAGGTACAAAATGCTTTGATAATATATCACAAGTATCTGATTGATTTTCAAATGGTTTTCAATTGGTTCCAATGGCAGATGAACAATACCAAAAGACCGACCAACTTTACTTTATGTATGGTGATATAAGGATGATAAGGTTAGGTTGTTGTTCCCATGATCCGCCAACGGGAGGGATCTACCCATGGACTATCCACTAGTTAGTGTAGAGTTCTTAGGTATGATGATAAAAGGAGAAAAATGAGATATGGGAAGAGTGCGGACTGAGACCGAGCTAGTACTGGAATAAACCCAACAAGGTTCTAGCTATGAAGTCTCGTAAATCAAGGGGTTGAAGAATTTAAAAGAATTGAATGAGAAAAGGGTGAAAACAAATAGCCCTCCATTTATTCAACCTTAGGCGTAAAACCGGTTCAATTCATATGCTACTGATGGTAACATCGGTATTGAAGACAAGACGTCATGGACCCGTGGACGACCGCACTTCAACTTTTCAAACCACTCAAGTTCCTCTTAAAAGGACTTGTTTCATTCTCACGGAGAACCGACATTATCTATCGACTTT
This sequence comes from Chrysanthemum makinoi, assembly GCA_910596185.1. NCBI lineage: Eukaryota > Viridiplantae > Streptophyta > Magnoliopsida > Asterales > Asteraceae > Chrysanthemum > Chrysanthemum makinoi. Next base: position 8,768,391 of record OU343218.1, on the reverse strand, counting down.
CTCTTAGAGATTGTTGATATTGAAGAAGGAGACCCTCTCCCTAGTCTCCATATAGGATCCAAAAATGAACAAATTGAGTCTAGAGCCACGAGATCATCAATAAATCTCATTAGGACACTTTCAATGAAGACTCTCTGTTTCACACAATGTGGAAAGAGAGATTATATCTTGAGTCCTACGCATTATCCTTGTGGTATTGCCGTAACATCCTGAAAGTGATGTGTTTACACACTCACAATGAAGATGGAAAGCCTTCTGGAGCCAACATCTAACAAGCTCCTGGTAGGTGGCATGTGAGATCTATTATACAGATCAACCATGTGACAACCGAACGTAAAACAATGGGGCTTTCAATCTTTTGAATCAATCCCGGTTCAGTTATGGATTGACGGATACCTTTGAAAACCGTCTTAAAACTCTTTTCATTAGCACGTCGATCGCGGTACTAATTTTTCAAATCAAAAGGTGTTTCATGATTGATAATTGATTTTCATTAAAACCTTCGTTATATTGCAAAAAAACAATTTCTATTGAGCAATACCTCATTGTTTTTCAAATCTCTTTTCATCAATCGCTGGACTCAAATCGCCGGTTCACTCAATTGTTGTCTTCTTTGAGACGTTCCGTTTGAGAACAGCCTAGAGCAATTGCGAAACCCCTGCCAAGGAAATTCTTCGAATTATATACCGATCACAAAGATTTGTACCGATCAACGGGAACCGGGGTCGTACCTCAATTCAACGAAAGTGATCAAAGACACTTTCATGCATTTATTGCTAACCTGTATGCAAGTACGCCCGACGCTTGCGTAAATTGTCTAATGGCGGTCAATCCATAGTCGGCATGCTCACTTAACACATTCATCTCAAAAGAAATCATGATTAGTGCATCAATGACTCGGATATTTTCACTCCATGCTTCTCACGCACGCCGCCAATATCATGATTCAACAAATGCTTCCGCTACTCTGATGAGAAGATATCATGATCCATAATGTGAGCATGTCGGTCCTAAAGTCACAACATCACATAATACCAACACCACAATGGATGTACAGAGATTTTTATGGTGATGATCTCAAATGATGGCTCAAAATTATTATCACGTGGATCGAAAAGACCTCCACTTGAATTAACCAAACATGCAATGTGAAGAATCAATGACTACGAGCTTAAGAACAAAGTACTACATCAAGAATGCAAGAACAATTGTTAATGTAATATCCGCTTGTATTCAATGTAATTTTAGTATATGATTGAGGTGACCTCCTTAGGGGAGATTGTTAGGAATTAGAAATTCCATGTATTAAAGAGTCGGTCACCTCAAGTATATGTAATCGCTAGAAAGCTCGTAGTCATAGTTATTTTAAGTTAAGTAGTATTTAGTTAAGTAACACCGTGGAGGACGGACGGTCTTTACCCACCGTGATGCCCGATCCACGTACCGATGTGTGGCTTATGTAAGACTATAAATACTCTCTACCCCAAGGTAGAGAGTTGCTCATAATAATATCTTTCTTTTCTCACTAAGTTCCCAAACCTCTAACTCTCTCTAGAATTCCATCTTATATGCTACCTTGTGTTATGGTTTGATGTGTATGTGAAGTTAATATC
>OU343218.1:8668045-8766678 GCA_910596185.1 Chrysanthemum makinoi | reverse complement strand
TTATGTACATTATGGCACTTCATTTCAAAACATCGTTTATTTGTAACATATTTGTATTTCCGCAAACTTTGTAAACCTTTTGGGACCGATGTTGTACTCAATGTTTTATGAAATATCCAACGATGTGTTTTTAAAACGACAATTTAGGTCGTTCAATATAATCGATGTGGTGCTATGACAGTCAATCCCCTGGAATTCCATTCCTATGCAAAACAGGTAAATTGGGGGTGTGACAGCACACAAGTAAACACATATGGGCTATTTGGGTTTAATCCTAAAACATTTACTTTTTTCAAATCGCCTTTTCCAAATGTACCAAGCTCACTTGATATACTACTCGTCTATGGTCTCGAAGTGATGTAAAAGCCAAGTTCTAAAGTTTACAATACTATCTGACACCTATATTTGGTAGATTTGGGTAAAATGGGGAAAACGGAAAGGCTGAATCTCACCAATGACAATAAGGGTTATAGTGTGCTCGGCTATATGTAATTCTAGTTTGGTAAAAAATATGAAAAAAAAAATTCAAATGAGCTTAAAATTTTGAAAACCAACTAGAAAATTAGGGCAAGTAGGCTAAGTAATCATACACTTCATTTCTATTCCTATCCCTCCACTTGAAGTGTACAAAGTCCCATTTGTACGAAGAAAAAGGAAAAATAAAATAGAAATGAAAAATAATCAAGAAAGAAATAAACTCCCCTTTCAAATGCTTGCCCAAGATGTCTCACTAAAGGTTGAAGGTGGGTCATGAGGTTGCTAATGTGTATCATTTCCGGAAACTATGCCTTAACTAATATATCGCCAAAAAATTTTCCTACTGCTGCATAGTTTACGGCGTAACTGCCCCAAAGGTTACGCCATAATTCGCATCACAGAACCAGAACCTGCACAGAATACATGGAAAACTTTGTACCCAAGGGTATAATTGATAATCAAGCATACAAATATCCTAATAATTCAGTTATTACAGACATATGTTTTAAATTGTTTCAAATTGTTCCAACAAACAGGGGAATCAATCATCCCTGTAAAGATCGTGATCCATGGAGTGAAACTGGGTAGGGTCGAACGGGGTGCTTGTGGTGCTACCAGGAGTGGGCTCGGCCTGCATGAATGCCACTCCTCCTTGGACGCCAATGTCGGATATGTCGGGCTGGTACACATACCCCGGTCCATGCCATCTAGGGTGGCTCAAGTGCATGCTCTGTAGCATTTGGCTTGTATGATCTGCACTCCAGTTAAAGAAATCATGCTGGAGTTGCTGCACTTGATCCATTGTACCTGCAAAACCCTCAAATTGGTTACTTAGACCATATAAACCCACCCCGAGGCTATCAATTTCCTCGTTGAAGTGGGTAGCCATTCCCTCGATCCGCTCATCGATGATCTATAACCTTTCCCCCACATTAACGTGTGCCCTTCTTTGTCCCCTAGGCACGCTCCTGAGCATCCTCTTGGGCTTCACCACGAGCACCACTACCTTCCCCGAATTCTCTCCTCGGGGCTATTCCAGCTAACTCAATCACTCCATACACGTCTTGGGTGCAAATCCCGAACTCAACTAGCTTATTCAACCCATCAAGCTAGTCTCCTACCACGGGACACCGACAAAATCATCAGCTCCTAGCCAACCTCCCAATGAAATAAGCCCCCTAATTGGGCTCTTAGTGTAAACCCCTTAGCACCACGCCCATGAACCTTGCAACTAGCGGGGGACATCGATGATTTCCGTCCATCCCTTCCATGAGGTATTAATCATCCATGGTCATTTTCTCTTAGCAGAGTGCTTGCCTAATAGAGCAAGCAAGGATTCGGTGCACCAAACGGCGAATGGGGTTCCTTACCATTGTGTAGGTTGGTGGGTGCTTAGAATCGTAACCATCCATAATAGCAATCTGGTTGAAATACGCTGCGGTGTCATGAGTTTCATCCCTATGCCTCTAACAAGTGTTGTAAAACCTTTGAAAAGCTTCTGATTCCATTTTGTCTCGAGTATACAAGCCCATTCTCTCAGTAAATTTCCATAGAGTCAAACTCCTTCTCACACCCCCCCCCAAATTGGAAAAACAACGACTCCACATCATCATCCTCAATCTCATTTTGGAACTCAACACTAGCAAGGAACTCTCGAACATATTCCAGAATGACCGGCTTCGTGATCGTAAAAAGCCTTATCCAAGCATTGCATGTGAACTCCCCCACTGAACATGTGAACTTTCTCTTAATTCCTCAACTTCCTACCACTTTCCCATTGGCCAAACTATCAAATGCCTCGAATCCAAGGCTTCTGGTTGACTAATGTCTTCCTCCCTTAATTTCTCGTACTCATCAAGGCATAATTGCCTAATTCCCTGCATCTTGGTATGCCAAAACCCTCAACCCATTGCGGGTTGTTGTTCGCCTGCAAATAAGACAGATAATAGTTAAATGCGCATCTTACTGATGTATAGTTACGGCGAACCACCATTACAGTGTTACGCTGCGTAATTATTATTCTAGCAGTTACGGCGCAACATAACACAATGGTTACGTCGTAATTACATACTCAAGCAGTTACGGCGTAACTTATCCCCAGGTTATGCCGTAACCTTCCCCAGAAACTCAGCACCACAGATGGTCAAATTTAGCAATAGATTACGCCGGAACCATCAATTTTTTCCAAGTGGTAAAAAGTATAAATAATTTTTTAACCTATTAGTGCTAAGGGACCGCGCCTAACCCACTAGGTTCGTGTTTGACCCAAAACCTTTTTAAACTAAGTCAAAACATCTTAAACAACCCATAATGAAAGGACACGAATCAAAATAACATGGAGAAATCATCATAATTATCAATTAATCAAACCAACAACAATAATATAATCAAATAAGCAAGATCCCCAAAATATTAAAATATAAACCCTAATTGAATAATCGATATAATTGAATCAAAAAGAGTAGTAATAGATCTTACCAGCCATTGTTTGAATGACGAGATGAAGAAATCTTGATAGAAAATTTTTGAGAGAAAAAATTACTGTTTAGGTAGGCGGTGAAAAGAGTTTGTGTAAAACCTAGTTTTTCATCCGTATAAGGTTTTATACCGCCAGGAGGTTACGGCGTACTTGGTATAATAGTTACGCCGTAACTAATATTTTCAGATTAATAATTATTGCAAAAGGGTTACGTCATAATCCTAATATAGATTACGCCGTAACTAAATAATTAATAATGTTATTTTTAATTTTTAATTAAAGATTTAATTTTTATAATTAAAATTATTCTAGTGGTTACGTCGTAACTCTTTACAGAAGTTACGCCGTAACTATTAGCTTCGAATGATAAATGTATAAAATTGCAATACGAGAGATTGAGAAACGTACCTTATGGAAGTGCTCAAATCTCTTATTTAGGTAAATATGATATACCTTAGATCTTCAATTAACTGCTCCCCGGTAGCGGCGCCAAAAAGCTGATGTGCTATTTCATCCTACTTTTAATATTTATAAAACTTAGATAACTTAGGATAAACACATACTAACGGGCAGAGAACCCGATTAGATGTAGTAAAGCCTTAGGTAAATCCGAGTATCGTCCCAAGAGAGCTGTGACCTTGAAAGAACTAAGATGATTAGAAAGGATATTCATAATATATTGGTATGACGAGATTGTTATAATTCATCGATATGCTATTATTTCACACACAAGATCTAGATGGTGGGAACCCGACCGTTAGGAACTTAGATTCCCCCAACCTCTTAAATACCTCCACTTGATAGGTGATCATTTACCAGTCCTGCACACGAAGAGTGGTTGTACTATGGCCAATTCCTTCCATACTTCGCAATCTATCTGTAACACCCCCAAAAATGGTTTGCAGCGGAAGAAAAGGTTTTTGGGATGCTACTCAATTGGATCATGACACAAAGTGAAAAGTCAAGCTTTTTCGTAAAATATTTCATTTATTGTAGTAAAACAAAGTCTACAAAGTTTGAATTGTTGCGGAAAATGGCCCATTAACAAAGTTTGGTCCCCATTCGTAAATCAGAGTCATCTATGACCATGCCATGCCAATGCCAAAGCGCCTCCAGAGTTAGCTATCGCCTTTTCATCCTGAAAATACATAAAAGTCACAATGGTTGAGTGCATTCATAGGTTTAGTAAATAAGCAGTTGATCACAAGATTTTCAAGTTTAAGATAAGCCATGGGCTACGTTGTTATACACCCATAAAAGATAGTTGATATTATTGCACTAAGCTCATGACACCAACTAATGCATACACCTAAATTACGGTGTAAGTAAATAAAATTGCTCCTCTAAGATGTAATAGCCAATTACATAGAGATACCAAATATAGTGCGCCCCGGTTATTTCCGATAACCGAGTCGGGGTCGTCAATTCCCATAGTACTATCCACGATATTTGCGTTCACTCGCAAGTGATTAATGGTTCATGATGTAGGGGACTTTTGGCAGGCAACTTAGGCAGAGTCATAATATCAAGAGTACAGCAAACAGTTTTTTTCAAGCAATTGTGATCATAAAAGCGGTAGTAGTATGTATTCTCCCCCAAGGAGTTTATAAAACAGTTAAAAGAGTAAAAGTGGGGCTATGAACTCACCTTAGTCCGAAGCAATGCAAGATTCGATACTATCACGACTAGCATCGAGAAATGAAATAAAGTAGTATCACAGTGTGGAGTCGCATAACGATACAAGAGTACAGGCACAATGGCTCGTCATCGGCTCAACCTAGTAGTGCACGACTTATCTCAGAATAGGTATCATAAAGTAAATGAGTTTTCAAAGATAGGTGTTTTAGTTTTCGTGGAATACTCGTATCAATGTTTCTTTAAAAGTATAATGTATCGTATCTCAAAAGTTTACCAAATGTTTCGGGTGGTGGTAAGAGAACAAGACTAAAAGTAACTCACCAAGAATAACTCACACCAAAGTATAATGTATATCCCAATACATTGTAAGGAATAGTCAAGAGATATTGACAAAGACCCAGGAACATACGCCAAAGCGATAAATATATAAAAGAACTTAAACATGTAAGTATCAATTAGCACGTAAGGAAAAAAGTAAGTAATTGGTAGAGTCTTAGGCAATTACATGGTAACCCTAGATAATTTAGAAAAAGTCAATAAAGTTTAATAGGAAAATCCTAATAAAGGTTTTATTATTTAATGAAGCATAAGTCTAGACTCTTGTCGGGTTTTATAAGAATAAAATATTATTAAATAAGTGCATAAGTTTATAAAAAGTTTGGATTTATAAGTCGACTAATAAAGGTTGCACAAGTGAAAGTATATGTTTAAGAGGTTTAATAAATTTCGGCATGTTGCATTCGTTTATAAAATGTTTTCAAATCGATAGACCTTAATAAAAGAGATTTCTAAAATAGTACGTCGTGACAAGTTTATAATTAACCATGTGTTCTTAATTATTAATCTAACACGCCTAATAAACCAAATGGTTTTATTATATGTTCAATTTTAGATTACTAATTAGTTGTCGCTTTTATAACTCGTGATTAGTCTAGTATGATATTTTTGGTCCATACGAGTAGAGTCTCGTTGTCACCTCCGTCTCGAGTCCAAATAGTCTGATATAAGTCCATTATACGTAGAGTCCAATAGCAAGTGTCAACCACGAGTTATCGAAACGTAACAATGATCCAAGTATCAAACAATTAAGTTACATTAGATTTTCATTAACCAAGAATGCCATCTTTCAAATTAATTATTTTAGTCGAACTAATTAGCACATTTTCCAATATTTAGCAAAACAAATACAACCCTTCTATTCTTAACTTTATCAAATCCAAACAATACTAACGGGCCGTTTTTACCACTTTGACCCGTAATTAAAATGAGTCCAAATACAAGTAAAAGAAATAGGATTTGACCCGGACCCATGCCCAACCAAACGCACCCTTGATTGAAACAAATTAACAACAACAAAGTGTTGTAACCTTTTATTATTTACTTCTTTATGCTAACCAATTTTGTAATAAAACTGATAAGTCATCTTATATCAAGTAAGCCAAGGTCAAACATCCCATATGTTATGTCTTTTACCATGAACCGAGACAATCAAAAGAAAGGAGTGTATGTATACGAATCAACACAAACAGATATAGAAAACTCAAAATCAACTCTCTTTTGCGACCCTATATCTTAACCAAAACGAGCAAACACTCAACACCCTGTGTGGGTTGGTTTAGCCAAAAGCCTAACCGAATACAACGTGACCACTCTAGTGGTTGTCTCATCAGATTTGAAACACCACAAGCATAATGGAGTTAACAAATTACAGGATTTCCAATAAGCTAACTTAGCAAATCATAACTATAATGCACCCGTGACCACTTCAGGTCCTCGACCGACAAAGAAGACACAATCAAGCACCACTTTGAATCAATTCTCACCACACGAAATCTTTTTTTTCAAAAACATGTGTTACCTTTATTTTTCACGCTAGCCTTATTATTAAATCGATTTGAATATGACCAAAGCCACGAAAACATTGACTAAAAAATGAATAACAATAACATAACCAAAGTGGGTCTCAGCTTACCATACGTGAAACGAGTGAGACCAGAAAGAAGACCAGGAGAGGAGCGGTTGAGGAGGCGGCTGAGGTGACGACCGTGGTGGCGATGATGGTGCTGCTGTGGTGGCTAGCGAGCCAGGAAAAAAACTAAACGAAGATAACACCTTAACTTCGAATCTTTAGATTTTAGATGCACCACGCGTGAGAGGCTTTCAAAGCGCGTGTGGTGCGTAGAAAGAACCACAAGGACATGATCTATCCCCTGGTGGAGGCGGTGAGTCATGGTGGTGGCCGGACGCCGGCGCGTGGCGGCGACAGTGGCGGTTTCCGGTGACTGGATTATCATAAGAGAGAGAAAGAGTTTAAGAGATAGAGTGAATGTGTATTTTATGAAAATGTGTAAAATGAATTTTAATAAATATTTGAGTATTTATTTAGTAGGGAGGGATCAATCTTGTGCAAAAGAAAGTAAGGGGGCGCAAGTAAAATATGGGGTGGAGGGACCAAAGCTGTCAACATGGCTAATATTTTTACGAAAAACACTCCGGGATTCATTTGATATAGTCAATGGACACGAAAAATTACGAAACTTGCGCCTTTGTTCCCAAAATCATTTTTCCAATAAAAATGAGTATTTATTTGACTATTTTCTCGCAAAGTAAAATAACGAACAAATCAAAATGATTTTACGAGTTCACCGTAGTGCTGGTACACATTGTGTCTAATTTCCACGTTTCGCGAGATAGCTCTCTCGTTTTCACGTCACATGAGCTCAGGAAGTTCGTAAATGAGAAACCGACGAATTTCTTTGAAAAATAAATATCTGGAAAATCGCGGGATGTTATAGACTTCCTCTCTTAACGGAATCGGCCCTCGCGATTCAATTCGAAGTTATCCCTTAGATTTGAAAAGAGGTATAGATACTTTCAAGATTCAATTTTCACGCTCTCACGCGTTCGAGATGTTTCTTAGAGTTTCCACCGATCAAGAATAATAGAGTTTACTTTGCTCAGGTCACTTGACTTCGCGATTCACGATTTCGATAGGTTTCTCAAGATCGCTTAGGCGCCTTTGATATGTATATCTTCTAGCAAGGATAATGATTGTTTTCAATGAGGCATTACCTCCGACACGACATAAAACGTCATGAATGCTAAGTTCTGATGGTAGCTCGAGGCTCTAAGCCACCAGTCCAACTCTAGCAAGAGTCTTAAAAGGATCAACAAAACGAAGATTAAACTTTCCACGTTTACTAAACGTATCACACAATCCATGATGAGATTTTAAGCATAGCTTCGTCTCCAATCATGAAATCTCAAGGATTTCCATCATTTTCAATCACAAATTCTCCGACGACCGCAAGCAATTTGTACTGCTTTGATCTGAACAAATTCGGATAGAAAGTGGGTATGTACGCTTTGAGAAGTTTTAAAAAGTTTATGAGCATGATTCAGTTGTTAAGGTTATGCTTCTCGAAGGTGGGGGTATATAAGAAAAAATTAAAATATAGAGCCTTTAAAATTTTAGGAGAGAACTTGATGTATGTAAAGAAAATTGCTAAATTTCAGGTTTTGTGATGAAAACTTGTTAAATAAGGTCTTAGGCGACAACATGGAATCGGTTCCAAGTTGAGGTTTTTTTAGAGGAGTAAATAGTTTGTAAGGAAATTGCAGTAAAGTTTATGAAAATGTTTGTAAAACCACTTTATTGAGTAAGAAGAAAATACTTTTGTCATGATAAGTCGTAGTTTACGGTTCTAAGATCAAAGCAACAACTTGGTAAGGTGATTTTAAAACAAATTTATAAAGTAATAGAAAATGATTTATTATTTATAAAATAGTAGTGAAATCGAAGTTAACTTTGTGATATTTTGGTAAGATAACGCTTCGATTTTAAAATAACTCGTGAAATGATTTGTAAAATAGCTTATAAGAAGGTACTATATTGTTTGTCAAATAGTAGAAGATTTCGTAGTTCAATTAATATCAAGATGGTTTATAGGGTGGTAATAAAATAGTCAATAAAGTAAAAGCAAATAGTTTGTGAGGTAAGAGTACCAAGCTTTATGGTTTTAAATCGGACAGGGCTAAACCATTCACTAAAAGGGGTAAAATAGCTTATAAGACCGTAATATAACTTGCAGGTGAAAATTTGTAATATAGTTTATAACTTGCTATTGCAATTGTTTGTTGTTTCATAAAGTAGTAGTAAATTAATCGGTTTATCACACTATGAGAAAATAGTTTGCAAAAGTATCAGAAGGTCATTGTTTATAATGTGTTAGTAAAATCATAAATTTTTTTTTTGTTTAATTGCACAGTAGTAAGAATTTTTGGGAAAATGACCGTGAAGTGATCAGAAAAATAGTTGAAAGTAGTTTGCGTCAGATAAAGACAAAGTTTACTATTTCATAAGAGGGTAGTAGGACATATAGTTGGTGTTTCAAAGGGACGAGTGGAAGATTTGGGATCCGTTCCATGAAAAAGTGACTTGAGTTGCAAGTTGACTCTTGGTATGTTTTTAGATCTTTTAGTCGTTCTTTTATTATTTATGTTTAGCGAGGGGTTCCATTTGTAGATGTCGAGGTGTGTTGTTCTTAGAACGGCTAGAGATGTAATCCGGTTCATCGATTGAGTACAAGTTTTGGGGTAGAGGTGACACTGTTTTCGCAATGGATGACGAGATGACTTCGATCTCAACGTCTAAGAGAATGATGATGACATGGGATGATGGAGACATGGGTTGCGATGATTCAGTGATAGAGGTTTAATGATTTCGCAATGAAGAAGATGAGTCGATGGATGGGAAACAAAAGACATGGTATTGTAGTGACCCAAAAATATAATCTAAACATAGAGTAATGTCATGCGATAATTAAAATCTTAGTTAGTCGCGCATAATCTACTAGGAAAATCTGAAATATAATCATTAATACGCATCATTCAACATTTCGTCGGTTATGTATTATCTGCTAAGTAAATCTCGTACATAATGTAGGCACGACGGGCGCGAAGTGGTAGTGTGCATCATCTGCCATGCAAATCTCTATGCACGTTGCTAGTAAGATGTAGACGCGAAGGCGTAAGGTAGTGGTGTAAAATGGTTAGTTTAGAGAGTGTAGTAATGAGAAAGGCATTCCACTTAGGAGAAAAGTATCGTAGTGAGAAAATGTTGAGACGTCAGTATGTGATGTGTAGGAGTAAACTTTTATAACTCTTATGATGAAAATCGTACTCTTTTTAGAAGTCAATCAGGAGGTCAATTGGACATACCACTATTATAACTACTTTCAAGATTGCAACATCCACCTCTGAAGTCAGACATAGGTGATCAAGCTATGTCTCACCGCCCCTGGTGAATATAGGTGATCAGTCTATATTCACCCGTGGTTCAATGGATCTTGCAATGCTTAGCTTAGTTATACCAATAACATGTCCTTATGTCTTTAAAGTTTGGTATGAAAGATGGAACAAATATTTCTTTTATGTGGGGAGAAGGCGAAGCGCAGTGTTATATAATCATACATATAAGTAAGGCAATCATAGCTAATAGTGAGGTTAAGTTGTCAAGAATAAAACAAATATCTTATCAAAGATGACTTCAACGAGTCATAAGTGAGGCAATCACTAAGGTGCGTATGTGTCGGTCATAGGATTAAGTTTTTGTAAAAGTGGTTATAGTCTAGGTCTGAAAAATACCTAGTTCCCTATAACCTGGCTCGATGCCAACCGTAACACCCCCAAAAATGGTTTGCGCGGAAGAAAAGGTTTTTGGGATACTCAATTGATCATGACACAAAGTGAAAAGTCAAGCTTTTTCAGAAAATATTTCATTTATTGTAGTAAAACAAAGTCTACAAAGTTTGAATTGCTATGAAATGGCCCATTAACAAAGTTTGGTCCCCATACGAAATCGAGTCATCTATGACCATGCCATGCCAATGCCCAAGCGCCTCCAGAGTTAGCTATCGCCATCCCTAAAATACATGCTAAAAAAAAGTCAACACAATGGTTGAGTGAATTCATAGGTTTAGTAAATAAGCAGTTGATCACAAGATTTTCAAGTTTAAGATAAGCCATGGGTACGTTGTTATACGCCCATAAAAGATAGTTGATATTATTGCACTAAGCTCATGACACCAAACTAACTGCATACACCTAAATTACTGGTGTAAGTAAATAAAATTGCCCCTCTGAGATGTAATAGCCAATTACATAGAGATACAAATATAGTGCCCCGGTTATTTCCGATAACCGAAGCGGGTCGCAATTCCCATAGTACTATCCACGATATTTATGCTCACTCGCAAGTGATTAATGGTTCATGATGTGGGACTTTGTAAAAGCAACTTAGGCAGAGTCATAATATCAAGAGTACAAAGAAAGCTTTTTTCAAGCAATTGTGATCATAAAAGCGGTAGTAGTATGTATTCTCCCCAAGGAGTTTATAAAAAGCTTAAGAGTAAAAGTGGGGCTATGAACTCACCTTAGTCCGAAGCAATGCAAGATTCGATACTATCACGACTAGCATCGAGAAATGAAATAAAGTAGTATCACAGGGAAGTCGCATAACGATACAAGAGTACAGGCACAATGGCTCGTCATCGGCTCAACCTAGTAGTGCACGACTTATCTCAGAATAGGTATCATAAAGTAAATGAGTTTTCAAAGATAGGTGTTTTAGTTTTCGTGGAATACTCGTATCAATGTTTCTTTAAAAGTATAATGTATCGTATCTCAAAAAGTTTATCATTAATGTTTCGTGTGGTGGTAAGAGAACAAGACTCGAAAAGTAACTCACGCCAAGAATAACTCACACCAAAGTATAATGTATATCCCAATACATTGTAAGGAATAGTCAAGAGATATTGACAAAGACCCAGGAACATACGCCAAAGCGATAAATATATAAAAGAACTTAAACATGTAAGTATCAATTAGCACGTAAGGAAAAAGTAAGTAATTGGTAGAGTCTTAGGCAATTACATGGTAACCCTAGATAATTTAGAAAAAGTCAATAAAGTTTAATAGGAAAATCCTAATAAAGGTTTTATTATTTAATGAAGCATAAGTCTAGACTCTTGTCGGGTTTTATAAGAATAAAATATTATTAAATAAGTGCATAAGTTTATAAAAAGTTTGGATTTATAAGTCGACTAATAAAGGTTGCACAAGTGAAAGTATATGTTTAAGAGGTTTAATAAACGGCATGTTGCATCGCTTATAAAATGTTTTCGAATCGATAGACCTTAATAAAAGAGATTTCTAAAATAGTACGTCGTGACAAGTTTATAATTAACCATGTGTTCTTAATTATTAATCTAACACGCCTAATAAACCAAATGGTTTTATTATATGTTCAATTTTAGATTACTAATTAGTTGTCGCTTTTATAACTCGTGATTAGTCTAGTATGATATTTTTGGTCCATACGAGTAGAGTCTCGTTGTCACCTCCGTCTCGAGTCCAAATAGTCTGATATAAGTCCATTATACGTAGAGTCCAATAGCAAGTGTCAACCACGAAGTTATCGAAACGCGAACAATGATCCAAGTATCAAACAATTAAGTTACATTAGATTTTCATTAACCAAGAATGCCATCTTTCAAATTAATTATTTTAGTCGAACTAATTAGCACATTTTCCAATATTTAGCAAAACAAATGCAACCCTTCTATTCTTAACTTTATCAAATCCAACAATACTAACGGCCGCTTTTACCACTTTGACCCGTAATTAAAATGAGTCCAAATATAAGTAAAAGAAATAGGATTTGACCCGGACCCATGCCCAACCAAACGCACCCTTGATTGAAACAAATTAACAACAACAAAGTGTTGTAACCTTTATTATTTACTTTTATGCTAACCAATTTTGTAATAAAACTGATAAGTCATCTTATATCAAGTAAGCCAAGGTCAAACATCCCATATGTTATGTCTTTTACCATGAACCGAGACAATCAAAAGAAAGGAGTTGTATGTATGAATCAACACAAAATGTATATAGAAAAACTTCAAAATCAACTTCTTTGGCGCAATTTGTTATCTTAAATTAAAACGGCAAAACACCGATTGACATATCGCGACTGGCAATATGAAGGCCTAATTAGATGTACCACACCGCTGCAGGCTTTACAGCGGTGGTGCGAGAAAGAACTACAAGGACATGATCTATCTTCGGTGGAGGCAAGTGGAGTTTACGGCGGGCACGGACAAATGGGCGCTGGGTGGGCGACAAAGGAGGCTTTCCTATGACGCTGGATTATCATGTTGAGAGAGAAAGAGTTTAAGAGATAGAGTGAATGTGTATTTTATGAAAATGTGTAAAATGAATTTTAATAAATATTTGAGTATTTATTTAGTAGGGAGGGATCAATCTTGTGCAAAAGAAAGTAAGGGGGCGCAAGTAAAATATGGGGTGGAGGGACCAAAGCTGTCAACATGGCTAATATTTTTACGAAAAACACTCCGGGATTCATTTGATATAGTCAATGGACACGAAAAATTACGAAACTTGCGCCTTTGTTCCCAAAATCATTTTTCCAATAAAAATGAGTATTTATTTGACTATTTTCTCGCAAAGTAAAATAACGAACAAATCAAAATGATTTTACGAGTTCACCGTAGTGCTGGTACACATTGTGTCTAATTTCCACGTTTCGCGAGATAGCTCTCTCGTTTTCACGTCACATGAGCTCAGGAAGTTCGTAAATGAGAAACCGACGAATTTCTTTGAAAAATAAATATCTGGAAAATCGCGGGATGTTATACTATCAGACTGGGGTCAGTTGGTCATATCTCCCAGCCCTTTAGATACTACCAAGCTTATAATATTACCAAGACTAGCGATCTATGAAAAGACTAGCAAATGTCTATAAAGAATTAAAGAGAATATCAATAACATAAATGCAAACTTCAATTAATAACATGAATTCATAGAATAAGTCCTAGAAAAATATAAAAGGAATTCAAACTCGAATACAATGGAAATCGTAGACGAGAACTTCGTTATTCGATGCTCCTAAGCCATGCTTCTTCTTCTGTGTTTGATCTCCCCAAACCCTAGAAGGTTTGGGAAAGGAGAGATGATTAAAACTGGTGAAACCTTCGACTATTTATAGGCTTTGCTTCTAGTTACGACGTAACATTATTAGGTAGTTACGCCGTAACTCTTCAATTTTTGTGCTTATCCATGGTTACGGCGTAACCTGAGCTGGGGTTACGCCGTAGCTTTTGTAAATCATGTGCATTTCTTCATTACGGCGTAACCTGAGCTGAGGGTTACGCCGTAGTCTTCATCATTTAGATGTTTATCCGTTGTTACGGCGTAACCTGAGCTGAGGGTTACGCCGTAGTCTTCATAATCTTAGTTACGTCGTAACTTCATCACATGGTTACGCTGTAGTTAAGAGACAACTCATCCTTAGGGCTTGAAAACGTCCAATTACAGCTTCCTTACATAAAATAGGTCCTGAAATGAAATAATAAGGAATAAGGATGTTTTCACTAGCATTTTACTCAAAATGTGATGATAAAGGGGGAAATTAACGCTTAGAAAATCAGGACTATTTGATGTTATCAGAGACCAAGACCAAGACGAAGCAAGTTGAATTTTTCCCGCTTCAACGGTTTGGTGAGGACGTCGGCTATGTTATCTTCGGATGCTACCTTCTCAATAGAAATATTCCCCTTTTGAACATTGTCTCTTAAGTAGTGATGACGGATATCTATATGCTTGCTGCGAGAGTGTAACACCGGATTCTTTCTTAAGTTAATAGCAACTTTGTTGTCGCATAAAATGGCTATGTCACTTAGATGAATGTCGTAGTCAACTAACGCTTGTTTCATCCATAGTGCTTGTTGGCATGCTTTGCCGGTGGAGACACATTCGGCTTCGGTTGTTGATATGGCCAATGCCGTTTGCTTCTTCGAGAACCAAAATGTTAAACAACATCCCATAAAAGTACATACACCACTTGTACTCTTTCGGTCAACATAATCACCTGCATGGTCAGAATCTGCATATATAATAGTTTCTACCCCCGTTCCCTTAGGATACCATAATCCCAATTGAGTCATACCCTTAATGTATCTAAATGTTCTTTTTACCGCTTCTAAATGTGATGTTTTAGGGTCTTCTTGAAACCTAGCACATAGACAAACTCTAAACATCATATCTGGCCGACTAGCCGTAAGATAGAGAAGACTACCAATCATGCCACAGTATTTGTGTTATCAACGGATTCACCGTCTTCATCTTTTGTTAGTTTAGTAACGGATGACATTGGTGTTCTTATGGGTTTTGACTCTTCTAAACCAAATTTCTTTAACATTTCTTTTATGTATTTGGATTGATTAAAGAAGATACCATCTTCTAGCTGTTTGATTTGTAGAACGAGAAAGAAACTTAGTTCTCCCATCATACTCATTTCAAACTCATCATGCATGATTTTTGAGAAATCATCACACATGTCTTGACAAGTCCATCCGAATATAATATCGTCCACGTATATTTGAACAATAATTATATGTGATTCCTTTTTCTTAGTGAAAAGTGTATTATCAACTAACCCCATGGTGTAGTTGTTTTTGATTAAAAATGATTTAAGTCTATTATACCAATCTTTTGGGGCTTGTTTAAGACCGTAAAGAGCTTTCTTTAGTTTATACACGTGTTTAGGATTTTCGAAATCGATAAAGCCCGGAGGTTGAGCTACATAGACTTCTTCATTAATAAAGTCATTTAGAAAAACACTTTTAGCATCCATTTGAAAAAGCTTAAGATCATTAGCACAAGCATAAGCAATAAGTATTCTTATAGACTCTAATCTAGCCAGGGGAGCATAGGTCTCATCAAAGTCTATGCCTTCTTGTTGATTATACCCTTGGGCAACGAGTCTAGCTTTGTTTCTAGACACTACACCGTTTGCATCTAACTTATTTTTATATACCCATTAACTCCGATTATGGTTTGGTTATTGATGCGCGTACGAAGCGCGTTCGGGGTCAAAGGAACTTCCTTTTCGTCGAGCAAGTTTTTTAACACCCTAGGCAGTGAACCTAATCATTGTAGTGTAGTATTGGGTAAGCCTCGGGGATTGATATCGTTCTCTAGGGGAATAGGAATGCTAGTGAGAAGTGTACTACGCTAAGGTTGAGGTTGAGGAAGATTCTTTTTTTATCTTTTTATATTTTTTTTAGAAAACTAAGGGTAAAATCTCGGGGCTTGGATTTGGGGGTGGTATTTCTACCAATTACTCTACTATTCTAATTATCTATTTATCTAATTCTACGGGTAGTCTTATGTCTATTAATGTGTGCTCGTATGATGATTAAAAATGTGTTTACCTAGATACTATTACTCCCTAGTTATCTTTTATTGTAGGTTGAATTGTCACGTCCTTATTCTTAACACGTTGTGTTTTCTAAAGTCATAGGGTGTGCCTATGCCCTAACTTTTTGAAGTCACCCTTGAGTGTAGTAAACGAAATCCACTAAGTCATTCATAAACTAACTTTAAGGTTATCTTTGGATGTTTAGACTACGAAATCCACTATCTCATTCATATACTAATTTTCACAAAGATTACTCAAGCATTTAAACATAACGATAACCTAGTTGCACTCCTAAGCCAATTACAATTAAGATAAGAGACAACCTAACAATAATCAACAACTAGGTTTCATAGATCTAAGCAAACACCCAAGAAATTTAGCCGGACATGTTGAACAAGCAAGCATACACACATTCAATGGAAGACATAATGAAATTAATTAAGTAAAACACTTATCTTGATGTGTAAAATAGGGTTTGGGACCCTAAGATACTGTCCAAGTCGGACTACAAAAGTTTAGGGTTTTTACTCCAAAAGTCTACGTCCTAAAATTCTGAAAATTCGATTTCTATATATAATTTTACACTTGCGACGGCGTCGCCTTATAGGTGGGACGCCCGTCGATCGCCTTCATTAGGGTTTTCGTCTTGGCCAAGTTATCGTTGGGACGGGCCACCTTGTAGTTGTAACGCCGCTTCTGTAGGGACGTCTTCTGATTCTGGATCTGGGCCGTCTGAGATGAAAAGTCTTAGTGATGTCATTCCTCTTCAAAGCCTGAAGCCGTCAGGTGTATTTTAGCAAAAAGTCTACTGAGTCGTCAGGTGTATTTTAATTAAATCCGTAGAGAGGGACGGCGTCGCCCTTTATATGGGACGCCGTCAACTTCAATTTCAGCAGCTTGAGTGTCTTCGATCTTGACTTAGCCATTTTCTTCATGTTTTCACTTCTTTTCTTCCAAATATGCATCATTCTAGCATTTTGCTTCCAAGAGACCTAAAAAGTGAAAAGGAACGAAATTAAGCAGTAACGGATATAAAAGTGATCGATTAAGGGCTTAAATGACCCCTTAAAAGTGTACATTTTAAATCCTTATCAAATATCCCTACACTTGGTATTTGCTTGTCCTCAAGCAAATGTGCTTTTGACCAATCAATTTATAAGATAAGGGGCATGAAGCAATGGTTCAAAATAATTCACAACAAGTAAAAGCACCGCAATAGTCATAACAAGCACGGAAATTATATACTAGCACCTCACAAGGGGTGTTTGGATTCTCTCATCTCTCGGGTGTATATGAAATATAGTAAATGGAAATGAAATATAAACACTCATTACCTGGTCATAGTACATAGATTACCATAGGCTTGAGAATAGATCAAACCTCCACCGCTTTGGCGTAAGCACCTAGGAACAACTATTTAAGAGGTCTTTTAAAGGGTTCTAATGTTGGGCTTACGGTAGGGAAACAAAGGGTTTGGTTGAATAGGCGATTTAGTGGTGGCAAGTCAAAAATCTTATGTTACAAGCATGAAAAGAATGGCGTTGCTAAGCCAAGACTCGACTCACTATACTCTAGATAACTTGAAACAAACATACATAAATTGAAAAACATAAACATAAAGATAGACGTAGGATGGTAGCCCGTATGTTTTTTTTTTCTTTTTTTTTTCAACACTCTTTTTTTTCCGTTTTTGTTTTGCATACACTTTTACTCTACCATCCTCTAAGATAACATCAAAATATAAGGGATTTATAGGAGCATCCCTACACTTGAGTTTTTACTACTTTAACACTAATTTGACCCGATTTGAAAAGATCAAAACACTTGGAGTATTTAATTACGTAAATAAAGGGAATTTGAATTTAACGTTCCTTACCGTTACTCCATAAAATATTACTTTTGCCCATGAGTCCCAATCATCTCAAAACAGTGTACAAAATATATGACTTGACTTAGCAACCATTCAAGTAACTAGATAATTGAACTAAGGGTTAAGTATGATAACAATAATGCACTAAAGGTGTGTGCATAGAAGATAGGCTAAGGCGATTTGGGTGTACATTTGGGGGTGGATTGTAAACAATGCTCTTCATTGATATTTCGGAAAACCGAAACATCACGAGAACCGCGAAAAGGATAGGCTCTGAGGGGTTAACTAGGGGTATCGTGTACTAAAGATGAGTACATCACAAGGGTGTGGGGTAATTACTCGACCGATGTGGAAGAAGTAATTATAATACGGGTTTCAAACAAGGGTTATCCTAATGCCTCTTATCATTTAGTTATTCCTAACTACACAAGTGTAGTGTCACTAGCGATCTCGGAATGCATCACAAAACAAGTTCTAGAATCTCTTATACTACCGGTACACTCTCGAAGCATTAAAGGTGAATGCTTTAATTCCTAAAGATCTAGGGGCGAACCTCACATTTTTTGGGTGGAATTTGAGTGGTAAACGGTTTTTTGTGCTAGTCATATAACTCCTATCCATGAGACGCTTTATTAAGACTAAAGTCCCACTCGTACATGTCATAAAAAAAATTAAATTTGGTGCTAAAATTACCCTAACAAATATTTCTCATAGCTTATTACACAAATGAACTAGGACAAGACAAATAATCAAGGATAAGCATAGTTTCAAAGTACCCGTTTTATTCTCCCTCCCTACACTTAAACTGTACATTGTCCCCAATGTTCCCCGAAAGTATCAAAGTTATGATAAAGGAAGGTAATTAAAAGAGAAAGAAACTAGTACTCCCCTGACTAGCTCGGTAGGATCCGTGTGAAGTAGTGGTTAAATTCTTTTCCAAGAAGAATGTATGCGTGATAAGCTTCATCCAATATTATGTTTATTCTTCTTGCCAAATATAACCTGCATACTTTAAGAAAATAGACTAAACCTTCGCATAAAATCAGCGGTAAAACTATATATGACTCAGCTACACTAGGATATATTGTGGAATGGATGTTTGCAGATTTTCTGTAAAATTAAGACCTAAGAATTTTCAAAAATTTATACATAGCACAGAAAACGAGAAAATTTTATAAGTTGTTTCTGCTCTACCTGACGTCGTCAGGTTCTAAGCCTGACGCCATCAGGCTGTCCTGACAGAAACTGGTCTGCTGCGTTTTTCTGGAAAAATTACACCTTTAAAATCTGGAAAAATTCCTGCAAAACATCCATTATGACTCGATACAAGCATTTGACTCTAACAAACACACATATATATCAATTTCATTAGTTGTAATTCTCATGTTCACGTTCTTTTAAAAACGTGTGTAATCTTCCCTACACTTATCTTTTTGTAAAATACCTTTATATGTAATTAAGACGAGGTTAAAGACAAAATAAAGCATTTTCACAAATTCAAACATGAGAATAAACAACAATGAAAAAGATATATGACACACAAGCAAGCAAACAATTAAGCATGGTTTGCCTCCCACGAAGCGCTTTTCTTTATTTATGAGTCTTGTAGCCAGACTCGAAGTCGTGCTCCTACTTTCCTCTTATCTTAGATGCCCATTCGATTTCCTTAACTCTTCTTTCATCATGAATATATTCAGGGCCTAACTCTAGACAAGCAGTGTAGTAAACCTTGTTCTCCCAATCTACTTCAAAAGTCAGAATGTTGTCTACATCTAAATCATCAATACCCTCAAACTTTTTATTTTTGCAGGGCATTATATATTTGACACATTCTGTCCCATTTGAGAACTTGGCTATTCCTTCCTCTTGATCATAAACCATCATAGATTCCTCAATAAATGGTCTCCCAAGTATCACATCTCCTAAAAATCCATCAATGATACCTTTAACATCTTCCAAGATCATGAAATCACACCTATATGTGAAATTACCTACGAAGACATGCAATCTTCTAGCTCTCCCAACATAGTTACTTACTTTCCTAGGGTAAAAGGGATCTCTCATAGGTCCTAACTTTTCGCTCATGATCCAATTATAATAGAACCTAGATATTATGTTCATGGGTGCCTTATAGTCTATGTAAGTGTGATCCCTATATAAGTACCCAATCATGCACGATATCTTAATGTTTTTAGGGTCACCCCTCTTTATGCATGGCTCGAAAGGTGGTCGCGGGTAGTTAACTACGTTATAGTGATAGGCGGTTTCCTTTCCGTTAGGGTATGACTCGAAATACTCCCTAAGTTCCTCTTCCTCACTACCCTCCATAATTTCCAATACTTTAATCCCCTTCTCCTATTTCATCCTCTGAATCATCGCTCATGGTTGAATCACAATCTAAAGTACTAGTGGATTCCTTAAGGGCTTTCTCAAGTGCACTTTAAATTATCCTATTCAATTTCTTAAGTTCTCCAATTTCACTAACAATACGAGCTCGGAGTTGGTTGGCAAAAGTTGGATCAAGTGGTGGGTATTTGTTTGATGGTAGGTTGTTGTTTAGTGGGTTATCACCTTCCATGATGAAAAGTGATGGGGCTACGAACAAATTCACGAAGAAGAGGGATAGACTACAAGGAAGCTAAAAATGAGAAAAAATCTTACTTGATAGGAATCAAGCAAGGGAACCTAAATGAGATAGAAATCTAACTAGCTATTCTATTCCCCGGCAGCGGCGCCAAAAACTTGATGCGCGAAAGCGCTTGGGGTCAAAGGAACATTCTTTTCGTCGAGCAAGTTTTTCAACACCCTAGGCAGTGAACCTAATCGTTGTAGTGTAGTATTGAGTAAGCCTCGGGGATTGATATCATTCTCTAGGGGAATAGGAATGCTAGTGAGAAGTGTACTATGCTAAGGTTGAGGTTGAGGAAGATTATTTTTTTATCTTTTTATATTTTTTTAGAAAACTAAGGGTAAAATCTCAGGGCTTGGATTTGGGGGGTGGTACTTCTACCGATTACTCTACTATTCTAGTTATCTAATTCAGGTAGTCTTATGTCTATTGATGTGTGCTCATATGATGATTAAAAATGTGTTTACCTAGATACTATTATTCCGTAGTTATCTTTTATTGTATGTTGAATTGTCACGTCCTTATTCTTAACGCGTTGTGTTTCCTAAAGTCTTAGGGTGTGGCTATGCCTTAACTCTTTAAGTCACCCTTGAGTGTAGTAAACGAAATCACTAAGTCATTCATAAACTAACTTTAAGGTTACCTTTGGATGTTTAGACTACGAAATCCGCTATCTCATTCATATACTAATTTTCACAAAGATTACTCAAGCATTTAAACACAACGATACCCTAGTTGCACTCCTAAGCCAATTACAATTAAGATAAGAGACAACCTAACAATAATCAACAACTAGGTTTCATAGATCTAAGCAAACACATAAAAAATTTAGCCGAACATGTGGAACAAGCAAGCATACACACATTCAATGGAAGACATAATGAAATTAATGAAGTAAAACACTTATCTTGATGTGTAAAATAGGGTTTGGGACCCTAAGATATTGTCCAAGTCGGACTACAAATGTTTAGGGTTTTTACTCCAAAAGTCTACCTCCTAAAATTCTGAAAATTCGATTTCTAGATATAATTTTACACTTGCGACGGCGTCTCCTTATAGGTGAGATGCCGTCAGATCGCCGTCATAAGGGTTTTCATCTTAGCCAAGTTATCGTTGGGATGGCTTCACCTTGTAGTTGTGACGCTGGGAGAAAGCTTCAGCGAGGGACGCGTCCGATTACGGATCGGGCCGTCTGAGATGAAAAGTCTTAGTGACGCCCTTCCTCTTCAAATCCTGACGCCGTCAGGTGTATTTTAGCAAAAAGTCTACTGAGTCGTCAAGTGTATTTTAATTAAATCCTTAGAAAGGGACGGCTTCGCTCTTTAGATGGGACGTCGTCAGCTTCAATTTCAGTAGCTTGAGTGTCTTCGATCTTGACTTAGCCATTTTCTTCATGTTTTCACTCCTTTTCGTCCAAATATGCATCATTCCAACATTTTGCTTCCAAGAGACCTAAAAAGTGAAAAGGAACGAAATCAAGCAGTAACGGATATAAAAGTGATCGATTAAGGGCTTAAATGACTTCTTAAAAGTGTACGTTTTAAATCCTTATCAGTTATTAGGTGGAGGAACAAGTGTCCAAACATCATTAGAAAAAAATTGATTTAACTCTTCTTGCATAGCCATTACCCAACTTTCATCTTTTATGGCTTCTTGTGTATTTTTAGGTTCTATGGTTGAGACAAAATAAAATAAACTACTTTGGTTTTGGAATTGAGATCTTAAGGTTCTTTCATTTAACTTTCTTATGACCTTATCTACGGGGTGATCTTTGGACTCTTTAATATTGATGATTTCATTGTTTAATGGTTCATGTTCTTTGTTTATATTTTCCTTGATTTCTATGGCTTTGTGGAAAACTAGAAGGTCGGGTTGAATAGTTTTTACCAATTAAAACTTCATTTTAATCTATTTAGATCGACGTATGTCAATCTATTTGGATGTGTGTGTTGGATGTTGATAAACAAACATATAAAGGTAAGTAATGAAAATATAAGAGTAAGAAGCACAAAACCACAACGCAAGTATTTATAGTAGTTCGGCTACAAGGTCACCTTCCTTGCCCTACTCCACTCCCTGAGTCACCTACTCGAGAGTTCGTAATCACTACACCAATCTCCTTATGGCGGAGAAGCCTTTACAACGTCGCCTACTCTTTTTCCGGTACTAGGCTAACCACCGGGTTCTTTCACTCCAAGGTGAACCACACCTACACAACGTCGCCTACCCTTTATAAGGTACTAGGCTAAGTACCTAGTTCTTTCACACCTTAGGTGAACTACACCTTCACAACGTCGCCTACCCTTTATTAGGTACTAGGCTAAGCACCTAGTTCCATTGCAATGGAGGAACTACTACCACACTACACCAACGACTAATCCCAAAGGAGATCTACTCCTTTACAACATCATCAAGGATATCAATATCCTTGGATCTAGTACTAGTCTATCTTGTACATCGAAACACACCATATCGAATGTACATCTAAGGCACCTTTCACTAATGCCTTTGACTAGATCTACAAGACACCTTTCACTAATGTCTTGTGTCTTCACTTCTAAGCACCTTTCACTAATGCTTCTTTGTCTTGACTTCTAAGCACCTTTCACTAATGCTTCTTTGTCTTGACTTCTAAGCACCTTTCACTAATGCTTCTTTTTCGTGACTTCCAAGCACCTACCACAAGTGCTCTATCCTATAGACGATAGATACCCTTCACTAATATCTTCGTCTTGACTCTTGAGACATCTTTCACTAATGTCTTCAACACTACACTTCTTTGAAGAAAGAAAGGAATCATCAGCAAGAAGACTTCAGTAGCCTTGATGATGAGGAAGCATGGCAACTCATGGACTTGAGCTTGCTTGACTTCAAAGGTGGTGATCTTGCCTTTAAGAGGAACCTAAAAGATCACACAAAAACAAAACTACAAACATAGATCTATTGGATCTAAGGTTAGTGAGATTTAACTCAGGGGGGAAAGTGTGTTAGAAAGGGATTCAAAAGGGGTAAGAAATAATGAAGACATGGCTCACTATTTATAGAGGAAAAATCCTACTGTTCCCCGGATCCCACGGATCCCTACCACAAGGGATCCGGCTAGCACAAAGCTAGGGATCCGTGGTACGCTCCTCTTTGCCCATGGGTATTTTTGGTTATGGGTCATGGGTTATGGGTTGATCCATGGTTTTCTTTCTAGGTACAATGTATCTTAAGGATACAATGAACTTGGTTAAGTGGTATATATAAAACCATGGGTTGTGGGTCAAAACCATTTGCTAGTATTTACCCATTTAGTATATACTTGTATTTACCCATTTTAGCATATACTTAGTTTTTACCCATTTTAGTATACACTAGTTGTTGTACATATGTATCTAAATCATAAAATCACTTATACTTTTTTTAGTGTTTTATGTGAAAGCGTAAGTGTGTTAGAAAACTATTAGTCCAAACCATTTACGTATTTTATTTGTTTCGTTAAAATGATTTTACTTTTGTTATCGACAAAACATTAGAAGATCGTAAAATATAAATAAACGTTTTTACGGCTTATTTGTATTAACAATCTCCCCCTTTTTGTTGATGACAAAACATAAAATTATTTTAAGGAAAAAGCTAAAATTCATAAAAATTTGAATTTGTAGTTTTTAGTTTCTTCTCCCCTTTTTTGTCGAAACAAAAAGTGTTTGAAGGAAGGCAACACATTGTTTTTAAGAAACATGTGAAAGAAAAAGTAAAAAGAAATAGAGAGCAAATAACGGGAAAGGATCTCGTCTTTTACTCCCCCTTGACGAGTCCATCCCTATGTAAGGGCGTCAAGTAAATGATACTAATCTAGTTTGTTTGCAAATAAGTTTGCAAAAGATATCGTCTACGAGATGAATGTGCTCCCCCTTGATTATTGCAAAGGGATGTCACGAAATGTAAACCTAGTATTGCAAGTAATTTGCAATGTATTGCTTTGACATAAAGCTCCCCTAGCTTTAGGATGTCAAAGTCTTCATATGTAAATTGAATAACTACAAAACAAATGTTAGAAATCAAGTATAATTCACAATTTCCTGCAAATGTGATTCAAGTTAGTAGAAAGAAATATTTCTGTCTCACGGATCCCACGGTTCCCTCCTAGTAGGGATCCGTCTAGGTAAATCTGAGGGATCCGTCTGGCTGATGAATAAAGTCAGCAAAGATTGGTATAACAAGAAATATTAATACCGAAAAGAGATATGGATTATATAGTATACTCACATACTCAGAAATATATCAAGTAGCATGTAATTCCATTTAATAAACAAGAGTTATGATATACATGACTCGAAAAACAAGAAAATAGACAATACATGACTAGGAATTTCTAGATCACCTAACGCTTGAAGCTAAGACACCACTAAAATCTTCTAGCTCAAGTTTTGTTTAGGTTTAATCTCGTCGAAACGTTCGAGGAGATGATAGAACATGAAACGTTGGTCTTCTCGTACTTCATGAACAAACTTTCAACATGTTGACAATGATAGCAATCTTTGTCATGGCTAGGTAGTGGTGGTGGATGAAATGAAATGACTTGATTCGAAGGATCAAGTGAAGCGGCTTGTGGAGCTTTAAACGATGGAGGGATTGGTGGAGGTGCATTTAAGAATGACTCAACCAAGAATGATGGTGGTGGTAGAGAAGTGTTAACTTCCATATGGTCGGGTGGTTGACTTTGATGATTTGTCATAATCCAAATGGGATTATATGATGAAAACGCCGAGAAGGAAGCCGGAGCAAGTGTTGACTCAACACCTTGATTTTGAACCATTATTCCTCCTAATGAAGAGAATGTTGTCAGTGGAAGCGGATGAGACGGCCTAGGAGGCAAGTCCTCTAAATTGTAGAGGTGTGGTGATGATAGTGGGGATGTAAATGAAATAGCTCTAGGAACCAATGGTGATGGTTTGGTGGAGATGATATTGTTTGGCCTAGGAGGCATGGTAATGTTTGGCAAAGGTAGTTTTGTGGCTACTATCCTTTTAAGAATTGGTTTGATTGGATGATGAAGGATTCTATCATTTGTTGGCTTGACTAGAGATGATTCGGTTGAAGAAATTTCGTGTAAACACGAGCTCTTTTCATGGGTGGTTCTTTGGTGGATAAGTTACTACTTGGGGATTTCCTCATGATGAGATGATTTCAAGAGTTTGCAAGAGCTGAAAGTTAGGATGAGAGTGATGACTATCGAGGTCCTAACAAGGTGGTTTATAAACTAAGAGATTTGGCAAGTGCATTTAAGCCTTAAGCCACTAGAATTCATTGAAATGTGATGATTGACATGCACAAGAGTCAACTTCAGAGGTTGCACTGATCTAGGAACTCATTTAAGATGAGATGGAGTGTTTGAGTTAGGAAGATAAGTTGAAATGATTGTTTTCGCAAGATTTGACATAAACTGTCATCCGGATCCCACGGTTCCCTCCTCAGAGGGATCCGTCTAGGCTAATCCTAGGGATCCGGCTCTCAGTAGCTATGAAAGAGTGGAAATGATGTTTCTAAGATCTAAGACCTATATCATCTTGAGTGTTCCAGTCCTCCTAAGTGTTTTAAATGAAGGGATGCTTGAGTACTTGAAGGTAATGAATGATGTAGCTAATGATTGTCATTTATGGAAGGATTTGGAACTTTTCAAGAGTACCAATGGATGAGCAAGGATGACACTAAAGATTTGGAGTGTCAATTGAAGCTAAATGATCCTAGAGATCAGGTTGTGTCTTAGGATAGTGTTTTAGAAAATATCCTAGAAGCTTTGAGATGAGAAAACTAGATTTTGATCAACTTTGATCAATTTTGAGGTGAGGATGATTTATGATCAATTTTGTCATAATCGACAGATTTCTAAGACTAGATGTGAGGGATCAAGTTGAAATTGAAGTGTGAGTTTAAGAGTGGAAGAGTAACGGATTAAAAATGAAAAGGTAGATCTACAAGCATTTTAGAGTGTGACCTAGGTGAGTTATGTATAAATAGGAAAGATTATCCTATCTTGATAAGGACTTAAGTTGCCTTAAGACACTATGTTTAGCTTAGTGTGAGGTGTTCTAAGAATGTGTTTGAAATACAATGCTTTCAATTGTATTTTCTGTCACGGATCCCACGGTTCCTTAAAAGTAGGGATCCGTCTAGTACAATCTTTGGGATCCGCCCATCTGCTCAGTAGGACCTTTACTAAAGGTATGCAATGATCTTGACAATGCATTATATCTCAAGGATAGTCTAAAGAGAGTTCTAATACCAAGATATCAAATGTAAAATGTTTTATTTCATGAAGGAAATTGGATTACATTGATAAAGCACGAGTACAAGAGATTTGATCCTATTTTGGAATACTATTAGTTTCCTTGAGTGTTTTCGCTAGGAGGATCATTATATGATTGATGAGTATTGGTGGAATCAAGAATGAAGAAAGTCTTCATGAGAGATATGTTTAGCGGTTCCATCATCTTGTTCACAAGTACGTACAACGGACTTTGAAATTGAGGATGGGAGTGCATAACATTATGATAGAGGTGCGTCAAGAACATTCCATAAGGGATGAGTTTATTCTTGGAGCCTTGAAGATTTGCAATTCGCCTTGCGAAGAAGTAGGCGAGATTGTATGGTTGTTGTGTTGGCAAACAGTACAACATGTGAGCACAACAAGCGGGAAGGATTTCTCGATTTCCCCTAAGACCCCAAACATTTTCACGTAGGATGAGTGCAAGAGGCTTGTACTCTTCTCGGATATCCATTGTAAAGATAATGTTTGGATCGGAGTAATATGGTCGAGGTTTGCATATTATGCGATTTAAATCTTCCGGAGAGGGTATGTGTGAACAATATGGACTATTTTCTTCACGAAAGTTGAAGAGAGAATCAAGAGACCAATCTTCGGTGAAGGCACATTGTCCATGATTTGGAATCCGGAGGATGTGAGCAAAATGCCCAAGTGTTAGAGCGAACTTTTGGTTTTTGATATAAAACCAAAGAGATAAAGAGCGATCCTCGTTACGAACGAGTTCGACTTGACGGAAGAATTCCATTATGAACCTTGGACATATCTTCTCGTTGATTTCAAGAAGACATTCTAGTCCTATGGCTCGGAAGGAGGTATTGATACCTTCTTCGAATTGTAGAGAGGTGTCTGCAATACGTCCTTCATGGAAGTGACGGTTTTCGAGATTATTGAACCCACGGACATGATTGCCAGGTGTGTTGGGTTCGAGAGAGATGTTCGAGTGTAGAACGCTAGTGAGTGAATAATCAAACTCATATTCATGCGTCATAGTTGAACCTATAGAAATGACAAGTTGATAAAGAAGATGTTTGTGATTAACTTATGATAATCTAATGTTTTTACTAGATTTTTATTAACAATGGTTTTTAACAAGAAATACACTTAACTCACTTATGGTTTTGACATATAAGTGGAGTATTACTCTTAGAAGAAAAGAGGTTTTTGATTTGCATGAAAAACAGTTTTCCAGTAGGACGGATCCCACGGTTCCTTTTCAAAAGGGATCCGGCTAGTATATCTTCCGGGATCCGTGGATCTGTAGTAGCAGAAACAGATTTGATAAAAACATAGGTTTTACAGTTTTTATACCACGATATATGTTTTAACCTACATTTTCTTTTAGCATGCATACATGACTTCTAATGTATCACAAAAGAATATAAAACATATAGATCAAAATAAGTGAAAAAAAACATTATGATAACAACAACCTAGATGAACTAGATTATTAATAATATTGCATTTCAATACTAAGGATGATACAAAGGATTGGGTATATGATCCCAATATAGATTAACAACACAAAGTAAATGTCTCCGTATGTGAACTTCATCATAGGGAACACAAGTGCGATGAGTGTTATGGCAATGAGCACGAGTGCGATGTAAACCATGTTGAAGACGGATCTTTCTTGGTTTCGGTTGAGATAGAGTGAGGAGGAAGATGAAATTTTTGAATGAAAGGAAATTTTTGAAATTGGAAGATTTTGAAAAAGTGATGGTTTTGGGGGAGTGGCCGATGGTGGGATTATAAATAGGGAAAGGAGAATTTTTGAAATTCGTGTTTTGTTTTATTATTGGATTGAAAAGAAATAAACCGTAAGTTTTATATACTATGACCATAGATGAGAAATATAACACGTATTGTAAGAAAAAGGCTTCCTAACGAAGCTTCACGTAAAACATGTATGAGCACAAAAAGGATAATTATATAAATACCTAAATAGGCATATTTAATTATCAAGCACAATAAAAGGAGAATCATACCTCTAGCGCACTTAGGAATGTCTAAATGACACAACAAATGTCACTTAGACGATTCCCGCTCCTTTGCGATTAAGATACCTTCTTAAGGAAGGTATTCTTGTTACCAAGCTACTCCTAAAGCTTGGTGGGTATGAGCTTTGACTAATCAACATGACAAAGAAGATTAGTGCAATTAAATGAAAAAAAAAATGTTGTTATCAACTTCAACATCCAAACATATAGTTTTGAAAAACATGGTGTTTGCTTTTATGAAAAACCTTCTTTGTAGTTTTCAATTAACCATGGATCGTATCAAGTTTTTAAAGTACAATATACTTCAAGAACCTTGGTAACGAAGCTCTGATGCCAATTGTGGAAAACTAGAAGGGGGTTGAATAGTTTTACCAATTAAAACTTCATTTTAATCTATTTAGATCGACTTATGTCAATCTATTTGGATGTGTGTGTTGGATGTTGATAAACAAACATATAAAGGTAAGTAATGAAAAGATAAGAGTAAGAAGCACAAAACCACAACGCAAGTATTTATAGTGGTTCGGCTACAAGGTCACCTTCCTTGCCCTACTCCACTCCCCGAGTCACCTACTCGAGAGTTCATAATCACTACACCAATCTCCTTATGGCGGAGAAGCCTTCACAATGTCGCCTACTCTTTTTCCGGTACTAGGCTAACCACCGGGTTCTTTCACTCCAAGGTGAACCACACCTACACAACGTCGCCTACCCTTTATAAGGTACTAGGCTAAGTACCTAGTTCTTTCATACCTTAGGTGAACTACACCTTCACAACGTCGCCTACCCTTTATTAGGTACTAGGCTAAGCACCTAGTTCCATTGCAATGGAGGAACTACTACCACACTACACCAACGACTAATCCCAAAGGAGATCTACTCCTTTACAACATCATCAAGGATATCAATATCCTTGGATCTAGTACTAGTCTATCTTGTACATCGAAACACACCATATCGAATGTACATCTAAGGCACCTTTCACTAATGCATTTGACTAGATCTACAAGACACCTTTCACTAATGTCTTGTGTCTTCACTTCTAAGCACCTTTCACTAATGCTTCTTTGTCTTGACTTCTAAGCACCTTTCACTAATGCTTCTTTGTCTTGACTTCTAAGCACCTTTCACTAATGCTTCTTTGTCGTGACTTCCAAGCACCTACCACAAGTGCTCTATCCTATAGACGATAGATACCCTTCACTAATATCTTCGTCTTGACTCTTGAGACATCTTTCACTAATGTCTTCAACACTACACTTCTTTGAAGAAAGAAAGGAATCATCAACAAGAAGACTTCAGTAGCGTTGATGATGAGGAAGCATGGCAACTCATGGACTTGAGCTTGCTCGACTTCAAAGGTGGTGATCTTGCCTTTAAGAGGAACCTAAAAGATCACACAAAAACAAAACTACAAACATAGATCTCTTGGATCTAAGGTTAGTGAGATTTAACTCAGGGGAAAAGTGTGTTAGAAAGGGATTCAAAAGGGGTAAGAAATAATGAAGACATGGCTCACTATTTATAGAGGAAAAATCCTACTGTTCCCCTGATCCCACGGATCCCTACCACAAGGGATCCGGCTAGCGCAAAGCTAGGGATCCGTGGTACGCTCCTCTTTACCCATGGGTATTTTTGGTTATGGGTCATGGGTCATGGGTTATGGGTTGATCCAGGGTTTTCTTTCTAGGTACAATGTATCTTAAGGATACAATGAACTTGGTTAAGTGGTATATATAATACCATGGGTTGTGTGTCAAAACCATTTGCTAGTATTTACCCATTTAGTATATACTTGTATTTACCCATTTTAGCATATACTTAGTTTTTACCCATTTTAGTATACTTAGTTTAAGTATATGTTTAACCCAATATGTAAACACTAGTTGTTGTACATATGTATCTAAATCATAAAATCACTTATACTTGTTTTAGTGTTTTATGTGAAAGCGTAAGTGTGTTAGAAAACTATTAGTCCAAACCATTTACGTATTTTATTTGTTTCGTTAAAATGATTTTACTTTTGTTATCGACAAAACATTAGAAGATCGTAAAATATAAATAAACGTTTTTACGGCTTATTTGTATTAACAGGCTTCACTTTCGATTATCTCGTCATCGACAAGAGGTTGGGTAGGTTTAGGTGGACTTTCATCAAATTTTACGTTTAATGACTCTTCAACCTTCATTGTTTCGTTATTTAATATAACATAAGCTGTACTATTAGGAGAGTAACCTAAGAAGATACCTTCAATTGATTTAGGATAAAATTTAGTTAGGTAATCTTTAGTGTTATGGAGGAAACATTTGCTTCCAAAGACTCTAAAATGTTCTAACGTAGGCTTTTTGCCTCGAAGTAACTCGTATGGATTTTTATCTAAGAGACTCGGTTAAGTATGTAGGTTGATGTATCAACGGCATTGCACCAAAATTTTTGAGGAATAGATTGCTCATTAATCATGGTGCGACTCATTTCTTGTAGGGTTCTATTTTTCCTTTCAACTACCCCATTTGATTGTGGAGTGCGAGGAGCCGAGAAATTGTGAGTAATACCATTAGCGTCACAAAAAGCTCCAAAGTGCACTTCATTATCAAATTCCCTACCATGATCCGTTCTAATAGATACTATAGGACTTCCTAATAGTCTTTGGATTTTTTTACTTAATATTTCAAAGTAATCGAACGTTTCAGTTTTATTCTTTAAAAATTTAGTCCATGTGTACCTAGAGTAATCATCCACTATGACCAAAGTATAGTAGTTACCTCCATAACTTTGAATAGCGGATGGACCAAATAAATCCATGTGAGGTAGTTCTAGACACTTAGTAGTAGAGACCATATTTTTAGCTTTGTGACTAGCATGGGCTTGCTTTCCTACGTTACAAGCATCACAAAAATAATGTTCGTATTTTAATTTTGGTAGATCTCTTTCTAGTTCTTTAGATGATAGCGATTGAAGAAGTCGCATATTGGCGTGACCCAATCTTCGATGCCATAAGGTCAAAGTATCATCCATAGAAGTAAGAAAAAGTTTTTCTTTAGGTTCATTACCGATTTTAATGACGTAGACTCCATGTTTTCTAATGCCTCTTCCTATAGTAATACCGTTTTTCAATATTTTACTACCGGTTTCACTAAAAAGTACGTTACACTTTTTATCACATATTTGTCCTATACTTAGAAGGTTGAAGTTTAGGTTTTCTATGTGACACACATCGTTAATGGTTAAAGATTTGTGAGAAATTATACCTTTACCGATGATTTTTCTCTTGTTATTACCAAATACCACATTCCCTCCATTGAAGGATTCGTATGTGGAAAACAAGTCTTTGTTACCGGTCATGTGCCTTGTGCACCCGCTATCCTTGATCCATTCATCCGGATCTAGGTCGACCTTTAAGCACACCTAAAAAAATAATTAACTAAAAATTTTGGTCCCCATTTGTTCATGGGTCCATTAGTGTTATACATTTCATTCATGTTAGGCATATATGGAAAAGGTAAGAATGCATTCCATGGTGTAAAGTTTTGAAAAGGAAAACCGTTTTGTACATTAGGATTCCATCCCATTTGATGGTGGTTACTTCTCGGATAAAAATTATTAGGTCTCCTTATAAATGTATTTGGTTTTGAAAATGATAGACCTTTGTTTCTCATAAAACTTTGATTTTGTTTTAGTGGAGGTGGTTGTCTAACAGTAACGTGGGTTGGTTTCTTCTTAAACAGTAACGTGAGTTGGTTTCTTCTTGTTAACGATAACAAAGTCGGTTCTAGATGAAGTAGCTACATTATTTCTACTGTTTCTTTGGTACAGACCCACGGATCCCTGGTTTTACACTAGACGGTTCCCTTTTCAAAGGATCCGCGAGATCCGTGAATACAGTAGCTTGTTTTTCAGTTGCTTTGACGAATTGTGTTTCTTTATTCTCGCTAGTTGATGCATTAAGTTCCTGAAAACCTAAACTCTTTTGATTGTTTCCTGTTTTAACACTATCTAGTATTAAATCTAGAGTATTAGTATTCATTCTAGCAATCTTGGAATCAAGATTATCAACTAGTGTTTGAAGTTGAACACAAAGCTCACATTCCTCACTTGCTATCTTTCCTTTTTCTAAACGCTTTAATTTGCCTTTTAACTCAATGACTTCCTTTTCTAAACGTTCATTTTTGTTTTTCAAAATCTTATTTTTGTTAATTACTTTTAGACTAATTTTGCAAAGTTTATCATATTCACGATGCAATGATTCATCATCTAATGATGAGCTACTATAATAGAGAGATTCGGGACATACCTCGTTTGAGTCATTTTCCATGAGACAAATTTCTTCGTTCTCCTCCTCACTCATTCCCCACGAACCGCTCACGAACGCCTTTTGTTCGTCACGTTTGGGACACTTACTAATGAAGTGATAAGGGCTCCCCACATTTAAAACATGCGCGTTCATCCCTTGCTTTTTTGTCATCTTTGCCTTTCCGAAATCCCTTTTTGTCGTCATATGGTTGCTTGGCATATCTTCCCTTTCTTCTAAAGAACTTCTTGAAATCCCTTACCGCCATGGCATATTCTTCGTCATCACTATCCGAAGAAGAGTTTTCTTCATCGCTTGAGACCTTCTTGGCTTTTATGACAAGAGATTTGTGCTTCTCTTTCTTTTCTTTTGGGGCTTCGGAATCTTTAGCGAGGACAAGCTCATTGACCTTTAGGTTGCCTATGAGTTCGTCGAGGGTGAGGATTGATAAGTCTTTTGATTCTTCGATGGTCGTTACCTTTGATCTCCACTTGGATGGAAGTGCCTTTAGATATCTCCTGACATGATTACGACTAGAGAAAGATTCGTCAAGTGCTTGTAATGATGTAATTATAGTATTAAAATTAGAAAAAGAATTATCTATACTATCCTCATCCGATATTGAAAATTGTTCATATTGTTGAACAAATAAAGCTATTTTATTGTTTTTAACTTGTTGATTTCCTTGATGAGTTACAACCAAAGAATTCCAAATTTCTTTAGAGGTTTTAAGCATAGAAATTCTTTCGAATTCCTTTTTGGGTAAATCATTGTATAAAACCATTTTAGCTTCACTATTTCGGAAAGCTTTTTCTTTCGATCATCAGAGAGTTGATCATGAGATGTGTTTATTTGGTTGCCGGTTTTATCATCTTGTGTAGTGGCTTCAAAGTCACGTTCAACAATGATGTACCAAAGATCAATATCTTTTGACTTCACATAAGTTTTGAATCTATTTTTCCAATAAATAAAACCATTAGTTTCAAGTAGTGGAGGTCGTTGCATAGATTGCCCTTCATTATAATTTTCATAACCCATTGTGATTGAAAATTTTAAAATACGATTTACTTTAAAACTTTTTGTAAACCTTGCACTTGATGCTAATTGTGGAAAACTATAAGGGGGTTGAATAGTTTTACCGATTTTAAGTTAGTTTCAAAAACTTTAGATTCGAAATTATGTGAAATCGTATGGATGGATAGAAGGTATAAAGCAATAAGTAATATAAGTAACGAAAGCAAGAAAAGTAAAGGATAGAAATGACACAACCGATTTATAGTGGTTCGGCTACAAGGACACCTTCCTTGCCCTACTCCACTCCCCGAGTCACCTACTCGAGAATTCAAGCACTATGTCAACAAGCTCCTTCAAATTGGCGGAGAAGCCTCACAACGTCGCTTACACTTTTTCTGGTACAAACCAACACAACTATAACACAACAACTAGGTGAAATATGAAATACAAGATCTTGCTACAATCTTGTGGAGGAACAAATCAATCAAGGACCCCTTGCTTGGATGACTTGTAGTATCTCGTGATCTCGCCTTTGAGAAGGACCTATATGAGAATCACAACAAAAGAAAGAAGAACTACTATATAGATCAAGAGATCCAAGATTAGAAGAGAGAAGTAATATATGAGAGAATTCGTAAGAAGAGGGGTGTGATATAATGAAGAAATGGTTCACTATTTATAGGCAAAAAATCACTACTGTTCCCCGGATCCCACGGATCCTTACATGAGGGATCTGTCTAGTGTAAACTGGGGGATCCGTAGGACGCTCCTCCTATTTGGGTTATGGGTCATGGGTCATAGAATTTGGATCATGAGTATCCAAATAGATACAATGTATCTAGAAGATGCAATGCATCTAGTCAATGGGTCATGGGTTATGGATTTGCTCCATGGGTATGGGTCAGGGGTTATGGATTTTACCCATCCTAATAAACTATTACAACAAATGAATTATTACAACAATTTATGTTAAATGACTATATATGTAAATACTTTACAAAAATAACATGTATCCTTATAATTTTACTTATGATAACTTTATATTTGTTATCAACAAAACACAAAGAGATCGCTAAATATGAATAAACGTTTTTACGATTTATTTGTATTAACAATTATTTCTTATCCCAGTTGATTGTACATTCTTCAATTTTATCTCAGGTAAGTATTGTCAAATTGTTTATATTAAGGTAGTGATAATCGCAAGTTGTGTTTGTGTGTTGTAATTAAGGACTACAAGTGTAGGCTGTTAATTTTTATTGGTTATAAATGATGCACATTGTTGTCTCTTTTTATATCTTATTCTCTGTTTTGTTGTATCTTATTGTTGATACTCACACTATTTTATTTGATAATTACACCACTTTTTACAAGCTATATAGCACATCATACAACACTGTAATGCACAAATTATGGTGAAAGTATAAAAAGTTGTGGTGTGAGTATCACCACTCTATTTTTAACCAGATCAAGATCCGAAGGAGGTTAAAAAGAGTGCTGGAAGGAATGAGAATAAGATGAGAAATTCAAAGGAAAAAATTAAAAAAAAAAGTAAAAAAAAAATAATGGACCCATAACCACTACCTATTTACGAAACTAAACGTCGTATAAATTTTTTACAAAAATGAACTTAGTAAATACTTTCGCGTATAATTAAGAAAGTTCAATCGCATAAACTTAAATCGTAACCAACACTAGACTATGATCATTCTAGGTGTTCCATACATTTTCTTTTATATTTTAGTCATATTTTATATGAACTATTGCTATTTCGACATTTTCACGTAAACCTTGTACGTTATACTTTTCACACGTATTTATACCCACGTTTCTAGATTTTAACAATGTTTACGCTCTCCGTTGAACTTATTAATCAATTAATATACTAAGATAAAGTATATTGATAAGTTTTAAGATTTTTATAAGCTTATTATTTCTGTAATACCCGGTTCTAAGTTCGTGACTTAAGGATTTAACGTTAGCAATTACCGGGATCAAATCTACACACCGTAACTCAATATTATCACAAAGTTCATCAAAAACACCACCTCATAAGTAGTGGTCGACATATATGATGATTCACCAAGACATTTAAGTCTTGGTGATGAATTAAAGGGACACTTATGCATACTTATGCATTAAGGCTTCATTTCTTTAATAAATATTAAGATATTTGTTATAACTAATCAAAGTAAGAAATAAACCCATTCAACCTCCTTTCCCTCCTCCTCTTTGCTACCCCTAAGCAATCCCAATACACCATCCATCTTTGATTTTCATACTACAAATTACACACCAAGGTTGAAGCTTATGATGAACTCTACCTAGTTCTTGTATTACTTTAGTGATTTCATGGTTGAATTGGAAGCTACTCAAGGGTAGGGGTGAGCATTTGACCCGAACGGACCGGACCGACCGAAGGACCGACCGGACCGACCGAAGGACCGACCGGACCGACACGGACCGAGACCGGACCGACCACATTCGGTCCGGTCCGCGGTCTCGGCTTTTGGGCTAATTCGGTCCTCGGTCCGGTCCGGACCAAAACCGACGAATTTGGCCTTGTTGGACCGGACCGACCGAAGGACCGACCGGACCGACACGGACCGAGACCGGACCGACCACATTCGGTCCGGTCTCGGTCTAGGATTTTTGCCGAACTCGGGTGTCGGTCCGGTCCGGTCTTGGCCGGTCCGGTCCGGTTTTCAGACCGTGCACACCCCTACTCAAGGGTGTTAGGGCTGAAATTATAAGGTTCATGCAAGGGTTTATTAAGGTTAAAATAAGCTTGGATTAAATAATGGAATACAAGGGTTGAAGCTTAGAAGGATTAGGTGTTGTTTAGTATCCTTGTTCTTGTAATATTCATCCAAATTCTTGTAAGATTTATGCTTAATTTCATACTATCATTCAATATGGTTCTAATAAGCTAGTTATATTTGATGTATTTTTATGATTTAGGTTGTATATTGTATCATTTATATGTTGTACACATGAATTATAACCTTGAAAATAAGCAAAACAAGCCCTAAACGAGTTTTACAAAACTAAAAATCAAAACAGCCCGCTAGAACGAATTGTCTTCCCAACTCAGTGGACCATGGGCTTTAGGGAATAAGTTAGGGTTGTAGAGCTATGTCTTGTGGTCGCTTTTCCGGTTGGCTCGTCCCATAATTCATTCGTATGAATAAAATAGAGCTGGTATAGTAAAACATGTCAAAAACTGCATAACAGATTTCATGTGGAAAAACAAGACTGTTCTGGTCATTTTGGTGACTCGGACCAGTTTTATCAAATGTAAATAACATCTTAACTTGAATGTAGCCGCAAACCTCACGTTAAGGGAGTTGTAGAACTCTAGATATCGTCAATACCGCAGGACTGTAGTGAGCTGTTCCAAACAGCTTTGTATTATAAGTTTGTATTTGCAAAATTGACTTATGTTATTAAATAGTTAAGGCTATAAGACTCTAAAAATTGATAAACACATTTAGATACTTCTCTAAGGATATAAAAACCAAATCATAATAGTTTACGGGTTAGAAAGAACATATACACTTAAGTATATATATATATAACCGAAACATGACCAAAAGTATTGTTTTGACATATAAGTTCATTTTAGTAATCTTACACACTTATAATTTTTAGGTCATTATTAAGCTCGTGACTTCTCGATACACTTTATATCATTGTAGTCCGCTGCTTATCAGTTCGGTGAGCTCATAGCCCCATTTTGCCTTAGCTGTTTTATAAAATCTTTAGGGGGGATGCATGCTAAACTATATTTACCATAGACAATTATTTACAAACTGTATGCTATCTAAAAGTATTATTTGCCTAAGTACCCTATTGCCAAAAAGTCCTTCCATCATGAACCATTAATCACTCGTGTGTGTGCGCAAATATTATGGATAGGCCTATCGGGATTGACAAATCCCGTTTGTGTGGTTTAGATAGTTCAACCAAACGCACTATATTTGATTTTCAATAGGTAAGTGGAAATTACCTCCAAGAAGGCCATGTTACTATTATCATCTTTATGATACCCCACTTAAGCGTTGTGTGTCATGAGCTTAGGGCAATAATAATTGTTTTTACAATGATTGTATTCGTAGCAATTATTACTATAACTCGAAAACTGTCCATTACTACAACTTCAAATCTATGAATTCACTCAACCTTTGTGTTGAATTTTTAGCATGTTTTATCTTAGGTCCTTAACGTATAAACTCGTATTGAAGGTGCGTGGACATTTTGAAGACCTTGCATAATTATCATTCGATAAAGCTTAAAAACTTTTATGTTTTGCTTTATGTAGTACCTTATCTGTACTTTGAACTTTATGGGACCTTGTTACAAACTATGATATTTGTATTGAATCAAATGATAATTGTTTTAAAACGTCTCTATTTAGAGTCGTTTTCTGTAATTTGTAATGTAAACTATGAAGTAATACCCAGTGACACAAACTTCCGCTACGATATTTTGGGGGTGTTACATGGGCTCATCCTTGTTACTATCTTAACACTTGGCAAGAAACCTACAAACACACTATCCAACCCATAAATGGCAATGAGCATTGGGAAAAAGAATTTGTGGCCACAACCATTGGTCCAGCAAAACATCGAACAACTGCGGTTATCTCGAAAAATAGAAAAAGAAGAGGGACAACTTCTGAAGCTGAAGATAGTTAAGAATTTTAAGTTGTCTAAGGCTTGGAAGAGTGTAAAGTGTGGTGTTATAGACGCAATAGAAAAACATGTCTTAGGTAGGGTGGTGTATATGGAACTCAAAATAGTCAAAGTGAGCCTAAACCATAAAGTTCAAGTGCTAAGGGAAAAGGTAATAAAGTGCCTAAAAAAGTTGTAGCAAATAAAACATAGCCTAAAGGTAATAAAGTTGTAGTAAAGAAACAAGCTGAAGGTCCAGGTGTTGTTGAAAGTCAAGATGTTGCAGTTTAAGGAAGTTGTGTTTAGTCTGACACTCAAGTTCAAGCTACTGATGATCAATCCTAGTCTCAATTTTAGGTCCATTCAAATGGTGTGCAAGCAATTCCTGATTCATCCCAGCATACTACAATAAAAAGGACTAGGAAGTAGACTGCATTGAAAAGATTGATGGCCTCACCATAGGTCAATATGTATGCTTTTGAACTAGACAATGTTTCATTTTTATGTTTGCTATGGACAAGTTATGTACTCTAAAAATAATTTGCGTGTGTCTAACTCTAATTATTATGTTGAAAAGTTTTAAATTTTATGCATTTGGAATTATATCCATTTGCATTATCTATGGAATCATGTTATGTTTGTGTATTTTCATAGATATTTCTTGTTAATTAGTTTTGTACATTTGTTGTGTTGTTGTACTGGTACAAAGGTAGAAAATTTCTAAACATGTTCACCTTAGAAATGTAAACTGATAACTGCATTAAGTTACAAGTGACCAAGATTTTTATGTGCATAATTTGCATCTTGTGTGGACTATGTCTGTTGGGTTTCAGGTTCCAATGAAAGGAATTATACTAAGTATGGAACCACTTCCAGAACAATGGAAACCACAGCTAGAAGAAAGGAATCCACTGCTATGTTAAACCACGGCTAGTAGTCACATGGAACCACTGCTAATGTAATTAAAGCACCGCTAGTTATAAATGCTGGTTTAATTTTTTGTATTAGATAAATATGGAAAAGATATTTATCTTTTAGGATACGTATTGTATATTGTAAAGGACTCCTTAGCCTATAAAAGGAGGTCCTAGATTAGAGTTAGATATACGTGTTAGATATATCTAAAGTCGATACACTTCAAGGTTGTAAAATCCTAATACTATTCATAGTATTCGTATTAATAAAATATTGAGGTGTTGAGTGTTAATCAATTGTTATTCTTCTTAAGGTTAAACATTAAATTCCGCGTAGTGTTTAACAAGTTTGTTTATATTAAGTCAGCTTCTATATTAGATCGTTTGCTCAAATGGGATCAACAAGTGGTGTCAGAGCTTGTGATCTAGAAGCTGTGATCAAGAAGAAGTAAAGTTAACTCTAATTCAAGAAGCTTAAAGATGTTTGACGAAACTCATATGATTACTGCCTCCAAGGTACCCATGCTGAAACATGGAGAGTTTCAAGTTTGGAAGATGCGAATGAGGCAATACATTCGCATGATTGACTACACAATCTGGGATGTTGTTGAGAATGGTGATACTCTACCTAAGAAGGGTGATGATGGAAAGGTTATTAGTATTGTTAGTGAAGTTGACAAGGCTAAAAGGAAGCTGAAGATAAAGGCTCACAGTATTCTCAGTATGGGAATACCTAATGAGTTTGCTTTGGACTTTCAAGAGTATGAGACTGCAAAGGAGCTTATGGATGTTATTGAAACAAGATTTGCTGGTAATGATGCTACCAAGAAATCCAGGAAGAATATGCTCAAACATCAACTTGAAAACTTCACTGTTCTTAATGGAGAGAATCTTGATGGAACCTACAACAGATTGCAGAAGCTTATAAGTCAACTAAAATTGGTCGATTACAAAATAGCTTAAGAAGATGTCAATCTTAAGTTTATCCGAAGCTTGTCACCAGACTGGGCTGTGCATACAGTTGTGTGGAGAAATAAAGATGATTTTGAAAAGATGACCTTTGAAAATCTCTACAATAACTTGAAGGTTTATGAGTCTGAAAAGAACATTGCTGGCTCATCCTCATCTACACAGAACATTGCTTTTGTGTCTACAAACCATAAAAGTTCTCAAGAAGCATCCATGCGCTTATGGAGTTTCCACTGCTATTGCTAATAATACCACTGTTAGTGATAACATTAGTGATGGTGCCATATGTGCTTTCCTAGCTGATCTAACAATCAGTGTTACTGTGCTAAATCAGGATCTGGATCAAATTGATCCTGAAGATCTTGAAGAAATCAATCTACAGTGGCAAATGGCAATGCTAACATTGCAAGCTAGGAGGTTTCTAAGGAGAACTGGAAGACATGTCAAGTATGATGGTCAAACAAAGGCAGGGTTTTACAAAAGCAAGATGGAGTGCTACAACTGCAAGAAGAAGGGGTACTTTGCAAGGGAGTGTAGGGCTCCTAAGAGGATGAATGAGACCTTCAAGAAGACAACTGAAGAACCAATATCTTCTTCTGCATTGGTTGCTCAGGATGGACTTGGTGATTATGACTGGAGTGATCAAATTGAAGAAGGTCCCAATGCTGCTTCCCTGGCTAGTGAAGCTTCAAAAGAGCATAACTTTGCTCTCATGGCCTATGCTTCATCTTCAAGATCAGATTCTGAGGTATCTAATGATTCAAAAAGTTCTACTTGTTCTTTTAAATCTTGTCAAGATAACTTAGAATCACTTAAAGCAATTAATGAGAGTATGAGAAAAGAGGTTGATAGACTTGCTTTAGATAACTTAGGTTATAAAGTTGGTCTTGAGAAAGTAGAAGAGAAACTTAACTTTTGCATCAAATGTGAGTTTGAGTATGTAGATAAGTTAAACATACTAGGTGGTGAAATTGAACTTAAGGATAAACAAATTAAGATGCTTAAACAGAAACTTGAAGAAGCAGAAAGTGTAAAACAAGAAGCCCTAGAAGAAAAAGAGAAACATATAGTTAGGGTTGCTAAAACACAATATGCTTCTGATATAGTGAATAAGTCAATTCAAAAGACCTTAATGAAAAAGGGTTCTGGCATAGGGTACAATGAAGTGCCACCACCCAATCTGATGAAACATGCACCTAATGGAACTGAATTGTCATTTAGCAGTGAATTTAGTTTCAACAAACCAGTAGGTGAGATTAGTAAGTCTGAATCACCTAAGATAGGTTCTGATAGGTCATCTGATGGTCCAATCATTGAAGATTAGGAGTCAGATTCTGAGGATGAGAGGTCTGAGTCAACAAAGCCTGAAAACAAAGAAAATGTTAAGATTGTTGATTCTAAACAAGCCAACCTTGTGTCTAGATTTGGAGCACCAATTTCTAGGAAAGTTGTGGACTATAATGAGATTCCTAGGGACCAGATGAAAAGTTTCAAACCTAGGGGCAATCAAAGAAACTTCAATGGCTTAATCTTAAATAGATTAGGAGATGAGTTTCAATGTGTCAAAAAGGCTTGTTTTAAATGTGGTAGTTTTGAGCATCTACAAAGAAACTGTTATAAAAACCAACCACAAGTCTGGAATCATTGGAGGAGGGTGAACCATAAAAACTTTTCAAAGAACACCATCCCTCATCCAAACAAAAATATGGTTCCAAAAGCAGTGCTAATGAAGAATGGTAAAACAAAATCAATAATC
The DNA here is from genome assembly GCA_910596185.1 of Chrysanthemum makinoi. NCBI lineage: Eukaryota > Viridiplantae > Streptophyta > Magnoliopsida > Asterales > Asteraceae > Chrysanthemum > Chrysanthemum makinoi. Next base: position 8,724,379 of record OU343218.1, on the reverse strand, counting down.
ACTGCTGCAACCAAATGGGTTCCAACCACTGCTAAGCAAAATGTTTCCACTGCTAAGCAAAACGTTTCCACTGCTAAGCAGAATATCACCATTGAAACAAAAGAAGTTTTAACTATACCAAAGGTGATAACTCCACCTGATGGTTGGAAGCTATTTCTATGCTGTAAAGGCCTCAGCTAGCTGGCAGTGGAAACCAAAAACAAAGGTTTTACACAATGCCAGTTGTGCATCAATGGATCTAAAGAAATTTGACTATGTTGATGCACAGGGCAGACCCAAGTCAGTATTGGCTTGGGTCCACAAAGGAACTAATTTGTTTAATTTCATGTGCAGGGCAATCCACAGGATGAACTAAAAGATAAAGGAATTTTTGACAGTAGTTGCTCTGGGCACATGACATGGGATAGGAGCAACCTTGAGGATTTTGAAGCTTTTCATGGAGGATATGTGGCATTCGGTAATGATCCAAAGGGAGGAAAGATTCTTGGTAGAGGAACTATAAGAACAGGGAATTTGGACTTTGAAAAAGTTTATCTGGTAAAGGGACTGAAGTACAATTTATTCAGTGTTTCCTAGATGTGTGATAAAAGGAACTGGGTACTTTTTGGGGAAACTGAATGTGTGGTGTTGTCTCCTGACTTAAAAATGCCTGATGATAAGTATGTACAGCTTAGGGTTCCTAGGAAGGATAACATATATTGTTTTGATATGAAAGATGTTATTCCTAATAGATCTCTAACCTGTTTGTTTGCTAAGGCATCTGTTGATGAGTCAAAATTATGGCATAAAAGGCTAGGTCACCTAAAGTTTAATACAATCAATAAATTGGTAAAGGGGAACTTAGTTAGAGGTCTACCTTCTAAGGTTTTTGAATGTAAAGATTTATGTGTGGCTTGTCAAAAAGGTAAACAACATAGAGCATCTTGTAAGACCAAGACTGTGAACACCATTACTCAACGACTATTTATGTTACACATGGACTTATTTTGTCCAACATTTGTTAAGAGTCTAAATCATAAGCAGTATTGCCTAGTTATCACTGATGATTATAGCATATTTTCTTGGGTTTACTTTTTGGCAACTAAGAGTGAAACTAGTGAGATTCTTAAAAATTTCATCACTAAGATAGAAAATAGAGTGAACCATAAGGTCAAAGTAATCAGATGTGATAATGGAACTGAGTTTAAAAATGATGTCATGAATCAGTTTTGTGTGGATAAAGGTATTGAAAGACAGTTTAGTGTTGCTAGGACACCACAACAAAATGGTGTGGCTGAAAGGAAAAATAGAACACTAATTGGGGCTGCAAGAATAATGTTATCTGAATCTAAGTTACCAACTACCTTTTGGGCTGAAGCTGTAGGAACTGCATGTTATGTGTGCAGAATAGAAGCAAGGTAGTGAAGCCTCATAATAAGACCCCCTATGAGCTGTTACATGGTAGGAAGCCTATGATAGATTTCCTAAAACCTTTTAGGTGTCCTGTTACTATCTTAAATACCATAGAACACCTAGGCAAGTTTGAAGAAAAGGCATATGAGGGATACTTTATTGGCTATTCTTTTAATAGCAAGGCCTTTAGAGTATACAATAGGAGGACCAGAATAGTAGAAGAAAACTTACATGTTAAGTTTAGTGAAGCGACTCCTAGTGTTGAGACAAAATGACCAGAGTGGTTGTTTAATATTGATATGCTAACCAAGTCTATGAATCATGAGCCTATCAATGCAGGTACATCCACTAATATTGATGCAGGTACATCCACTAATATTGATGTAGGTACTCAAAAGGATTCTGATGTAGAAGCAAATTCTAAGGAAGTTGATTCTCCAAAGGAATTCTATTTGATTGAAAAGTGGAAAGCTGGTCCTGTCTCTCCCATCATTGAAAAGAAGAGTCCCACTGATGATGATGCTTTGGATTCAGAAAGCAAGGGTGATCATCATCTGTAACACCCCCAAAATCACAATGTGACAGCGGAAGACTATTTGGGGTATTACTTAGAGGATCATAGTCATAAATTATAGAAAACGACTCTAAAGAGACGTTTTAATAAAAGGTAGTTACCATTTCATAGAACTCAACGTTTTGGAAACACAAAAAGGAATACCACATGTTTTGAGGTTACACAAAAGATAGTTTAAATATTTACGAAATGATAACTTTAATTGAAAACAACACCACTTCAAGCGTCCCATGACGTCCCTCCACCTTCGTGATATTCTAATTAGTACCTGAGATGAACATGCTTAAAAAGTCAACAAAAGTTGAGTGATATTCATAGGTTTAAATAAATGGTTGAACACAAGTAAGAGATGATAATTGCTTCAATACAATCACCATGAAAAACATAGATTATTATTATGCACTAAACTCATGACACCAAACTAACTGCATACACCTAATTACTGGTGTAAGTAATAATATTGCCCTAAGATGGAATTGCCAATTACATAGTTAACCAAATATAGTGCGCCCGGTTATTTCCGATAACCGAAGTCGGGTCGTTAATTCCCATAGTACTATCCACAATATTCGCATTCACTAGCAAGTGATTAATGGTTCATGATGTAAGGGACTTATGGCGTGAAACTTAGGCTATAATAATAATGATCGTGCAAGCATACAGCTTTTAAGAAAAGACTTTTGTTCTAGTTTATAGCATGCATCTCCCTCGCGGGGTTTGAAAGAAATAAGTAAAGGCGAGGCTATGAACTCACCTTAGCAAATGGTATTCGAGTAGTGTAAAGTCAAGTAGTATGAGCACGATGTACCGTCACGCGACCTATAATTTGTATGGCAAGTCTCAGAATAATGATATACGTTTTGGTTTACGACCAAAATAATAGAGCATTTTAACGTATTTAGATTCCCCGAGTATTTTATCGGAATATATCTCTTTACATATACTTAATGATTTTCTAAAATATACACATGTACTTATATATATATATTTGTGCATGGAATAAATCTTATCGTTATTTGAAAATATTAAGTTCAATATTCTTATTTTTACGGGTTTATAATGAAATCATAAGTTTTGCTAAACTTTTCTCAAATTTACACTTTTTACCCTTAATTTACAAAAAGTACAAGTTTAGCCCCTAAACTTTTAGAAATTGACACTTTGTACCCCTAATATCATGTGCTTTAAAGTTTCCAGATTTGACACTTTTAGTCCCTCGAAAATCTGTTTTAGTAAATCACTTTTAAAACTTACTTTTGTTACACCTTTAATATTTACTCAAGTATTAGTTGAATTTGAAGTGGAGGGGTATGTTTTGCCCAAGAGTGATAGTTACATAGAAAAAAAGAATGGACAAAATGCCACCAGTGGGTTTCGAACCAAGGACCTCACGTTCACAAGGCATCGTCCCAACCAGTGGACTAGCTCCACTTTTTGTGTTAGCTTCTCTTCACAGTGGGCTTAAATACATGCTTATGCTGCGTTTTCCTTTAGTAAATATTTCACAGTAGGCATGCATGCGTGCGTTTGTGCATCGTTTTTGTTTCAGATTTGTCGGACGAAAACACACGTCCAAGGTGAGCCTTTTAACATTATTCCAAAGGTGTGTTAACACCCAAGTTAGCTTTAAGTTTATAGTTACTTAGTTACTTGTTTTTAGTCCAAATAAAACTCCCATTAAACCGTAAATGTGTGTGTGTGTGTGTGTGTGTGTCGAGTAAACAAATAAGCACTAGCTTATTTTCTTTCGAGATGTTCATAAATATTAAGCAAGTTTCAAGATCACCACACAAGCTCGAAACACAAGTTCCTACTCATATGTGTTTATATTGTCGAGTAGTATACAAGAACATGTTTCATTTTTATTTTCAAACTTGAACATATTAGTAGTATGTCGTGAAATATCAAATGTACATATGCAAGCTTATGCGTAAGTTTAGTTTAGGAAGGAGACCTTACAAAGATTTGAGTGAGGTTCGAACAAGAAGGAGACCAAGGACAATCTTTTTAACCCAAACTTGCTTCCAAGCTCCTAGCTTATTTCTAAGATTCTTTACCCAATCTTCTAAGACTAATCTTGAATACACTTAGAGGTTTTGGTGAGATTTTTGCAAGTGAAATGTGTGATGAACTTGTGGCTCGTGGGTTTTAAGAAGAAAAGGAGAAGAACTTTTGGTTAAAGACCAAGAGTTTATGTTGAGCTTTGATATATGAAATCTTGATTATACTAGAACCTAGGTAGTATTAAAGGAAAACTAACAATTTGATTGTGGTATTATGAGGTATACTGGCACCAAAGGACAAAGAAGAAAAGTGAGATGTGTTGTGTGCATGGGAAATATGCTTAATCATGTCTCAAAAGTCAAAATGCTTGGTTACATGTGGGGTTTTATGTTTACTTCTCAAGATATGTTTCAAAGTCAATGTATTTGCAAGTTTTGGAAGAGATGGGTGTACCTCTTGTGGGTATATTCGGTTACAAGAAAAAAAAAAGAAGAAAGGATCTCAATAGTCTAGTGTTTAACAAGGTGTATGGATGTTATATGTTATTAGTTAGTTCATAATGTGTAAGGTAGCATTTCACATCTTTTTAATATAACATGTGACACTATGAGTTGTAATTTGGGTGGTAACGTGTAAGATTATCTCAAATTTTCGTTATGTATTTCGTGTCCCGTTTGAGCTTAAATGTGGGTCACGGTGTCCCGGTTTGATGCTTTTGCACAAACGTGTAATATATAATTTTTAGCATGTTTTTATAAAGGTAAAAATAAAATATTAATTCTAACTCGTAGAAATATTTATTTGACTTTAGCCATAACTAATTTAGTGTCGGTAGCGTCGCTCGTAAGACAAGAAAATTTCTTGTGAGACCGATTTCAGCTTATCAAGAAATATCGGGCATGATTAAATAAGACTACTCAGAGATGCATAAATTTTTATGCAATAAAATGAAACGTACATGCTAAAATGCTCAACTTAGCTCAAATAAGTTTTGATAAACAACCTAGTTTATTAATATGAAGGTTGATGATAGTGAAATTTTACAGGTGGCTACAGACCAACCCTTAAGAGAATTCCGTTCGCGGAATTTTAGTTTACAGTGGTTGTCGGAGTTGAATTTGCAAAGAGATGTGGGTACTTAACACGCATGGTGTCTTCGGCCCCACGTGTACTCGGTCCTCTCTTGGAGTTCCATCTAACTTTGACGATAGGGATGCGACTTTGCTTAAGTCGCTTGACTTCCCTATCCATGATTTCAATTGGTTCTTCGACAAAGTTGAGCTTGTCATCGAAGTTTAATCTCTTTTAGTGAAACGACAAGAGATTCATCCGACAAGCATTTCTTCGATTTGAGACGGAAAGGTAGGGTGTACTCTACTAAGTTCTTCCAGAGATCAAGCTTGTAAGCAACCGGGCGATTCTCTCCGTAATCTTGAAAGGGCCAATGTATCGAGGGTGTAACTTTCCTCGTTTTCCAAATCGAACCTTTCCTTTCCAAGGTGATACTTTCAACATAACTCGATCACCAACTTGAAATTCCATGGGTTTCCTTCTAACATCGGCGTAACTCTTTTGTCGATCTCTAGCAGCTTGAAGTCGTTGACGGATTTGTACAATCTTCTCGGTTGTTTCTTGGACAAGCTCAGTCCAAGTGAGTTGGGCATCTCCAACCTCGCCCAACAAACAGTGTGATCGACACTTTCGACCATAAAGTGCCTCGAATGGGGCTGCCTTGATGCTCGCGTGGTAACTATTGTTGTTGGAGAATTCCGCCAACGGTAAGTGTTTATCCCAACCTTTTCCAAAGTCGATCACGCAAGCTCGAAGCATGTCTTCCAAGGTTTGGATAGTCCTTTCGCTTTGGCCATCGGTTTGAGGGTGATATGCGGTACTCATATCCAAACGAGTGCCTAGAGCCTTTTGAAGAGATTTCCAGAAATGAGAGGTAAAACGACTGTCACGATCAGAAATGATGGAAATTGGCACTCCATGACGAGATACAATTTCCTTCAGGTATAGTTGAGCAAGGGTTTCCATTTCATCATTTTCCTTGATGGGTAAGAAATGAGCGGACTTGGTAAGGCGATCGATGATAACCCAAATGGTATCGTAACCTCTAGCAGTCTTTGGTAGTTTGGTTATGAAATCCATGGTAATTCTTTCCCATTTCCAAACTGGGAGTTCGGGTTGAGTTAACAATCCGGAGGGCTTTTGACATTCGGCTTTGACTCGAGAACATGTGAGACATCTTCCAACATACAATGCAATTTCGGCCTTCATGTTTGGCCACCAATAAAGCTTCTTGAGATCTTGGTACATTTTGTCGGATCCCGGGTGAATGGAATATTTAGACTTGTGAGACTCATGCATAATGAGTTCTCGTATTCCTCCATAAAGTGGTATCCAACTTCTATCGCCAAAACATAAAGTTCCATCCGATCTTTGCGCAAAACCATTCTCGTTTTCCGGCATTCCAAAGATTCTCTCGTTGGGACGGTTTTCAGGTTTGAGAGCTTCATCTTAAGCTTCAAGGATTTTTGATGGGAGGGGTGACTTAATTGTCATTCCCAAAGATCTTACTCGAAGAGGTTTAGGTCGATCCTTTCGACTAAGAGCATCAGCCACGACATTTGCTTTTCCCTGGTGATAACGGATTTCACAGTCGTAATCACTAAGCAATTCTAGCCATCGGCGTTGTCGCATGTTTAACTCCTTTTGATCAAGAATGTGTTGGAGACTTTTATGGTCGGTGAACACCGTACACTTGGTCCCATATAGGTAATGTCTCCATATTTTGAGAGCGAAAACCACGGCTCCCAATTCCAAGTCATGGGTAGTGTAGTTCTTTTCGTGAGTTTTGAGTTGTCACCAAGCATAGGCGATCACCTTGTTTCTTTGCATCAATACCGCACCTAACCCTAGGTGTGATGCATCACAGTAGACCACAAAATCTTTTACTCCATCGGGTAAGGCTAAGATAGGAGCTTCACAAAGCTTTTGCTTCAAGAGTTGAAAGGCTAACTCTTGTTTCTCACCCCAGTCAAAGTTCTTCTTTTTCTCGGTTAGCTTCTTAGAGGTTTAGCGATTTTTGAGAACCCTTCGATAAATCTTCGATAATAACCCGCAAGACCTAAAATTGCGTGATCTCTAGGGTAGTAGGGGATGACCAATCTTTGACAGCTTCGACTTTTGAAGGATCAACATGAAGACCATTACTATCTATCACGTGACCAAGGAATTGAACTTTTGAATCCAGAAGTCGCACTTGGAAAACTTAGCATACAGTTCTTCTTTCTTGAGTAGCTCTAAAATGGCTTTCAAGTGTTCCGCATGCTCTTCTTTGTTGCGGGAGTAAATGAGAATGTCGTCGATGAACACAATCACAAATTTGTCCAAGTAAGGTTTACACACTCGGTTCATTAGGTCCATAAATACTGCCGGTGCATTTGTCAAACCAAATGGCATTACTTGGAACTCGTAGTGGCCGTATCGTGTTCGGAAAGCACTTTTCGGAATATCCTCCTCTCTAACCCTTAGTTGATGGTAACCAGATCTCAAATCAATCTTTGAGTAGACGCTTGACCCTTGTAGTTGGTCAAACAAATCATCAATTCTAGGCAATGGATATCGATTCTTCACCGTTAGCTTGTTCAGTTCACGGTAATCGATACACATACCTAAAAGATCCGTCCTTCTTTTGACAAATAAGACCCGAGTTCCCAAGGCTAAGAACTCGGTCGAATGAATCCCTTTTCGGACAATTCTTGAAGTTGGTCAGACAATTCTTGTAGTTCAGAGGGTGCCAATCTATAAGGTGCTCGTGCCACTGCCCCCTCGACTAACTCAATTTGGAATTCTACTTCCGAATCGGAGGAAGACTGTGCAAGTCTTCGTGAAATACTTCGAAAATCCCTAGCCACGGGGACGTCTTTGAGTTGTTTCTCATCCGCTTTCTTCTTCTCCGTTACTTGTGTAAAAAATGTGGCATCCTTTTTCTATGTACTTTGCGCTTTGACGCGAGATGATATTCAATCGGGTTTTACTACGATCACCCCGAATAATTAGAGTTTTGCCATTGAGAGGAAGGTGAACGACTTTCTCGTCACAGATGATTCTTGCACGATTCTTGGATAGCCAATCCATGCCAATGACAAAGATCGGCTACCAAGTTGGATAGGCATAAGGTCTATATCGAACGGGTGAGTTGATAAGGATAGGTTGCAACCTCGAAGGATAGTGTTAGTTCCTACTATTTTTCCATCGGCTAGCTCTACTTCATATGTGGTATCTAGGACGGTTGGGGTGACTTTTAGTAAGGGTGCAAACTTAGAAGACACAAAGCTTTGTCGGCTCCGAATCAAATAACACCTTAGCTAAATGATGATTGAGTGAAAACGCACTGCAACGACGTCAGTGGTTTTCTTGTGCATCCCCATCTCCTAGCACATAAACTCTTGCTCTAGCAGGGTTGTTGTTGTTATTGTTGTTGTTGTTGTTCCCGCACGCTTTTGGGCACCTACTGACATGCCCGCTTTCCACATCCAAAGCAAGTTATCCCCATGGGTTGGAGGTTACTTCCAAGAGGTTCGCAATCCTTGTGGTATGGCCCACCTTGTTACACTTTCCACACTTAATAGTACAACGTCCCACATGATGCAGGTTGCATCGAGTGCACAAAGGGTGTGGTCCAAAGATAGCCTCTTCCAGTGGTGGGTGTAGCGCATAAGCCCGCGACAACTTCTTGCCTATTGTTTTGTTGATTGTGGTGGTTGTTTCGGTTTTGGTGGTATGGGTTGGGATTGTTGTTGCGGTGTTGATTGTGATTGTTGCGGCCTTGGTTGTTGATGTTGCGGTTATTGTTGTGATGGAAAGAGTTGTTGTGGTTGTAGTTGTTTGAAGTGTTGCCTCGATGGTCATCAAACTTCCTTTTTTTGTCGTTATTGCCTTGCACGGATCCATGTTTCGTGACTTGATCCATGAGTTGGTAGGAAATTGTGATCACTTCTTCCACGGTTTTGGGTTTTGATGCGGTAACATTGCCCTCAATGCTTCGGGTAATCCCCAATGAGATTTTCCAAAGAACTTAATTTCATCAGAAACCATGGAAGGGCATAGAGCTTTCAATTCTTGGAAGCGTTTGAAGTAGGTTTTGAGATCATTGCCCTTAGTAGTCAGATGATAGAATTCATCTTCAAGTTTCTTGATCTCGTCCTTGGACAGATTGCTTCATCATCAATTGCTTTAGTTCAATCCAAGTGGTTTTGTAGGCTTCTTCCATGCCAATAGGTTGGGCATGAGCCTTCCACCAAGACAATGCATCTTCCAAGCAGAGTACCAAGAGTAAATTTTACCTTGCAATCTTCTCGAAAGTAATCACTTAGAAGAAACAGCTTCGATCTTTCGAACCAATGGATAAGGCCAACTGCGCCTTCAGTTCCTTTGAAGAAGGTAGGTTTGCAATTCATGAACTCCTTGTATCCACATTTGCGATTTACCACGGCTTCATTCCGGTTGGCTTGATTTGGGGCTTCATTTGCTCGAGCTGCCTCAGCAGGTCTTGCACGAAAAGCAAAGACCGATTTCATTAGTAACCCTCCAATTGCTTCAGGTCATCTCGAGTTTCAGAGAGGTAGAGGTAGTTCTTGTTCTTGCCATTTTCTAAAGACATACACTCGATTTCGTAATCATTCAACATAATTGTGAATTATTATAAAAAAAATGATTTCATAATAGTCAAGATCATCACATTATATCAATAGAGTATAATCATCATAAGAAGAATCATAACATGTTAGAACCACACAAGAGAATATATATAAATGATCACTTCGATTCACACAAACCGATAAATAAGAAAGATCATCATACATAAGAACATCAAGAAATAACAACCATAATTCCATATGTCTATCATCCATACATAGTGATACAATACCATACAATGTCGCATAAATAGCTTGTTCGATAGTTTACAAAACATGCGAATACAAGGCCTTTATTAGTGCCACATGCGTGCTAAGGTACCGAAAACTAAATAGATGAATCACCAATCTAGAGGTCTCCAGTGTGCTCCTCAATCGGCGCCAGAGGTCACGGACTAGCTCGCCAGATCGCCCACCTCTCTATCTCGTGCCTCCAATCTCGCTCCAAAGCAAGAGCACGGGTCTCCATGATAGTCATCCTCCGACCGCCGTCGCGACAACCCTCCAACATCTCACTCTGTCGCCAGCCAAGTCCTAATCTATCCGACTCTATCCTCCTCTCCAACACCGTGAATCGCTCCACTAGCTCTCTCACTCGGCACCAATCCTATCAAGCACTCTCTCCATCGTATCTCTCCCTTTAAGGAGCTCTCCAACCTCATCTTCAATGTTCTCGACACGCACCAACGAACCTCATCAACGAATGCCACAACATCCTCGAAGCCGATCCTCAAATCGCAGAACTCGGGCAGCTATCAATGGAATGGTATGATGAAGGGGTTCTCCCGAACCGAAGAGTCTCTCAGCAGAAGAAACCGATGCTCCCCAAGCTCCACAGGCGCTAGGTGCACCCTCCTCCCACTCCATCGACTAATGAAGCACCATGTAGGACCAACGCCTAGCATCGACCCTCCTACGGCTCCGGCCCAGAGGTACCAAACATAGCCTGGTAATATGGGTCCGAATGTGTGGGTGAGAGACGGGCTCTCTTCCCAGGAGATGTCACCGGCTCAGTGCGCCACCAAGGGTGATGGTGCACGGATGAGGATGAAACTGTACCGGTGGTGGTCCGATAAATGAATGTGGTAGGTGGTGGTAGTGGTGAAACAGTATGAGTGGTGGTGCAGTACCGATGGTGGAAAAGGCAGGATGATGGTATGTCAGATGGTGGAACAAAAGTGATGGGTGCCCTTACTCGCTTCCGAGCGGTATGTATAAAGGTAGCACCTTCTTACTGAACGGAATGGTCGGGCCAACGGCTGGCTCGTAGGGTTTGAGAACCCTAGCTCGCCTTCGCCTGGCGAACGTAGTGGTGATGGCAAGAAGTAGAAGACACGTAATCACGGGTGATGGTGTCTCGGGACATAATGTCAGAAGGTGATAGCCACCGCTGTGACTCCGTGATATCTCCATAAGTGGGGGACCAAAACGCAAACGCCGTATGGTCAAAGCAGGTGGGGTGACAACGACTTCACCCTCCTCAAGGGCTCGCCTTATAGGACATAGGTGCAATGAGAGCCTGTGGTGCCGCTGAGTAGAGGCAGAAGACATAGCATCCTCCATCTCGTGTCGGAGGTCAGGTCGATAGAGTAGCGACGACATAGTATCAGAACAACCCAAAAGAAAATATGCACTCATAAGTAAATAAAGCCATGCAAGAAATAAGATTTAGTTAATCGCGCATAATCTGCCACGCAAATCTAAATGCCTAACTAAATGAAAGCTAGCATTATAAGTTTTATCATGCAAAGTTTTACTAGTCATGTATTATCTGCTAAATGAATCTTCTACATGTTATCGGTACAAAGTAGGCGCGGAGGACGTGAAGTGGTGGTGTAAAACGGTCCATTTGAAAAACGTGGTTATAGTCCAATTTGTTTTGGAAATACAAGTTGGTTCTCTATAACCGGCTCGATGCCAATCTGAATAACACCCCAAAATCACAATGTGACAAATGAAGACTATTTGGGGGTATTACTTAGAGGATCATAGTCATAAGTTATAGAAAACGACTCTAAAGAGACGTTTTAATAAAAGGTAGTTACCATTTCATAGAACTCAACGTTTTGGAAACACAAAAAGGAATACCACATGTTTTGAGGTTACACAAAAGATAGTTTAAATATTTACTTAAATGATAACTTTAATTGAAAACAACACCACTTCAAGGCGCCCCATGACGCCCACTCCACTGCGATATTCTAATTAGTACCTGAGATGAACATGCTTAAAAAGTCAACAAAAGTTGAGTGATATTCATAGGTTTAAATAAATGGTTGAACACAAGTAAGAGATGATAATTGCTTCAATACAATCACCATGGAAAAACATAGATTATTATTATGCACTAAGCTCATGACACCAAACTAATTGCATACACCTAATTATCGTGTAAGTAATAATATTGCCCTCGAGATGGAATTGCCAATTCCATAGTTAACCAATATAGTGCCTGGTTATTTCGATAACCGAAGTCGGGTCGCATTCCCATAGTACTATCCACAATATTCGCATTCACTAGCAAGTGATTAATGGTTCATGATGTAAGGGACTTATGGCAGGCAACTTAGGCTATAATAATAATGATCGTGCAAGCATAGCTTTAAGAAAAGACTTGTGTTCTAGTTTATAGCATGCATCTTCCTCGGGGTTTGAAAGAAATAAGTAAAGGCGAGGCTATGAACTCACCTTAGCAAATGGTATTCGAGTAGTGTAAAGTCAAGTAGTATGAGCACGATGTACCGTCACGCGACCTATAATTTGTATGGCAAGTCTCAGAATAATGATATACGTTTTGGTTTACGACCAAAATAATAGAGCATTTTAACGTATTTAGATTCCCCGAGTATTTTATCTGAATATATATATCTTTACATATACTTAATGATTTTCTAAAATATACACATGTACTTATATATATATTTGTGCATGGAATAAATCTTATCGTTATTTGAAAATATTAAGTTCAATATTCTTATTTTACGGGTTTATAATGAAATCATAAGTTTTGCTAAACTTTTCTCAAATTTACACTTTTACCCTTAATTTACAAAAAGTACAAGTTTAGCCCCTAAACTTTTAGAAATTGACACTTTGTACCCCTAATATCATGTGCTTTAAAGTTTCCAGATTTGACACTTTTAGTCCCTCTAAAATCTGCTTTAGTAAATCACTTTTAAAACTTACTTTTGTTACACCTTTAATATTTACTCAAGTATTAGTTGAATTTGAAGTGGAGGGGTATGTTTTGCCCAAGAGTGATAGTTACATAGAAAAAAAAAGAATGGACAAAATGCCACCAGGTTTCAACCAAGGACCTCACGCTCACAAGGCATCGCCCCAACCATGGACTAGCTCCACTTTTGTGTTAGCTTCTTCACAAAGGCTTAAATACATGCTTATGCCGCTTTTCCTTTAGTAAATATTTCACAAGAGGCATGCATGCGTGCGCTTGTGCATCGCTTTTGTTTCAGATTTGTCGGACGAAAACACACGTCCAAGGTGAGCCTTTTAACATTATTCCAAAGGTGTGTTAACACCCAAGTTAGCTTTAAGTTTATAGTTACTTAGTTACTTGTTTTTAGTCCAAATAAAACTCCCATTAAACCGTAAATGTGTGTGTGTGTGTGTGTGTGTCGAGTAAACAAATAAGCACTAGCTTATTTTCTTTCGAGATGTTCATAAATATTAAGCAAGTTTCAAGATCACCACACAAGCTCGAAACACAAGTTCCTACTCATATGTGTTTATATTGTCGAGTAGTATACAAGAACATGTTTCATTTTTATTTTCAAACTTGAACATATTAGTAGTATGTCGTGAAATATCAAATGTACATATGCAAGCTTATGCGTAAGTTTAGTTTAGGAAGGAGACCTTACAAAGATTTGAGTGAGGTTCGAACAAGAAGGAGACCAAGGACAATCTTTTTAACCCAAACTTGCTTCCAAGCTCCTAGCTTATTTCTAAGATTCTTTACCCAATCTTCTAAGACTAATCTTGAATACACTTAGAGGTTTTGGTGAGATTTTTGCAAGTGAAATGTGTGATGAACTTGTGGCTCGTGGGTTTTTAAGAAGAAAAAGGAGAAGAACTTTTGGTTAAAGACCAAGAGTTTATGTTGAGCTTTGATATATGAAATCTTGATTATACTAGAACCTAGGTAGTATTAAAGGAAAACTAACAATTTGATTGTGGTATTATGAGGTATACGGCAGCCAAAGGACAAAGAAGAAAAGTGAGATGTGTTGTGTGCATGAGAAATATGCTTAATTCATGTCTCAAAAGTCAAAATGCTTGGTTACATGTTGGGTTTTATGTTTACTTCTCAAGATATGTTTCAAAGTCAATGTATTTGCAAGTTTTGGAAGAGATGGGTGTACCTCTTGTGGGTATATTCGGTTACAAGAAAAAAAAAGAAGAAAGGATCTCAATAGTCTAGTGTTTAACAAGGTGTATGGATGTTATATGTTATTAGTTAGTTCATAATGTGTAAGGTAGCATTTCACATCTTTTTAATATAACATGTGACACTATGAGTTGTAATTTGGGTGGTAACGTGTAAGATTATCTCAAATTTTCGTTATGTATTTCGTGTCCCGTTTGAGCTTAAATGTGGGTCACTTGTCCCGGTTTGATGCTTTTGCAGCAAACGTGGTAATATATAATTTTGGCATGTTTTTATAAAGGTAAAAAAATAAAATATTAATTCTAACTCGTAGAAATATTTATTTGACTTTAGCCATAACTAATTTAGTGTCGGTACGCGCGCGCTCGTAAGACAAGAAAATTCCTTGTGAGACTGATTTCAGTTATCAGTAAATATCGGGCATGATTAAATAAGACTACTCAGAGATGCATAAATTTTTATGCAATAAAATGAAACGTACATGCTAAAATGCTCAACTTAGCTCAAATAAGTTTTGATAAACAACCTAGTTTATTAATATGAAGGTTGATGATAGTGAAATTTTACAGGTGGCTACATCATCAAGATAATGAAGACTCATGATAACTCAGTGTCGGTAGAAGAAATTGAAAAGCAGAAGAAATTTTTTGAAAGCACTGCTAAGCCAAACTCTACCACTGCTAGTTCAAGTGAAACCCCGGCTGCAAATTCTAATAGCAGTACTTACTTTGGAATCCCTGCCAAGCCACTATTTGGTGATGATGAGTATCCAACTGATCCTGACATGCCTGATTTGGAAGAAATAGGTACTCCCACTGATGATGAAAACATGGATGACTATTTCAATGATGCTGATGTTACAAATATGGAAACTGTCATCATAGAGAATCCAATTCCTACCACCGGAGTTCATAAGAATCATCCCAAAGAAAAAATTCTTGGCAATTTGAATACACCAGTTCAAACAAGAAGCAAGACTCAGAACATTAAAACCTTTCCTGAACAAAGTTTCTTTGCAAGGTCTCTTCACAAAAGAAACAGCCATCAAGACTTGCAGAACTGTTTGTTTGCTTTCTTTCTGTCACAAAAGGAGCCCAAGAGAGTTGAAGAAGTTTTAGCAAAAGAAGGATGGGTTTAATCAATGCAAGAGGAGCTGTTGCAGTTCAAGCTTCAAGAGGTGTGGACATTGGTTGATCTACCAAATGGCAAAAGGGCGATTGGAACTAAATGGGTATTCAGAAACAAAAGGGATGAAAGGAGTATAGTGGTAAGGAATAAATCAAGTTTGGTTGCTCAAGGATACACACAAACTGAAGGTTTGGATTATGATAAAGTATTTGCACCAGTTGCCAGAATTGAAGCTATAAGACTATTTTTGGCATATGCTTCATACAAAAACATTGTTGTGTATCAAACGGATGTTAAGAGTGCCTTTTTGTATGGTACTATTGATGAGGAGGTATATGTATGTCAACCTCCTGGTTTTGAAGATCCTTATCATCCTGATAAGGTCTACAGGGTGAAGAAGGCTATGTAGGGTTGCATTAAGCTCCAAGGGCATGGTATGAATGCCTTTCTACTTATTTGATGGACAATGGTTTCAAAAGGGGACTGATTGATAAGACCTTGTTCATAAGGAAGCTCAAGGATGATATATTGCTGGTTCAGGTTTATGTTGATGACATCATCTTTGGCTCAACAAATAAGGAGCTATGCAAAGATTTTGAGAAACTTATGCAGGATAAGTTTCAGATGAGTTCTATGGGTGAACTCACTTTCTTTTTGGGGCTACAGGTTCAACAAAGGAATGATGGTATCTTCATTAGTCAAGACAAGTATGTAGCAGATATTTTGAAGAAGTTTGGATTCTAGTATGTCAAGAGTGCTAGTACACCCATGGAGACTCAGAAACCACTGCTACCAGATGATGGAAGTCCTAAAGTTGATTTAAAGCTGTATAGATCCATGATTGGATCTTTGATGTATCTCACTGCTTTTAGGCCAGATATTATGTTCTCAGTATGTGTGTGTGCAAGATTTGAAGTCACACCAAACACATCACACATGAATGTTGTAAAGAGGATCTTTAGATACCTCAAAGGTCATCCTAAACTAGGCCTTTGGTACTCAAAAGATTCAGCTTTTGACTTGGTGGCATATACATACAGTGATTATGCTGGAGCTAGTTTGGATAGAAAGTCTACTACGGGAGGATGTCAATTTTTGGGAAGCAGGCTAATCTCATGGCAGTGTAAGAAGCAGACAATTATAGCCAATTCCACCACTGGTTTGAGTATGTAGTCAGCCGCTAGTTGCTATAGTCAAGCGCTTTGATTCGTAATCAATTGTTGGACTTTGGGTACAATTTTATGCATACTAAGATTTACATTGACAATAACAAAGACAATATGCATTATTAAAATTCAGCTTTGCATTCTAGAACTAAACATATTGAGATAAGGCATCATTTTATTAGAGATTGTAATGAGAAAAGATTAATACAAATGGTTAAAATCCATACTGACTTCAATGTTGTTTATCTTCTCACTAAAGCTTTTGATGTGGGAGGTTTCAGACCTCTTTGTAGTTAGTATTGGTATGATAAATCTCTAAATCTCAAGTTTGTTTTGTAAAAGTTTGTAAAATTTATGTAATGTTATTGGTAGATCTTAGTATTGCTTCTTTAGTCTTATCCACTGCTTGTTATTTTTGTTTCCACTAACTATTTTGCAGATCAAAGAAGTAAATTACAAACAGTTAGTAGCAATGGACTTAAAAGGAAACATGGTATTATTATTAAAAGATAAAACTGCATTCTAGGATGCAGAGTTACAACCATGACATTCATACTACCATCAGCAGAGTACAACAAAATAAAACAACTAAACACAACCATTAAGAGACTACAGCTTCATGACAACCACCTACACCAACTATGGCTTCTTTGCTATGGCCCATGCTGGCATCCTCTTATGAACTCCTTGTCCTCCAATAACATCCCACACTTTTGGGCAAGCAAGTCCCCTAACTCTTTCTCTTATGGGGGGTGATGAGGAAGATGGACCAGCTGGTTGTGGAGGATCTGTAAGGAGCGCTTGCAAACATGGAGCTGGTAATGGTTCTGGAGGTGGTATCTCAGCAAGAGGAGGTACAACCAATGTTCTGGAAGAGGCTTCATCATCTGTATCTTCATATGGTGACATATAGCTTGGCATGGAGCTTAAATCGAACCGGATCCTTTCATGATAGCTTGTTGGGGGCACTGGCTGGATGGAAGAAGGTCCAACAGAAGCAGGGTTTGTCCTCCTTAAGGAGAGGGATGTTTTCCTTGGAGGAAGGTAGTTTTCCCAAGTGTTGTTTGATGATGAACTCTTGGAAGAATCTGAAGAGATCTCAATAGGATGGTTTGGATTGCTCATGTTGCTGATATGTTGGCTTTTAGAGAGAAGGTTTCTGAGATTGTATTTTTAGTAAGATGATTTTTGGAAATGTGAGAAATATGTGTGGTATGTGGGTGATTTGCTCTTAAATTAAGTTAAAGAGAAACCAGTGTGTTAAATGTGTGAAAGGTATGAGTTATTGAGGAGTAAATGATGTCTTTGATTTTGGTGGACGTTTAAATGACTTTGAGTTGACCCTTTGACTAGGTGTTTAGCATTTTAGTTAACCACTGCCAGTATGAATTATGTAACCACTTCTAGTTATTTCTAACCTCTGCTAACCTTGACAAAGTTCTAGTGTTTGGTTTGTGTTTGTGATATGCAGGTTTTAAGGAGCTATTGTAACTTATGGAGCTTATGGAGCTGTAGGAGTAGCTGATTAAAAAAAATTGTTGTGTATCTTTTGTAATCCTTCAAATTAATGCATGATATCACTATTTTTGGCTTAGATTTTTTTGCAGAAGTCTTAGTCAAAAGATTAGAGTGTTTGTGAAGTATCCACTGCCAGCGCATTTGTAACCACTGCTAGTTGTGGACAATCCACTGCTAGAGCAGTTTTGATGGCGATGGAAACTTGAGGGGCTGTTTTGTAACTTCTTGTTGATAACGTATTTAATCCCCAAATCACTGCCGGATCATTTAATTGATCTTTAAACACTTACAATTGGCGCCCTACACAAACCCTAACCACTCCCAATTGATAATTTCACATATCCCACATTTCATTCACTCACACATCATAATGGCAACTTTGTATTCCAAAACCCACAACCTTGTCGCATTCTTGGTCAAGAACAATCAATCAGAAGGCTTCCATTAGATGATTGATTTCCTTAAACACAGTCCCATTCACTTTGCTTTAACTGTAGAACCCATCATTCTTAAAACGTATGTTCATCAATTTTGGTGGAATGCTGAAATTCAAGAGAGAGATGAAGCAGAGATTGTTAGGTCTGTTGTTGATGAAAAGGAGATTTTGGTCACAGAGGATGTGATTAGAGGTGTTTTGAATCTGGAGGATGCTGAAGGGGTTGCTAATTTTTCTAATGATGAAATCTTTGAAGGATTAGAGAGACTGTGTTATGAGAAAATGGTAGATAGGAACAAATTTCACAAAGGTATGTTTTCACCACAATGGAAGTTTTTGATACATACTCTACTTATGTGTGTCAGTAATAAGACCACTGGCTTTGATGAGTTTCCCTCTAAAATTGCAACTACTATTATATGTCTTTCTCAAGGGAGGGTATTCAATTGGTCTAGGATGATCTTTGATGGTTTTCTGAAGAACATTAGAGAAAAGGGAAAGTATTACTTATATCCTAGGTTTGTACAATTGATAGTGGAAAGTCAGATCACATAACCCATTGCTCATAGAAGGAAGTATGATGTCCTTCATATGCTTCCTAAGGTGTTTGCCCACATGAGGAAGCAAAGTCCACATTTTTTAGGGAACATAACACCTTTGTTTCCTAACATGCTTAACTTGCCAGATATTCCTGAGAATGAAGAGGTACCTGAACCACAACCCACCCAAACTAATGATGCCGAACCCATCGCTATTACATCTACAACCATCGCTAACCCACCAACCCATCACAACCTTTAACCTTAACCACAAAACCACAAGTGATCTTAGTTCAACGTAGGAGGAAGAAGGAACCATGCTACCTCGGCCGGGTGTTAGTGGTGTAGTTAATGAGGCCGTCATAATGAGGTGAAGGTGACATGAGTGGAAGGGCTTTCACCATCGATTCGCACTCTAGGTGCCGTGTGACAGTCGCTGAAAACATATGTAAGACCCAACCACCGGCAACTCCTAATGGAGAGTTTTCATGAACTTAACACGTGGAGGAATCCCTAGCCAACCGCTAAATCAGGGTGCATGGATGATCAAGCTAGGTCCGATGCCATGTTTTCTACACCCCATGATTCACCTCTGAGTAGGTTACATACTCAAGTGATGAGGGTAGTTGGGGACATGATAATGAATTGACGGTAACGATGTTGTACATAATGACTTTTCCAAGGATCCACCTCTGACCAGTCACAGTGCCGAAGTGGTGAGGATATTATTGAACTCTTGAATGAATTGACGGCTAAATGTACCAAAATGGAGAACACAATCACTGGTCTTCAAGAACTTGCGCCTTTTAGGCTAGAACTATCGTAAGACGAAGCTAATGTGGTAATCTGTAGATAGAGCGAATTAGAGACCATGGATTACTGCTTTTAGGAGACTCAAGAAGGTGAGTAAGAAGGCTAGCTCCTCAAAGGGTCAAGGTTTGGAGGATGCATCCAAACAGGGGAGGAGTATAAGCAAGGATTCAAGGGAGGACTTAAATTTGGATGATAATATGGATTTGGATAGTAGCGATCATGGTGATGATTATGTGGTGACTGACAAGGAAGGAAAAGAAGCAGTTCTTGAAACTTTGAAGGTTGTAGTAGAAGACAAAGAGAAAGAAGTGGTGCAGGAACCAACCACTGCTA
The DNA here is from genome assembly GCA_910596185.1 of Chrysanthemum makinoi. Lineage (NCBI taxonomy): Eukaryota > Viridiplantae > Streptophyta > Magnoliopsida > Asterales > Asteraceae > Chrysanthemum > Chrysanthemum makinoi. The sequence continues at coordinate 8,704,366 of OU343218.1, read as the reverse complement.
TTGTTGTTGAATCCCATGCTAGTACAATTGAAACCACTGCTGCAACCTTTGAGGTAATTTTCTCCAACATACTCGATACACCTATAGCTATTACAACCATCGCTACCATAGTCACAACCACTGTCACACCACCACCCAAGTCTAAAGAAGTTGAGAAGGAGGTTTCGTACAATCGGCGAACTTAAGTAAAACCTCATCAAACCCTGAACCTATTATTGCACCTATTCCCATTATTCTTAAACCTACTGGACCTAAACCCTTGGCTAAGAGTTTGAAGATCAACCAGACATAGGAAAGGGTAAAGGTATTGCAGAACCTATTTTGAAGTTTAAGAATAAGCAAGAACAAATTTCCTATGATGAAGAGCTTTTAAAAAGGTTGTATAATCAAGAAGAAGGTTAGCAAGAGAAAAGGAAAACAAGAAGAGGAGGAAGCTACTCAGAGATTGATTGAAGAGTGGAATATGGAACAACCTTTACTTCAAGCCTCTGAAATGATAAGAACGGAATATACTACTCAAGAATGGGCACAATTAGACATTGATACAAGGTCTAAAGTTTTGGCTGAGAAGAGGAGACAAATGATGAAGGAAAAAGCTGTTAGAGATTATAAAGCTAAGAAGAATAAACCTCCAACTAAGTAAGAGATGAGAAATCAAATGATGAAAGTTATCAGGCACATGGACATGCATATTGGTGTAAATTTGAGAAAATGAACTTATGAAGAGGTTGAGGAGATCTATCAAGCTTGTAAAAGAAGATGTGATGACTTCCTTCCAATGAATTCTGAGAAAGAAGAGTGGATTAAGAAATCGCATAAAAGAGAAAAGCTGATATTCAGGAGGAGTCTAGTTCTAAGAAGCAGAAGTTAGATGAAGAGATGGAGAAGGAAGAGAGAATAAATTTGTATCTTATGGTATCTGATCAACCTGAACCTATTAATCCTACACCAGTAAGAGCTATTCATCCTATTGAAGATTGGCAGATAGTCACAGCTAATGATAAAGAGATGATTGAAATTACAAGAGCTGATGGATGGAAAAGTACATACTATAATTTTGGATGTTTGTTGTTTTGCATGAATAAAGTTGATCTTGAACAACTGTGGAAGATTATGGAGTTTAGATATAGGAAGTTTGGGCCAACTGGAGATTTAGCAAGGTTTGTGTGGACTTCTATAAAGAACTTGTGTCAGCCCAATCCAGATGATAAATTTTGGGAAGACTGTGGGGTGGTTGAATGGATGCTATATCAACCTTGCAGAGTAGATGATGTACACACTACACAAGAGAAGTTCTTCATGTTTATTGATAAAGATTATCCACTAACCAAGAATGTAGCCAGAAAGATGTTGGAAGCCAAACTTGATCCACGTGGAACTAAGCCTACAAATCCTATGATAGATCAGATGTTCCTGAAGATTGAGAAAATTGCAGATCTACAAGGTCCTTTAGCAATAAAGGCCAAGACTCAAGGAAGATTGAAAAGGAAGGCTGACAGATCTAAAGCTGTGGATTATACTTCTGAGTCAGAGACTGAAGAGGATATTGAAGCAAACAAGAAAAGATCACCGTTCTTACAAAATTGTCTACATTGAAGGAGCCAGAGGTTAGTTGTGTATTACCTCTTACAGGTCATCATCAAATTATCTCATATACATTTGAGCTTAATGGAAGTCAAGGATGTTAGAAGTTTGAGAGAACCAATGGTGAGAGTTATGGTTTTGTTAAGTTTTCACAAATGCTTTACTATATGGAAAGAGATGATTTGATGACCATCTGGAAGTTATACAAGAACAGATTTGGAGATTTGATACCAAATGATTATCATGAGAGGATTGTGTATCATAATTTGAAGATCATATTTGAACCCACTCATGATGAACCAGTATGGAAAGGACTCTTCAATGGCAAAGTTACAAGTTGGTTTCTATATCAGTCTTGTGGAGTTCATGTATTAACTGTTTCTGGAGAAGTTATTCATATGTGTGTAGAAAGTGATTATCCTAAATTGAATAATCATCCAGGAGTTATTACTCAGATGTTACAGCCTGGTGGTTTGAAGCTGCAGAAACCCTTTGATTATCAAGCTTACAGGTTGCTGAGGAAGTTTGAGAAGTTATTACATCCTGATAAGTGTTTGGATACATCCTCCAAGTGAATAATGTATGGGTTTTAAAAGAAACTTGATGATTTTGGTAATAAATATCAAGTTTAAGGGAGGATTGTTGGGTTTTAGGTTCCAATGAAAGGAATTATACTAAGTATGGAACCACTGCCGGAACAATGGAAACCACGGCTAGAAGGAATGAATCCACTGCTATGTTAAACCATGGCTAGTAGTCACATGGAACCACTGCTAATGTAATTAAAGCAGTGCTAGTTATATCTGTCGGTTTAATGTTTTGTATTAGATAAATATGGAAACGATATTTATCTTGTAGGATACGTATTGTATATTGTAAAGGACTCCTTAGCCTATAAAAGGAGGTCCTAGATTAGAGTTCGATATACGTGTTAGATATATCTAAAGTCGATACACTTCAAGGTTGTAAAACCCTAATACTATTCAGAGTATTCATATTAATAAAATATTGAGGTGTTGAGTGTTAATCAATTGTTATTCTTCTTAAGGTTAAACATTAAATTCCGCGTAGTGTTTAACAAGTTTGTTTATATTAAGTCAGCTTCTATATTAGATCGTTTGCTCAACTGGGATCAACAATGTCTTCTTGCATTGTGTTTGACTGCAGCACCTTCAACTGGAAACTTTGACTGAGATGATATACAAGAAGATGTGTCTTATTTAATTACCATGTGCTAAAAGCCAGCATAACCAAAGTCAATACAACTAAAATTCATAAGAATGTTGACAATTAAAAGTCAATCCAAACCATTTTCAATATAGGAAAACATGAAATATTCCATTAAAGAGAATGTAAAGTTAGTACATACTACATCATTGTTTGATCAATGATGTTACACTAAGATGGTGGCCTAACAAGTACTTAAATTTCCACAAAACACTTAAAAATACCACCACCATCATACATATAAGCTAAAGAGTTAACCAAGTGCATAAACAATCAAGAACAATATCCAACTGAGAACCAGGTAAATCTTTCACTTCCACACATCGGCTTGAGCAGCTTGTAATCTTGTCTCAAGCTTATTTTTTTGAACGACGGATATTATAAACAAGACTAGCAAGGAGCTAGAAAATTACAGAGGATAATTTAACCTATCGTTCCAGCTAATACATTTTTCCCCTTTAGAAGTAAGCCAAGAGAAAGAAAAAAGATGGATATTGTCAAATATGTCACATTTCCTCATGGATTGAGAGCAGAATGTAACACAGTTTCGAAAGCGCCATAAGATCCAACATGAAGCAACAAAGATGACATGAGCACGCTCCTTAGAATCCTTGGAAGCATGCCACGAGACAATCAAGCTTCTTATCAAAAGAGGCTAAAATATTCGGCCACTTGATCCAAGCAAGCTTCTTTTTATCTTCGGTAGAACCCCAAAAAAAATGAAGCACGTAAGCTTTCTAGAACCTTGAGAACAGTTTCAGGAGCCTTGAAAATCGACATGTAATAAATCCCTAGGCTTCCTAAGATGGATTTGAGGAGAGTAAGACACCCACCAACAGATAAAAGGCTAGCTTTCCAACCTGAAAGCTTAGTCTTAAAGCGGTCAATTAAAACCATCCAACTCGCAACACGATTCATATTGGCACCTATAGGTAAACCAAGATAAGGTGAAGGAAAAGAGTAAGATAAGCAACCTGAGGTAGCTGCCATATAACGACCTCCTCAGAAGAAACACCCACCCCAAATAAATTGGATTTATTGATGTTAATCTTAAGCCCAGAAGCCATATAGAAAACATGAAGCACGTGAATGATATTCTCCATATATCTATGATCCCATTTAGATGCTATAATAACGTCATTGGCGTAGAATAAATGAGATATACGAAGGCTAGAAGGACCTAGCTTCACACCATGAAACAGATTCGCAGCCATAGCGTCTCTAAGAGCAATATGCAAGCCTTCCATAATGATGATGAACAAGAAAGGCGACAAGGGGTCACCTTGTCTCAAGCCTCTCTTTAAAGAGAATTCTGAAGTGGGGCTTCCATTTATAAGAATGGAAGTTCTATCAGAATATAAACACGATTTGATCCAATTTCGCCATTTAATGCCAAAACCCATCATGTACGTAACATGATCCAGATATCTCCAACTTACCGAATCAAAAGCCTTTTCAAAATCCACTTTGAATAACAATAGCTTCTTTTTCCGTTTCTTATACCAATCAATGATTTCACTAAGAATGAGAGGGCCATCAAGAATTTGTCGACTTGAGATAAAATCCGAGCTGCTCTGGCTAACTACGGAATCAATAACCTTGGATAAGGCTAGCAAGAATTTTGGCGATAATCTTATATTGAATACTACTAACTAAATATGCCTATAATCTTTAATGAATAAAGGATTAGGAATCTTAGGAATCAAGGTGATGAAAGCAGAATTTGTACCTTGAGGAAGCATATTGGATTCAAAAAACTTAACCACTTAAAGATTGAATATCATGCTTGATGTGTTCCCAAAAATGCTTGACAAACATAAAAGTAAACCCATCCGGGCCCGGCGCCTTTTGACTACCACAATCCCAAACCGCGGCACGAATCTCCTCCAAATAAATAACCGACTCTAAATAACTATAATCGATATACTTAACGCACCTTCGATCAGAAAGGGAGGAAGGTTCATCATATTATCATGCGAATCAAGTTTGTCTTTGAAAAAATCAAGAAAAGTCGCTTTGATAATAATTGATCAGAATCTAATCCCCATCAATCATAATGCCTTGGATCATCCTGATGTTTTCTCCGCGAAGTTAATAATACCATGGAAATATTTCAATTCTCATCACCTCCACAACCCATTTGATACGAGATTTTTGGATTAAATCCAAAGACTCCAACTTCTCAAGATTATCTAACTCGTGAAGCTTAGTGATACGCTGATCTCGTCATCATCAGTTGCATTTCCGTAATCAATTAGATCCTCAATGGTGTGCAGAGAAGCGTTGATATCTCTTTTCTCGAATTATCATAAATTTTAATAGAGTACCATTGTTTTAGATGATGTTTTAACTCTTTAAGCTATGAAAAGCTTTGTTATGACCTACTTCTCCAATTGATAAGTTCGCCCAAGCCTCTTTAACACATCAATGAAATCAACGATCAAACCACGAGTGGAAGATACAAACTAATAGGACCAAAATCAATCTTGTTGCAATGTAATAAAATGGGTTATGATCCCACCAAAGCTTATCAAGAATAGTAACGTGAACATCCGAATGAGCTTCTAAGACGCCTTCAAATCAAAACCGTCAATTTTACTCAACTTAGTGCCCACTTTATTCATCTATGTAAACATTTTACCTCCCATAGGGAGATCGGAAGGCCGAGTTTTGAATAAAGGAATTAAAGATAGCCGATTCCACTTGAGAACAAAGAACCACAAATGCTCAAATATCACTGACCTTGTTCAAATCACCAAACAAGACAACCCTTCCGTGATGATCTTGAATAAACAGACGTAAAAAATTCCATAAGTTGTTTTTCAGTTGGTGTTGTGGACCGTAGACATTAATGAAATAGTAGTCTTGAATCGAATTATTCCATTTTCCTTTCACAATTACATAGTTATCCCCACACCAAATGTTAGACTTCACAAAGAAATTAGGATCCCACAAAGAAATCAAACCCCTTGATCTACCTCGAGCCATACTACAAGCGTAATCAAATTTAAAGTTACCCCACATGGATTTGATACGGAATAGTTCTAGTTTAGTCATCTTAGTCTCTTGAACACCAAGAAAGTGAATATTGTGTTTAGAACACATATCCTTGATCCAAATACGTTTCCTATGCTTCTTCAACCCTCTAATATTGATAGATAAGATATTCATTTATCCATCATCGGCACTCCTATCCCATTTGTCAAACTTATCCCCCTCAAAAGGCATGGTATGATCATTCTTGAACGAGCACACATTTTCGGATCATACCTTCTTATGAACAGACAAGAAGACCCCTAATCATGAAAATGGCAAGTCATTAAACAACCACCATTTTTACTATGTACTTTGCTAATAGCGAAAAACCAAAATCTTAACATGCACTTACTTGATCAGGACAACCATAGAATCTACGCCCTGGGTTGGTCGTTGTCCGCAATGTGCGAACTATTACTTGCTTACCACACCAACAACGGACCATTTTGACAAGTTTTAAGGTTTTGAGTAATATAGAGAAATGAAAACAGTGTACAACGACTTTAACTAGCACATAACAGTAAAAAGACAATTATGCCCTCACCTATTTTGAGTTGACAAAAAAATAACAGTCAAATGGACTCAACCTCATAAAGGAGTTGATTTGACATTACTTAAAATAATTGATACACTCAAATCTATTGTTTGGATATTAATAACACTTCACAGGTGAAAATGTAAGAGTATGTGAGGGTATAAATGTCCAAACACAATAGATTTGAGTGTACTCAATCATTTTGAGTGTACAAATCACCTCCCATAAAAAAACATTGAATAGGGACTCACGATGACTAAATAGCCAAGGTACGACCCAACATGTTATTTTTGGTCGGATATGATTCCCTCATGTTCATTGAACATGAGATGTAAAGTGATCTCATGATTGTACATCGCTATTATTAGAAAAATATTTATTTTATTTTAATTCATATGTACAATGACATCTTTATCCTTTTTGGTCAAGTTCTAGGACTAAGAGTGTGTATTTTACTCAACCCCTAAATAGTCAACCAAACACTTGTAACAGGATTGCAACCTATTCTCTCATCCCATTCCAAAAACCTGTTGTAATAAAACACTCAAAATTGCATCCTTCAATTCATCAACAAAATGTCAGGAGGACACAACATACCAAATGAAATCCAAGTAGAAATCATCAAAAGACTTCCTGTCAAATCACTGATTCAATTCCGATCCGTCTCGAAAACATGGAAGTCTGTTATCGACAGCTCCGACTTTATTGCTAGTTACACCTTCACACAAACTCATCTTCTTATAAGGTACCAAAGTTTAATAGATTTCAAACACAATTATGTTTCGATTGCGGATAATGATACTTTCCCTCAACACAAGTCTTCCCATACTGTTCCAATGTCTATTCAACAGCTTAATGATGACCAAGTAGTTGTTGGTAGCTCTCACGGCTTGTTTTGCTTATATGGTTATTATTCGTTTATGAATTTCGCTGTTGTTTGGAATCCTTCGATAAGAAAGTCGGTTAGAGTTGTTGTGCCTAATGTGTTTCATGGACTATATGAAAGTGTTTTGGGGTTTGGAGTTTGTGGTGGCGCGTGTGACTTTAAGATTGTTAAGGTTACGTATATTCATATTTGGAAGGGAATGCAAAGTATAAGTAGTGTCCCTTGTCAAGTTGAGGTTTTTGAGTTGAGTTCACGTGTTTGGAGAATCCCTTGTGGTAATTTACCTAGGAACTCCTCGGTTTACGTGGTCTCAAGTGGTTGTAGATGGATTTATTTATTGGTTTGCTTTTGATAGGATTAGTAATATGGATGGTGATGGATTTCAGTCGTGTAATTTGATTATGTCATTTGATATGAAAAGTGAAGAGTTTAAGGAAATATGCCTACCAGAGAGACTAGCAATCCATGTCGATGTTGATTATCCTTTATCTAAGCTAAGGGAGTCTTTGGTTGTCCTTGAATACAATATAGATGCCGAGAATCCAGTTTATAGTGTATGGATGATGGAAGATGGTGTTTCAAAATCGTTTACAAAGCTATTTACTATTAACGCACCAGGTGCGTCAATTAAGACAATACTCGGGTTTAGGAAGAATGGTGATATTATAGTGGAAACACTGATAAAAGATTATGAAGCAGCACTTGAAGTTTATGAACCTTGCTCGGAACGCATCACTGGTCTTGGGATTTGTGGAGAAATTGGTTCATTTTGTGTGAGTTCATACATGGAAACGCTACTTCTGCTTGATCAGTAGTATGTATTCTTAACGATAGTTGATGACATAGAGTAGAGCTAGGATGATGTGAGAGGAATGGAGGATGCAATAGGCAAGCAAAGGTATGGTGATCAATATTCAGTTATTACATTCAAGCTATTATGCATTGCCCACATCTCCTTTTGCCTCTTGATACTCGTTAGCTCATACAAACTAATTAAAGTTATTAAAAAGTTAAGTGCAATGTATATTAATTGATGCTTGTATAATGTATTGTCTATAAGATCAATATTTCCAAGATCAATGATGACGAATCTCACATTTTTTGATAAGCACCAATAGGGATCACTTAAGACCCGTTAAAGGATTACAACGTGTTGGACAATCAAGAACAGAAATAGATCGTCAAAACAGAGTTGTATTATCAAATAGTGGTGGTTTGTTACAAAGAATGTTACAAGAATTGGAATGAGAGGATTCAGAGAGGAAATGTTTACACAATCAAAAGCTAAAATGAAATGGAAAACTATAACAAGTATTTAAAGATCATTTGGGCGGGAAGTTAGATGAGGTGGAATTGGCTATTCGTTGACTTTGTTGTTGACTTTCCAATATGACCTGTAACAATCCATTCCCCTTAAAATTGATCTTGTCCTCAAGATCAGCAATCAAAGTGAACATTTCTGAGTCTCAACTCTGCTGATCCAATCTTCCAAGAATGAAAACAAACACTCCCAATGTTAGTTGGAATCTTCTACCAAACACCCCTTTCGAAACAATCCTGCTGGTAGACAAATACCATTCCTGCTGATAGTACAAATACCATTCCTGCAGGGCATAAATGTAGTGGGCAATTGTACTCCTTAGTAGTGATGCCTTCCCTATCTCTTTGGTGCTTGTAATGGTACAGATAAGAAACACAGTAGAAACCATCGTGAACGAACGTTGGAAGCAAGAATATAAATCCACCCACTTGTCACTTTTGCACCAACACATGATAGTAGTTCTAATATAAATCGATTATGTCCTTTTCCTTTCTTTTCTTTTCTTTTCCTGTTTGGCCATTTCCATACGTCAAACTCCCACTTCCTAAACTTCAATTTGCATTTGGTGTCACCTATTTTCTTCCTTTTAGGCCATTTCCATATGTCAAACTCCAAATGACCGTAATTATCTTCATTCCTTATACCGACTTTCAAATACACATTCAAATAATCTTCATCCAATTCGCTCATTATGCTTTCAAACTCCAGCACGATGTAAGAAACTGCTCAAAAGAGTATGTAGTTGTTCCACCGAATTAGTCATCATATTTGAATTTAGAGTCAATCTGCCGCAATATCTGGTTCAAGTCTGGAAGTTCACACTCAAAAATCTCACCACTATCTCTTATACCATTCAAACCAAGTGTAGGCAATAATGACCCACTTTCTTTCTTGTTCCAACTTCATTCCACTTGAGAACAGCTTCAGTAGGATAATCTTTAGGCTGTACTAGATCACATACAACATTTTCTCCACTTCTTCCATCTTGTTTCCCATTACTCCATTCCTTGTTAATGACTAACATGTCGCCATTACTTGTTAGGAAATTCTGAGCATCATTACTAGAATTTTCTCCCTTATCTCCATCACCCATAACCAAAGTATCCCTATAATGTCTTTTCCTGATCTTCTTGACCCCATTATCTTTCTTATCTTGATTTCCCAATACGTCATCGCCTTCATCTGCCTCAGTTGTTTTAACAAAAGCTTCAATCGTTCGAACCATTGTTGTAGTTTCCACCAAACTAGCATCACTAAAATCATTTTCCATACCCAAATCATTTGCTTTACCTATAACTCTACTCTCCACAGTATGGTTCATGAACTTATGAAGTTCAATATTATGCTGAAATGATGAAGTACCAACCTTCCTGAAAGAATTTTGAGCATCAAAATCATAAGTAGCTATATCACAACCTTTATCCTGATCTTTATCTTCATTCCTGGTGTCATCACGTTTCCTAATATAGCCTTCTTCAATTTCTCCTCTTGTTTTGTCACAATCACTTCCACAAGAATTTCACAACTACATCATCAGTAGAAACGACATGACCACTTTTATTCTTAACTTTCCGACCTTCAAAATACTTCCACCCATTAACATTTGCAACACAAACATTATTTGCTTCTTTGTAGTCATCACATTTCCCATTATCCATTTCACCTCCATTTAATTCATCGACCTCCATGACCATAAACTCTGAATCTACACTCTTGCTATCCACACTCTCACTAGTGTTTATCTTCATACCCTCATCATCATAAACCAATCTTCCTAAATCTGTTCTTTCCTTGCTTTCCTCAATTTCATCTTCTTCTTTAAGAGACGTATCACAAACGACTACACTTACTTTCAATTCAGTTTCACTAATTTTAACTTCATCTTTACCAAGTTCATCAAAAACGCTCACACACTTAGTGGCGTCATCCATTTCACTTACCATCAATTCAATTTCTCCACATTCGACAACATCTTTCCAACTAACATCAAGATCCTTCAATCCCCCCTTATTCTTCACATCTTCTTTTGATTCAGTAGATTTTGAAGAATTAAGCAATGTGGAGTTGAACTTTTTTATGAAATTGAAAGTGGCTTCTTGAACAAAGCTAAACAATACATCGAAGAAGCTTTTGGGTTTCACAATCCGACACTATTTCCAAGTTCCCATGGCAACCCACAAATGAAAATCTCAACTACACATCCTTGCACCAAAAGCGTATTACTAAACCGAGAATTAAATGAATCATAATACTCTTTAATTGTGCCATATTTTTCGAAATATACCACCGACATTTCCTCAAACACCTTATGTGCATCACTTTTATTATCACTAAGACTTCCTTTTGTTCTACTTTTTTCAGAATTTACTTTACCTTCATTCAAATTCGTGATTTCACCACCAAGAAGTTTTGTAAAACCCCATTAATAGGCCTTGAAAGCTTCATAAGTTCTTTTGATAATCTGTCCAATTTAATCTCAACCGGTTGAAACGTGAACATATAGCTTCTGGATCATCCGCTTCATCTCGATCATCTAAAACCATGTTCATCATACCCGTAACAATCTTGATCCAAACCCAAAACAATCGTAAATATAACCAATATGACCGACGTATGATATGGTTGAACAACTGATTTCACAACCCAACAAGAATATTGACTAAAGTAACTGTTTCTTGACCCAAACTAAACAAAAATCGATCAAGAATTTAACCCATAATAACGAACTCATTTGAAAGATAATGACTCGTTCGGAAAAGTAACTAACTCGTTGGAATTTGGCCGGAAAAATGATATGAGTTGCGAGGCAAAAGCTCGATACCATTGATAAGCACCAATAGGGATCACTTAAGATCCGTTAATGGATTACAACGTGTTGGACAATCAAGAACAGAAATAGATCGTTAAAACAGAGTTGTATTATCAAATAGTGGTGGTTTGTTACAGTAAACTGTTACAAGAATTGGAATGAGAGGATTCAGAGAGGAAATGTTTACACAATCAAAAGCTAAAATGAAATGGAAAACTATAACAAGTATTTAAAGATCATTTGGGCGGGAAGTTAGATGAGGTGGAATTGGCTATTCGTTGACTTTGTTGTTGACTTTCCAATATGACCCGTAACATTTTTCTGCACATCATGCATAATATCTTGTTGACAGTCTGTGCAAACTGATGGACTAGGCTTGAAACCTTAGTTTAAGCGGTACTATTAGTATCTCAATTTTGTGAAAATTTTGCTTCAGAATTTTTGCAAGACAGAGATGACCTGATACTTCATCAGGAAGAAGGGGTCTATCTTGTGTCGTATGACAATCCACTTGTATTTTTATATCTGTTCTCATTGCTTCAATGTGCCGAAGTATGACCAAACTTTGAATATGTGATAGTGTGGATACTTTTGCATTAGATGTCATATAGCCTCTGCTCTAGCATACTAGCAATAACCCTACTCACCATACACCCAAAAGATGAATACAATGGGTTCTTTTATAGTGAAAATTGAATCTCTATAACAGAAATTGGAGACGCAGCATTGAAGTCCTTGGTGTTGTAAAAAAATTTGCTAAATCAAATTTGCCCATTCTGTTTGTATCGAAATAGATAGTAGGAAAGTCAACAAGATCATGAGATGATCTTTTGTAAATGTCCAAAAAGAGAAAAAGTGATTGTAAAATATCCAGTGCTCTAAGAGGAAAAAATTAATGGAGGTTTCTTATACATGCCTCTTAATCTCACTTTTTAATTATGATATATCTTGTTAAATTTGATGGCATGTATAAAGTTAAGGGCTAATGGCCCGATAATGTATCATAGTTGTCACCATTTCCTTCTATATGTAGCGAACAAAAAAAAATTGCATTTATCTCCCTTATACTTTGCTTTTTGACATATTTGTGTACTTTTTGACCTCTTAAGCAGGTTTTGCCGCAACATACAAGTTACCATCCACATCATAGGGCAATAATTTCAAGTTTTTGAGTAAAATTTGTTAGTAGTTTAGTAGAAATGAGGAAGACAAATACAATAGAAATTTAGGCTTATTGTCGTGCAAATAACAGTTGATTCTGTATCTGGTAGACATTGACAACACTGTTCATGTGAATGGCCTTTAAGCAGTGATGGTCTCGTTTTAGGTACATGGTTAGTCCGTTTTGAGTCTTTGACATATTTTAAGAAGATGAGGTAAAAGATGTAGTATTTAAGAAGATGAAGTAAGGTGGAGGGTGGACCCCACTTAGTAGGCAATTATCTTATGTGGCTCCATGTAAGCAATAAAAAAAGTGAAAAAAAAAGTGACCTACAACCTGTTCAAGAGGTCAAAGAGTAAACAAAAATTGTCCAAAATGTAAGTTTAAAGGAGACAATTGCAACTTTTTTTGTTCGATACATATAGAAAGACCGGGTGACAACTATATAATTCATTTGCAGGCCATTAGCCCTAAACTTAAGGGAATTGATACCTACACCACATCTTTTGATGCATGCACAACAATTTTTGCATTATAGTTTGTACCGTACGATACTGTAATGCACAAATTGTGGTGCATGCATAAAAAAATGTGGTGTGAGTATCACCCCCCTAAACTTAAATAGCATTTCTAGTTAAAAATGTGATGCATCGTATTACACATATTTCTTTTAGATTTAATCTCAATCTATATCTCAAGGGTATGTGTTGCTAATGCAGGTTACAGATATGGTGGCTACTGGCAACAACTTCACGTTTTGTACAAACTGGGAAGTGGCATGATAATTCGAGTCCTATTGCAACACTGAAGCAGAAATGATGGAGGATAGTAGATGGAAATGGCCTCTAGAGAAATATAGTACATATCCTCGAGTTGCAAGCATTTCTGTTCCATCCGAGTCCTAGTGCAACGGATACAACGGTATGGAGAATTACAGAAGGTTTAGTGCTGCCTTTTTACTGTAAAACTAGACATACAGGTGGTATGGGAAGCAATTAAACAGATGCCCCAAAGGCACAGTTGTCCCATTTAGTTCGGTATACGTTTGTCTTGTGTATGGCTATACTGAAAAGGTTACAAACTTAAGATAAAGGGCTAAATGGGGTTCAGGTTCAATGATGGCTTGCCTTAAGCAAATGTTGCAGTGAGACTCAATAACATCCGCTCTTCAGTTACATATAATGATGAATCTGAATGACTCAACTATTGATTGGAAAGAAAATAATTTTTAGATATTCAGAGATGAGAAGAGGAATTTGGTAGTTTTTGTATGCTGAATCATTCGCTTTTTAACCAAAAAACTTCATTGTTGCTGTAATTCCCTGGAACATGAACCAATGTTGCCAGTATGCCACTTAGAATCTGTGGATGCATTTCACAAAGAACTAAGCCGTATATTATAATCCATGTTCAGATCTTATTGTAAATAATGAGAGATAGATCACGATGAGCTGCATCTTTTTCTGTTATACATGTTAACCTTTAAGATGAGTGCTCGTGATGATGACAAACAGTTACGTTTTTCGTTATGTGGAAAGCATATACCTTAAAAGCTATGAAACATCACCACCACCACCACCCGAACTCGAAAAGTTCAAAAGAGGAGGAAAAAGAATGTCAAAACCAAAAGACCGAAACACAAAACTCAAAAACAACCCGAAGTTGTACCCGAAACCCAAACCCAACCCGAAACCGAACCCAACACCCTCAATTGCACCCCTCGTTGGATATCGTCGGAAGAAAGGTTATTAGCCACGTGTTACGTTGGCGTGTCCGAGAATGCCAAAACCGGAGCCGACCAAGCCGGAGAAACGCTTTGTTACAAAGTTCGTAACAAGTTCAACAAAGTTAATTTCCAAAAGAAACAAGGACATGATAACTAGTAAATGGCATACGCTGAACTATAATTGTCAAAAATTCAACATAATCTTTAAACTTTAAATGTTTCCAACGTTTGGGTGCTCGTAGTGGGGAAAACGAAGCGGATTTTATGAATCGTGTTAGGAACGCGTATCGGCAAGAGGTTAAAGGCGGAAAGCCGTTTGCATAAGAAGACGCATGGGAAATTTTGAGAAAACACCCCAAATGGGACACCCCCCACTCCCGTTGATCCGGTTGATCTAACCGGACACGAGCTACTAGGGGATGACGTGAGACCTCTTCCCGGAAAAAAAAATCCGAATCCTCGTCGAACACCTGGGGAAGTGCGTTTGAATTTATTGATTTTATGCAAAGTGAGTTTCGAATGAAGCGTGAAGCCACAGTGACGGCTTACGAGGCGCCGAGGAAGAAAGACGATATACTAAAAATGGAAGAATTGAGGTTTCTCGATACTCGAACCGACCCAATTCGCTACCCGAACGAAAGTTCCTTATCGAAATGCAAAAAGACGATATCGTGAAGAAATACCGCAACAACAAGATTAGAATTGTATTTTGTTACGTATTTAAATTTTTTAGTTTTGTATTTTTAATTTTTTTCATATGTTTTTTTTAGTATTGTACTTTTATTTTAAGTATTGTAATTTTATTTTAATTAGTTTAGTTTATTTGGAAATTAGAAAATAAAATAAAATAATGAGTCTAAAAAAGGTGGATGTTAATATGTTATTGCATGCAATGATAGAGATGTGTTTTTGGGTGTTGATGTTAAAAGTGAGGATGGTTATCTAGCATGATGTGGCTGCAAATTTTGGGCGCTCTTATACTTGAAAATAAGTACTTAAAGTACTTAAAAACTGCTTAAAAATAAATACTTCTGAATTTGGGTTTCGATTTGCTAATTTCATAAAAAATGCAAAAATTCTTATAAAATAGTAATTTCTTAAAAAAATTCAGTTCACATACATTTAGAAATTAGTTTTATCCTTTTATGCATAGTTGTCAGGATCCCGATCCTGATCTTAGGATCTTACGATTTTACGATACTGCAAAGCAAAAATGATCCGGATCCTACATAGGATCTTTGCAAGTTTAAGATCTTATAGGATCCCGATCTTCGTATACGATCTTACGATCTAATCCGATCCATTAAACTAAAAACTACAAATTTATGGGTTTTTGTAGAATTCAAAAAACAACACGTTAATCTTTTTAAACATTTTATAATCATAATTTAAGACAACATTTATATGAAACATTCATAGTATTTTGTGGTTATAATGTATTATAACTTGTAGATTTGTATAAAATTACATAAACTCTTAAGAAATAACATTAGAGTAGGATCTTAAGATCCCGATCCGATCTTACGATCACGATCTTGCAAAGACGAAAACGATCCTGGGTAGGATCCCGATCTTGACAACCTTGCTTTTATATGTTGAGCAACTTATGGTTTTAGATATTCTAAATAAAGATGGTCTCATATTTGGCGGGAACCTTTTGCCACTCAAACAATTTTGGCGGGTAAACCTTTTGGTAAACTTAGTTTCGCACCCTCTTCCGAAATCAAAATCACAATCAAAATGTCAGAATACATCCCTTAAGAAATCCAACAAGAAATCATCAAAAAACTAACCGATGTCAAGTCATTGATTCGATTCAGATCGGTTTCAAAACCTTGGAAGTCTTTCATCGACAACACCGAGTTCATTTCTAGTTACTGCATCCCCCACATCGACCCACATCGTTTAATTGTAAGACACAATAATCCCAAGGAAAAATATGTCCTGATTACAGATGATGATGACACTAATCACACTCAACAAGAGCTTCCCCCAATTGTTCATGAATTTTATGAAATACTAAGGGACGTACGAGTAGTTGGTAGCTCTCACGGATTGTTCTGTTTGCACGGTTCCTTTCGAGATATATCTTATTATCGTTACTACTCTCGAAATGACATGGTCATTTTACAGAATCCCACTATAAGAAAAACAATTGGTATTGTTGTGCCTTATAGTTGGTATAGTAACGCTTTTGTCGGTTTTGGGGTTCGTCCAGTAACTAATGACCCTACTATTGTCAAGATTTCACATGAAAATATCTCTTGGGAAGCATTGAAAAATGGGTATTGCAAGGATTGGGAAGTACATGTTTTTACGCTGAGTTCAAGGAGTTGGAAGGCTGTGACTACTAATCTGCCTCGCGGATCGATTAATGTGTCATGGTCCCAGGTAGTTGTTGATAAGTTTATTTATTTTTCTGCTTTTGATAAAATTGCAGCTACGGATGGTGTGTCGCAACGACTAATTAATCTGATTGTGTCTTTTGATATGATTACCCACGAATTTAAAGTAATAGACTTCCCGGATAAATTATCACACTCATTTTACATGAATTTGTCTAAGTTATGGGACTCGCTTGTTGTGCTTGAATACACACCAAACTGTGTGCATCAAGTTTGTACTATATGGATTATGGAGGGTGATGTTACAAAGTCATTCACAAAGCTATTCACCATTCAGTCACCTGATGCAAATCTGAAGACGGTAATAGGATTTAACAACAATGGTGAATCTATAATGGAAACACATTATAATCATGAAGAATATGCCAAACTTGAAGTTTACGAACCTTGGTCAGAGCAGATCAGTAATCTTGGGGTTCATGGCGAAGATGAGTCGTTCTGTGTGAGCTCCTACATGGAAACACTACTTGTGCTTGATCATGTGGATTGTTGTATATATTCTTAATGTTGATTGATGATGGCGGCTTTACTAGGTGTCGATGCAACAAGATACCCTCTGTCTCATGAATGGAGGGTTAATTAAGGTATGGAAAAGTTCCAAAATTTTATGCAACCTACGTTTCACATGTGGAAAAGTAATGTAATTTTTGAAATCATTTGACTCTAGTTGCATCAATGTTATAGTTCCAAACTTTATGCTACATACTTTTCACATGTATGCTTTGTATCATGTTTAGTGCAATCAATATTTTGTAGACATTGAGCAAACTGTGGTGTTTATAAAGCACGTATGCAGAGTAAATCTTTTCTGCTTAGATGACAGAAAGTCTAGTTTTCAGATTCATTTAATCCATTTGCTTCTCTTATATGTACCTTTTTATCTACCATAGGTAATATGTTCTTATGCTTTTTTGTTTCATTTAGTTGAACATATTTAACCATAAACGGAAGGAGAAATAAATTGACTAGCAGGTTTATAATCTCAAACTCAAGTGAGATAACCTAGTCAACGCCTTACTGTCAATTGTACAGCACAGTGCTGTTGCTAATAGTACAATTTTTTATATACCCCTCTTTAGTTTTTCACATTTTAAAGGTGTCATAATCTGTGAATTAGTAGAGTGGTACTTATAGCACCAATGTTTTTATTCGAGTTTACTATTGCTACTGTTATTCTATTCATCAAACTTGACAGACGAGTGAATATATATTAGTGGAAATTAACCTGAAAGGTAATTTGGTGGATAAGGTGATGTTGAGAGAAAAGAGTCATTGGTTGCTCTTATAATGTCTGTTATTGAGTGTAGCACAGGTGTTTGTGGTCTTCATTTTTATTTGGGGTTTGGTGGGGGGTTGGTTATCTTCATTTTTATGCAAAAAGCAGTTGGATTAGAAAACCCTCTGCAGTTGGGTTTGCATCTTCATTTCGAGTCTTGTTCTATATGATAAAAAACAACAACATGAGAGGTCATGTTGTGAGATTTTGTGGAGGGAATACAAATGTACTTCTACTAGTAGTGATCAAGTGAGTGGACCATCTTTTTATCTACTGTTTCTTCAATTGGACACCATGACATATCATGTTTATTTAAATGTGATGGTATCATAGTAGTTAACTGCTTTGTTGAGCAATGTTTAGTTCACCTATAGGTGCGCACTCGGACATAGACGAATTGGTGCACCCGACTCATTAACCTCTATTAACTCACATTATTACGGTTTTCACCGGGTTGTGATCCGCTGCTGTCTTTAGCAGGTGATTGGTTCATATAGTCAAACGTGTATGCTTTTGTGTGTGCATTAATCCAGCTCAAATCAATTTGTCTATGTCCGAGTGCCAATTTTCTGCTATTGTGTGTTGATTTATTTAGTATCAACGTTACTTCTTCCCTAGATCAGAATAAAAGCCTGATTTTGGTTTCTTTAATTTTCTCTTTATCTCTGTGGCTTGTTAGTTATCTTACAGTTTAATCTTGCGCAAAGCAAAATACAACTTCAAACACATACAGTCTTAGCATGCAAATCATAAAACCATCAGGAGTATCATCTTATTGAAGATAACATGGACTGTTGTCATTCTTTTTGTTGCTTTATTCTCGGTTGTATCTGTTACTTCTGGGCAAATGCATGTAGATGCAAATACACTCCAAATGTAAGTTTGGTAACTATATCTCCAATGTTTGAAAGTTGATTATTACAAGATTTGTTTTAGTGTTGCGATGAGATTATAAAATAGGGTTGCAAGTAAAGTAAGACAAAAGTATAAAGTGGCAAACGAAAATTTTAAAATGAATGAGATAATAATTGGAAATGGATGATAAAAGAAGAATGTATTCCTTTTTTGGTTTTCCATAGGACAACACTACATGCAGTTTAACAAAGGAAGCCTCAATTGGCTGAGCTGTTTGTTTTGAGATTTTGACGGGTTATGTTTCATGTGTTAGTGTTGTGGTCGGTTTTCAACTTGTCTTCACATATTTCACTAAGTGATTGCCCTTAATGATATTGCATTTAGTGGGTATGGAGGTTGAGGTTTTATCATAGAGATATGATCCATGGACTTAATGAGAGGCCTAAAAACACTTGGCAATATCCTGATGGAGTGTAAAATAAACGGGTCCTTATCTACAGCCATCAGAATCTTTGAAAAATGTTTTTAGGCCGCCCATTAAGCCTCTAAATTAGGTCCGTTTATCATATTCATTTATCATAATATGTTGGCTCTCCAAACTTTTCATGTGCAAACAATTTCTATTACTACCTTCTTAAACAATCATGAATTTTACAGGTCTTTTAGCTAGTAGAATAATAACCTAAACAACCAATTTTATTAGGCAAGATAATAACTTTCGAGATTTCATTAACCCAACATCCACCTTGGTGACATAAATGACCCCAAACAATGCTTATTATCGTTGTGTGTTGATCTTGTCTCACAACACACAAATATAGGCAAAAGTTCAATATAGATCTCAAATTTACTATAGATCAAATGAACTAATAATAGCCATTAATTTTATTTTAAATAAACTTTCACCATTTTTTTAAAAATTAAATATTTCGCAAACCGTTAATTGTTACGCGATAAAAATCATATCATTGCGACGAGAATTAAATTATCTTTCTATAGATATGCACAAATATATTTAACGATTTTTTTCAAAATTTCAAAGCAGAAAAATCATATATGATTTGTGAAATCATATATGATTTTACAAATCATATATGATTTTTAAGCGGAATTTTTGAAAAAAAATGTCAAAATATAAAAAAGTGCATAAGATAATTTAATTCTCGTCACATTGGTATATTTTTATAGTTTGAAGATTTACTATTTGCAAGATATGTTGTTTAAAAAAAATGAAAAATAATTTTTTATTAACTTTAATTAAAAATGAATGGATAAGATTGATTTATTGGATCTATGGTAAATAAGAGATCTATATTGATCTCAACTCCACAAATATATCGTATTTCACGACCCATACTTTACCCTAGGGGTGTGCACGGTCTGAAAACCGGACCGGACCGGACCGACACCCGAGTGCGGCAAAAATCCTAGACCGAGACCGGACCGAATGTGGTCGGTCCGGTCTCGGCCCTTGCCGGCCCCGGTCGGTCTCGCCAGTCCGTCCCAACAAGGCAAATTCGTCGGTTTTGTCTGGACCGGACCGACCAGGACCGAATTAGCCTAAAGCCGAGACCGCGGACCGGACCGAATGTGGTCGGTCCGGACCGAATGTGGTTGGTCCGGTCTCGGTCCGTGTCGGTCCGATCGGTCCTTCGGTCGGTCCGGTCCGTTCGGGTCAAATGCTCACCCCTACTTTACTCTATTGATATTACGTAGAGCAACCGAGTATTTTGGAAAAACAAAATCTAAAACAATACGAGTAATAAAATTAAAAAAATATATAATCAAAACTAAAACAAAGGTATTAGTTCAAAACTTAGAGGAGAGTTATTTTACATACCAAACTTTTCTCACATACGAAGGGACTCATCTCCACCATCCATCTAAAAAGAAATCAATTAGAAATTAAAAACATTTTATTATTTCACATATTTTTTATAATTTAAATATCTCTTAAACCGTTAATCGTTAAGTGAAAATATTTAAACCATCGCGACGAGCATTTAATTATCTCTATGCGGGCACTTTGATATACTTTCAAAAGAAAAAACTCATTTTTCACGCTTTTTCGTTGCTTTTTACGTTAATGAATTTACATTTAAAATCATATATGATAAAACACTAAATTGAACATCATGTGATATTAGTGTTAAATCATATATGATATGTAATATCACATGTGATATTATATGTAATATCATATGTGATATTACACTATCACTGTGATATTACATATATCATATATGATATTACACTAATATCACATGTGATATTCAAATTAGTGTTTTATCATATATGATTTTTCAATGCAATTTCAGTGCGTAAAAAACTAAAAACTTAGAAAAAAAAACGGAAAATAACGAAAATAAAAATTTTGTGGAAAGTATATCAAAGTGCCTATCTATAAAGATAATTAAATGCCGTCGTGAATGATATATTTTTTCGCTTAACAATTAACTGTTTGAGATATATTAATATTTGAAAAAAGGATGAAAGTGGGTTTTTTTAATTGTTGGGATTAATCTCATCCATTAGATCAAATAAAAATGGATAGTGGAGATTGATCCCTTGGTATGTAAATAATCTTTTGTCCTTAAATGATCTTAAATCAAAAACTTATCCTCTCTAGTTTCTATTAGGCCTTGAAACTTTCCAAATGAAACAAAACTATAAGCCCATATATTGAAGGCCCAGAAGTTTGAAACCCTAATATCATTAGGTCATCATATATTGTACGTTTCACCGCCCTCTGTGTCTAGTGTCTACTCATTCACAACCTAGATCTTTACCTTATAAAGAAAGCCCTAAACTCCACCAAAATCACAAAAATCTGTCAATCAGTTATATGCTCGTCTTTTCTTTCTAAAACAAGAATATCAATACATTTTCTGATTGAAGGGTTCCAAGGAACTATCATGCATTCAGATCCTTTTTATGACAATGTTATTTGGAATCCTTTAATCAGATAATATATTGCTATTTATGTGGAGTTATTTGGTTAACTGTTGCATTTCCAAAATTTATTTAACAAAGCATGCATTTGTGAAACTATTTAATAAATTAGGTTATTTTATTTATTTTACTAATAAAAGCATAAAGCCTATGAAATAGAACAAAATAAACAAAGTTATGGTATGTTTGGCGAAATAGGCTCGACTGTACCAAGTACGTGCGGGCTTGAAATGGAGACTTATATTATAAGTCGAAATTAAAATTTGTATTTTTATAAAATTGTTTGGAATGGGAAATTTGGAGTTTATTATTCCAAAATTACTACAAATGACATAATTAAATGAATTTTTGTATATGTTAGATATTTTTGTGAGTAAATAAGTAATTAATTCTTCAAAAGCCCCAAGCTAAAGTTTTAGCCGACTTATTTCATAAGCTCTTCCATAAGCTCTATGACAAACGAGACTTATTTTATTAACAAGCCCCAATGTCCCAAAGCCCACGCCAAACATAGCCTTAAGCATCCATTATACATTGTTGCAATGAGTTTCTACCGCTCCATCTTTGCCACCACCTCACTCATTGTAGACTTCGCCTTTTCAATTCTTCAATTACTAATTAAGCATTCATGAGACAAAAAACTCAATAATCAATCTAGCTCCAATACCATCTTAGTGACAACGTACGTTTTTTCCGACATTATTGTACTTGAATGAACAAACTATCTTAGGTAGAAGAACACATAATTAAAATATGATCACATACACGATACACATGAAACTATGGAACTGATTTTCAGTGTCTCTTCGATAGACTTCGAGCTTCGACTTTTTTATAGTTTCAGTGAAACTATGGAACTGATTTTCAGTGAAACTATGATGAATCCCAATATTTTGTGTTTAAAAGGAATTAAGCAAACCACATTAGACTTTTATATTCATATATGTGGTGACATGTGATAGAATGCGTGTTTAAATAGGTGTATTAGTAAAAACTTTCTTTTTATAAATATTTTTAAAAATACATATTTTGTTAAATTAATTACAAAACTACTATGCTCGCCTAAAACACTCATTTATGTGCCTCCATCTCGTTTTGGGTATATACTGCTGTTAAGGATTACTTGTGATGTATGGAACTATGATCTAGATTCATATGTAACCCCACTTGCTCGTTTATCTTCTTTTTTTGTTTTTTTATTTTTGATCTACTTTGGCTTAATTTTCGTATGCATGCGAAAATTTTGTTCATATTAATCTCCGATCTATATCTAACTGCTTTTATATATTGCATCTACCTCTCGGCTTTAGTAATCAAATATTTTCCAGTAAGTTTATTTAATTATTATTTTACTAAGGCAACTCTCCATAAATCATACTCAAAGTTTCATCTCCTTTTTTTTTAGGGATTGAGTCGTAGAATAGCAACGTACTTTTCCAAGTGTCCCATTCTGGTACGCTGCTTTTTTAAACTGTAAAATAGAATATATTTTCCATAAGTGTCCGTTTAAGATGCTGTATTTTTATTAAGAATTTACCTTCCATGTCGCTCCACTCCATAAGTGTTCCATTTTGTACGCCATCCCACGCACTAAATCGAACACTTCTTAAAAGTACATCATATTCTACGACTTAAAAAAATACACGCTAGAATCTTAATACTCTACTTAAAAGTATATCATATTCTACACTTAAAAAGATTACACGCATCTGAATTGACACTTAAAAAGACGCCGCTATTCTACGACTCAATCCCTTTTTTTTTATCACTTATAAGATATGATTTAAGGTTGTTATTTACAGTTTAAACACAAACATATTTTTATTTTATTTTATTTTGACAAAACTGGTTTTCGACTATTGTTAAATTTTCAGCAGCTGAATTAATTAAGACATTAAGTGGCTATGTTTTTAAAGGGACGAAGGCACATCCCTGTTGATTGTTTTTCTAACATGTCAGAGCATTTTACTTCAAAAACTGGAATTATTGTAAACATAAAATTTTTATTTTTGAAAAGCAATATTGTAAACATAATTTTACATAATAGACGTATTTTATTTTTGTCCGTATATGCCATAATTCATTTCATCATAAAAACAGAGTCAAACACTAACTCGGTTGATAGCAATATTTGTGATCATAGTGAGGTTTTGGCCTTGGGTGTACATCATTGTTGTAACGGTCGATAAAAAACAGACTGAAATAATTGACTCATAACAACAAAGTATGGTTCGGAAATGGTTCTAGGATTAGAAGCTCCATCCTTGACTGTAGATCTTTTTCTCTCAAGAGATAAGGGGGTGTTTGATAACTACGTATAGGTAGGATATGATACAGCGTGAGTCACCTTATTGGTCATAAAGACTCTTATTGGTCAGTTTGATATGAAAAGTGATGGTGCTGATTGGGTCAAATGCCTTCTGAGTGGGCCGGCTCAAAATATAGGTCTCCCATTCAACATGAAATCATACGCAAAAATGTTTTATTCTTTTAGCCGCACTTTAAAATGTATACTACTGACTTAAAATTATTGTCTAATTTTAACTCTAAGTGGATTAGTTTTTAAATATATTTTTATTAATATAATTTTCATCAATATTATATAACAAACAAAAATACTTAAGGTCATAGTTGAAAAAGAAATACTTCAAAAAGTCAAAACCGAACAATTATTTTAAAATGGAGGTAGTAACAATTTATTTGGTTTAATAACCTCTAACATCATTATAAGAAAGTATTGGTCAAACATGAAATGATAACATTTTTTGATTAGTGCATACCATAAAAAAATGATCTCTATATATAAGTATCGAAATCAAGTGCCTGAACTCGATTTGTATGCATTTCGTTAGATGCGTAAATATTGGATGCCAACTGATTTTTTATTTTCTTTTATAAATGTCGAACAATATTTATTTTGTACTAAGTATATGTATGTATATTATATCTAAGTATACAATCCCCTTTCTAAACATGCGTAAAAACTGAGAAAATGTGATATCTTCAATACTAAATCATGTAAAATGACGACATTAACGTTAATGTACTAGGATCATTCTCTATTAAAAACAACTAGCAAACAATAGTGTTTTAAATCAGAACAACAATCATTCAGCAATTTTGTATCATTTAATATCTTGATTCATTCATCGATAAATCATAATATTTTATCAAACAGTCTCTGAGTGCGTTTTCGAAAGTTTTTACTTTAAGTAAAAGACTACAACAAAATAAATATAAAATGAGAATCTCAATTACTAAAATCTAACCAGCAAGTTTTTCATTGGGCTTTGAGAGTTTATGAATGAAACACAAACGGTGGCCAATGTGAAGCCAAAATAAGAGAAGACCTATCTTACTAGGGTTTACACCTTAAAAATGAAGCTAGTAACTACAACTCTAGAAGTTAAAATATCAATATATTTTCTAACTGTTGGATTCCAAAGAACGAACATACGAACATATATTCATTTCATGTTTAGTTTTATTCTTTGGAATTCTTTTGTTAGATGTTGTTATTTCTGTGCTACATGAAATTTGTTATCCCCTTTGTGCTTCAAGATGTGAAAATATCAATATATTTTATAATAGTAGGATTCCAAAGAACTAACATATGTTCATTTCATGTATAGTTTTGATCTTTGGAATCCTTCTATTAGATGATATGTTGCTATTTAGGGCTGAGCATCAGGCCGGATCCTGACCCGACCCAACCCGTCCCGACAAAGCCCGATCCCGAAAGACACCTAATTCCTAAACCGAATACTGACCCGAAAGTAGTCGGTTCAGTCGGTTCGGTATAGTCGTGTTTCGGGATGATCGGTTTCGGGCAACTTTGCTTGTTTTTTTCGGTTTTTTTCGTCCCACCCCGGCCCCGACCAAAACCGAAAGTGCTAAAATGAAACCGAGTCCCGACCCGAGAAGCTATTAGTCGGTTTCAGGATGATCGGTTTATGTCGGGATCGGGCCGGTTGTCGGGACTCGGGCGGTTTTGCTCACCCCTATTGCTATTTATGTACTACACGAAACTGGTTGTTATTCTTTTTGTTTTTCCAAAAGTGAAAATATCGACACATTTTCTAATTAAACCTCGATAATATGTCGCTATTTCTGTGCTGCATATTAGGCTACCAATGCGTGACCTGGTCAATCCACCGCATCATGCTCTCTCTACTTCTCAAAAGACACGCAATTTCAAATCATTACAAATATGAACGATTTTTTAATTCAAACATTTTAAACAACAAATTTAAATTCATTAAAATTAAAAACAAATTCGAATAAACATTAAAAACATTACGTAAATGATTCAAATAACATTAAAAACATTACAAAAATTATTTATCGTCTTCCTCATCGTCATTGTTACTACCGTCTTCATTCTCTTGATTTCTACGATTTCTCCAAATGTGTTCGATCAAATCAAATTTTAAGTGGAGATGAGTTGATGAGTCCATTAGCTCTTGAGTAACTACTAACGATTCTTCATGCGATCTTAAGGGGTCGTGATCACTATGGCCCTCATCTTCGAACCATGTAGGACATATTGCCAACTGCTTGTGTCGAATGATCATATTATGTAATATGATACATGTATACACAATATCTTGGAGATCCCGTTTATACAACCCTCGAGCAGGAACTTTAAGTATTTTTCACTTCTTCTTCAACACACCAAAAGCCCGTTCCACATCTTTCCTTGTTGCTTCGTGCTTTCTCTTGTACAATATTATTTCTTATCACCCGTGGGAGGATTTGAAAGGGACTTAATAAAAACGGACCTAATAAGAACGGACCATTGTGGATATATCCCGTCAGTAAGATAATATCCCCTTTTATAAGGTACATCGTTAGCCTCAAATTCAAGGTCTGGTGCTTTCCCAGATTTGATATCATTGAAAACATTGGAACGTTGTAAAACATTTACGTCGTTATTCATTCCGGAGACACCAAAGAACGCATGCCAAATCCATAAATCTTGAGAAGCGACCGCTTCCAATAAAATGAATGGATGTGGCCCGTGATCACCCCTAGCATATTGACCTCTCAAACTATTTGGGCAATTCTTCCACTCCCAACTTGTACAATCAATGCCTCCCATCATTCCAGGAAATCCATGCTTATGCTCGTGATGAGCATATAATCTTTCAATGTCATAATACGTGGGCTTTCGCAAATATTCAGCACCATATAACTCCATGATAACTGTGCAAAACTTACGGAGACATTCACGGGATGTTGTTGTAAAGCAATGCATTCTCGTCAAGAGAATCGAACGCCGCGTATCCCAATTGACGAATGGCCGCAGTACTCTTGACCAATGGGCCAATACCAGGTATGCCCCTAGCATCAAGAGTTTATCAAAAATAAGGTGAATGATAAGTTACCTCGAGAAAAATTTGTGTGAATAGTTCTCGGCTCATTCCGAACCACGCATGTAATGTTCTTTCGTCGAATCTGGGTTTCTAGTATGCCAATAAACGCATGAGCACCCTCATGATCCCTACGTATGTACCTTTGTGGAACTTTTGGATGTGATGCTTTGTAAGCCTTCCAAGCAAAATACGCAAACTCCACAAACTCACTAAAAACTTCATCATCGTCGGAAGACGAAGAACCAAATAATAGCTCGTACGACATATTAAAAGAATGTGTTTGAAGGTATTGATAGAAATTTTGTTTGAAATTGTGTGATAAGGAGAATTGATTGTAGGTTTTGCGTACTCGACTATTTCCTGGCCCATTCTAGCAACTCTACGCCAAGCCCAATAAAAAGAAGAAAGTTTATCCGAAAAACACCTTTCAACGCTTTTGCGTTTATGATAGATTGATAATTGATAAGGTTTTAAAATGTACCTTTTTGAGGGGTCGTTTAAGCCCTTATTTGATCACTTTTGTATCCGTTATTACTTAATATCGTTCCTTTTCACTTTTTAGGTATCTTGAAGGCAAAATGCTGGAATGACACTTATTCACGAAAGGCGAATATACGAAGAAAATGGCCAAAGTCAAGAATCAAGACACTCAGGCTGCTGGAACTGGAGAGGACGGCGTCAGGCACAAATATGTGACGCCGTCGGACTACTTTTGCGACGGCTCGTATGCTTGCATGTTTTCCATGTCCGGCTAATTTACTTGTGTGTTTGCTTAGGGAATATGAAACTTAATTATTGAATATTGATTGGTTGTCTCTTATCTTAATTGTTAATGATCTAGTATTGCGATAGGTCATCCGTTGTGCAGTTAATGCTTGATTAATCTTTGTGAACCTTAGCTTATAATACCTAGAGTCATTGTAGGCTAAAATATCTGAAGAGTACCTTAGAGTTAAGTTTATAAATCCTAGAGATTTTGTAGGATAACCTTTGTAGTTTCAAAGAGTTAGGGATAAACACATACCCTACGACTTTAGACACACAAGAATAAGGACGTGACAATTCAACCATCAATAGGAGATAATTAAGGAGTAATAAAACCTAAGTAAACACATCTTTAAATCATCATACGAGCACACAATACTTAGACATAGACTACCCACACCTTAGTTAATTAGATAATTAGATAATAGAAGTAATCAGTAGAAATACCAACCCCCAAATCCAAACCCCGAGATTCGTACCTTTCCATTTACTAAAAAACATAAAAAGATAAAAAAATAATCTTCCTCAACCCCAACCTTAGCGTATTAACTTCTCACTAGCATTCCTATTCCCCAAGAGAACGATATCAATTCCCGTGGCTTACCGTAATACTACACTACAACGATTAGGTTCACTGCCTAGGGTGTTGAAAAACTTGCTCGACGAAAAGGAAGTTCCTTTGACCCCGAACGACGCTGCAGCGTATCAAGTTTTATGCCGCGCCATGAATAGAATAGCTAGTTAGTAGTCCACCTCGTTTAGGTTTTGATGCAGGTTTTACTAACCAGGTTTTAATATTTGTAATTACTCGTTAAACCTATGGTCTACCCTAATGCACTAACGGGCAGTGTACCCGGTCGTGTGTAGTGTAGTATTCTAAGAAAACCGAGGTCGTCCTAAGAGCTACGTGGATTGGAAATTAACTTAAGTCTATGTCACGATTTTAATTGCTTTTAAGATAGAAATAATAAAATTAACTAATAAAACAAGAAAAGAAAGCAAATAAGGGCAAGAGCTGTGATCAATGAAGGATAGTGGTGCTAACCTAGTTATTCATCCTAGCTAGTAATGTCTTCGTCTAATTACTTCCAATTACTTCAGGTGAGGTCAAAGTCGAGAGGACAACATTTGGTTAATTCGCCCTAACCTATCAACAAAGATGCCACCACAGGAGAAATCAGCGACCGCCATAAGTCCTGTTATTCCTGGTCCCCTAAGCCGAGTCATTAAGTACCGCTACATGCTAGATTTATAATAGTGAGTGCTCGGCCGTTAGGAACTTAGACACTCACCCCCTAATTCTTAAGTTCATCCAAACGATAGGTGATCAGTTGGTCAAATCAAACAAGTAGAAAGGGTCGTCAGTTGGTCATATCTTACCCTTCCCGTCTCAGTCCGCTCACCTAGGGTCAGTTGGTCATATCTCCTAGGCAATTGGCCTCTACCGTTATTCAAAACTACCGAACCAAGGGTGGCTACCAATAAACTATGCATGCATACACTTAGAAATAATTATGTGGAAGTAAAATAAACGCAAACAAAACAATTAAGGAATCATAACTAGGCCAACACCAGGGTGTTTAGCCAAACATATAGTAAATTATACCAACAATAATGAATAAATCATGAATTGAATTGAACATAATGTTTGATACAAATTACTTGATGTAGAGCTAATAATGATGATGATCTGAGTGAATTGTTCCTTCAAACTGGCTTCGGACTGAAAATACCGGAATGGTGCCCTAATCAACCCCTAGAGAGGGGTAAGAGATCTAAAAATGAAGGGTCTGTATTTATAGCCCCGACATAGTTACGGCATAATTAAATAAATTAATTACGTCGTAACTAAAGTTACGTCGTAACTAAAATAAATAGTTACGTCGTAACTACTTACAGTAAATCACAACTTCGTAGTTTTTGTAGTCAACATCTTTACTTGAATCTTATTAGCTCTAGTTGACGCTTTTAGTCCCTCATCGCTCTTGTTACTTTTATAACAAGTCCTTGTACTCAATAAACTTCGAATAAACTTGCCGTTTTTAATCCCTGGACCTCGAAACTTTGCGCCCGAGTAATTAATTACGGCGTAACTAATTATCCGAGTTACGCCGTAATTCTTCAACCATATATTCATATCCGCTCCGTAATTATCACTACGGCGTAACTAAATTGAAACACGCATCGTAACCTTCACAAAATAATTACGACGTAACCATAAGAATTGGTTACGCCGTATCCTTCAAAGCTCATATTTACGCTGTAACCTTATTAGCTAGTTACGGCGTAGTCTTCACATAAAATTCAAAGGCCCTCAGAATCAATCTTCGAACATATAGTTGGCCTTATATCACTACTTTTCCGCTCCAACGCCTCATTTATCCTGAAATGCAAATATGAATGAATATGAAAGAATTAAGTACCATATTAATGCAAATGAGGCCATAAACACGGGAATTTGATATATAAAAGATCATGCTAATTTGATGTTATCAAATATCCTCCCACTTGAATCCTACTTGTCCTCAAGTAGACCCTTTAAATAATTCTTAAAAAGATATCTCCCAAGATTAATTAGAATATATGAGTCTAAAAATCACCTAGCTAGAAAATTCCAAACCGAGCACCTCAATGAAAGGGAATTGAAATCACACTCACTCTCATAATTCACGTGTTTAATATTTTTGGGGTGATCACTAACCGTCAGCTTATGGCGAGTATTCTATCATAGGCTTGGCAAAGATACTAATCTCCACCACTATAGTCTATAGATGCAACTATTCTAAAAGGCAATGGGTTGACACAACACAGGCTTATGGGGTTATTTTGTCATTACTAACGAGCCACGGGCGGGACAAAACCACGATACATGACCAAATTCATAGCCAAGACACCAATGATTGCTCGCTTCTTCACCTAAACTCGATTCATGACTAAGGGTAGGATAAGACATGGGAAACATTTAATGGGTGTAAGACATAAAACAAATAGATTCCTAAGTCCATATAGTCCCCACAACTAATGCATTCAATCCCATAGCAAAATTCGAAGGTCAAGAGTCAATGGGTCTTCAATACACGAGTCAATGCATAAGAAATGTAGTGTAGTGCCTCATAATCTCTATAAACTAGGCAAATAAATGCATTAACTCGGCCTTCATCATCAATGAAAAAAGAATGTGCTATATAATTTTTTTTTTAAATTTGGGTAATTTTAGCACTTTTTCAATCAAAAAATTATAAAATCAACCATTTCTATCTCTCATCCCCCCACTTGAAATGTACAATGTCCCCATTGTACGAAAATTGATTAATATTTTTTTTTACAATCAGCAATAAACAAACTAACAAACTCTTGCTTGCATGGTCTTTTTTTTTTCACTTTTTTCACCTTTTTTTTTTTTTTTTTTCACTTTTTTCACTATACATGAATAAAAATAAAAACAATACGAGCATTGATGAGTGTCTAAATACTCATCATTTTTGTACAATCTAAACTGCAAAATCATCTGAAAACACTCAAAAATGCATCAAATTGATGAAAATATCACAAATCAGTGTTTTATGTGTTTTGAATGCAAAAAGATCAAAATCAGATGAAAAATGATTCAAGTTTGCAAAATTGGCAGTTTTAGTCCCCCAAGTTTTAAAAGTTGTCAAATCTAGTCCCTGGAATCCAAAAATGTAGAATTTTATCATTCAAGGTCCCTGAAATATTCTAAGTTGTTAAAAATGGTCCTTGAATGATTCTTTGGTAAAATGGCAGAAAAGGTCCCTAAGCTTTGAAAAATGTCAAAATTGGTCCTTGGATATTTTAAAATGGAAAATGATCAAATTTTATCCTTGTACTATCAAAGTTTGTCAAGTTTGGTCCTTGTGATAAGTTTGGAAAAGTATCATGTTCAGTCCCTCAAGTTTGGAGAATTTGCAAAATTGGTCCTTGTTATCACTACTAAACCAAACGGACACATTTTAATATCAAAGCCCCAATCCAAGTCCAATACCGGTGGCCCATCCACAAGCCCAATCCCAACTTGACCCTTGAGCTAGGCCAATATACATTTTGACCCCAGTCATAATCCATTTTGACCCACCCCGTTAATAATATCAAACGGTCAAAGCAAGTCAAACGCGCCAAAAATCCCAGTATCTGTTCATCCTCCTCACATAGCCAGAAATCCAATACAGAGCGGTATTTCATCTTTTTCAACACACCACTTGCTCCTATCCATTCCCCCTCCTTACCTTGTCCCCCTCCACCTCCACATCTTCCCAAAAACCATTAATGTTTTAAACCTGCTCAAGAAGAAATTGGCGCCAAAAAATCCAAATGGACGGATATGATGAGTTTAGCCAATCCAATGGCTCAGATGAGGTGGGAAAGTTTCAGAGGTCAACATAGAGTCTCAAAAGTCATTATAAAGAGGAAGAGAAGCATTGTATCAATATATCTAGCATAATTTTAGTTTATCCATGTCGTTTTAGCTTAATTTCAACTTTCAGTGTATGTTTTAGTTTTGAAGCTTTGTATTTCAAGTTTTCAAGTATTTGTGAACCTTTTGCAAGTATCAATTTCAAGTTTTAAGTATATTAAGATCAAGTTTATGCAATTTCAAAGTTTCCAAAAATCTCATGTATGTTCCAGTGTTGTTTTTAGATGTTTTCAAGGACTAAATAAGCACATGTAAGCTCCTAGATAGCTTCTAAAAGCTATTAGATACATTAAAATTCAGTTTAGAATAAAAAAGGAAAAATCACCAAAAATACCAAATAATTAGTTGAAAAATCAAAAATCCCATGGAAATGGTGATCACAGTTGGGCGGTGAATTTTGGATGGCCTTGGGTTAGTGGCTTAGTGGTAAGCCTAGAGGTGATCTTTGATCTTGGTTCTGTATTTTCAGTTGGATAGCCATTTGTAAGCACTTTTGATCATTTTGGCATTTCAACTGTTTGGAGTGTTCATTAGTTTGAATTTCTGTTTCTTTATGTTCATTAGTTATAATTAAGTATATTTAAGCATTAAAATCAGTTTGTTGTTCTTTTAAATTTGTAGTTTATAAAAATTTCATTTTGACAGTTAAAATAGCTTAAGCCTAAATTCTTAGTTTTATGTTGTTATCACTATTGGTTCATGTTTATTTAGTCTTATTTAATGATTATATAAAGTCTTCAATTAGTTTTATGGTTTAAATTTGTGATTTGCTTTGAAAAAGTTCCAAAACAGTCATATAAGGGTGTTTGGATTTTCTTGTTTAAACCATAGTAGGTCTTGTTTGTATTGATTGTTTGTGCTGGTTCTGTGTCACTTACACACCTAATATCTCAGTTTAACAAGAAAAACCAGTGGTTATTTGTCAAAAAGTCAAAAATACTTTTGATCATGTCTTGTGTGTTAACTGTTTGAATTTCATGATTCATGATCATGATTTTGTGTTAGTAAGTTGTTAGTGTTGATCAAATCAGTCTTTATATACCTTAATACATCTTATTCAGTTCACAGGATCAAATCAAATTTCATTTTAGTCAACTCTTTTGGTTTTTATAAAAAGTCAAATTTTCATTTGGTCATTTTTGAATAAACTTTAGAATTCCACTGTGTGTTTAATAGTGAGATTTAGCTTAAAAGCTTTTGGGTTACTAAAGTTCAGTTGCTAAACTTAATTAGAAAAATACTAGTTTTCCTTTAATCAGCTTTTTAAGTGCTTATTTTCTTATTTCTTTTGGACCCTTGTTCTGAAATGGTGCCCTGTGCACAGTGAGTGGTACCATCTTGATAAGCTCACAAGTAGCTTATTAGTTAGCCTCAGCTTGTGATCCTTGGTTCTTTGGAAATCCAACCTAGCCATCTTGAGGTCTCAAGTTTGGTTTTTCATTTTGAAGCTTGTTTGGTAGGCGCAATAAGCCTAATCCTTGTCCCATTTCTGTCTTAGAAAGCATAAAGCCAAGTGCTTATTTTTCTTTTTAGTAGCTTATTAGTGTTTGTAATTGTTCTTTCTAGCTTCATTTATGTTTATCTAGCTTGTTTGAATCTTATTCCACCTTTGTTTCCAATTTGTGAGCTTGTTTGAGCTTAAATCATCAAATAAGCTCTTTAGCCCTTGTTGGGATAATAAGCTCTCAAATAGCTTATTTTTTATTTGTAAAATTTTTGTCTTTATAAAAGTAGCTTATAATCAGTAGTTAAGTAGTTTTCAAAAAGAAAAACCAGAAAAACATCAATTTAAAAATAGTGATAGCGTTTATTTAATAGTTTTTAGCTTTTTGATTTTTCTTTTCATCTTATTAATAAGAAAATCTAGTTTTATATTTTTCTTAGTTTTCTGTCACCTTAAGTTATTTTTAGAAAAAGTTTCATAATTTTCTAATCTGTTTTAGTATTTATTATAATTTTAAGTAGTTAAAAGTATTAAATAATTAGTAATAAATAATTAAAAAGCATAAAAAAATATATTTTCAGTTTTAAAATTAGTTTTATTATATTTTAGATTTTTCCAAGTTAAAATTTTATTTTTCCAGGTTTATTTTATATTTTCTAGTATTTAAGTGTATTTTAAATAGTAATTAATTAGTAATAATTAGATAAAAAGTGTAAAAAATATCTTTTCAATTTTAAAATAAGTTTTATAATATTTTAGATTTTTCTCAATCATAATTTTATTTTTCTAGCCTTATTTCATATTTTCTTTTATTTTAGGTTATTAATAAATAGTTTAAAATAGTTTTTAATTAATAATAATTAAATAAATAGTTATAAAAATAATTTTCTTTTTCTAATAATTTTATTTTATTTTTAGGATTTCAAAAATGTCATTTTCATATTTTTAGGTCTTTTATTTCTTAGATTTCACTTTTTATTTTGTACGTTTACGTAGTTTTTAAACGTATGTTTTACGTTTGTTTTATCTGATTGTTGTGCTTTCCAATTCTGTGTCCAAATACATTCCAATCAATCAGTAGTGTAATAATTCAATCAAAATCTTTACTGATCACTATCCTTAGTGATCATTCTATCATCTGATCAAGTTTTTGACACACCATTGAGTCTCCGTGGGACTTAACGACCCGGGAATTCATTATATTCTCTGATCTTCATTGCATTTGTGTTTTAACTGTTTTAAGTTTCTACAGTTAGCCCCATTCACAAGTGGCTAGCTTGTGTGATTAAACTTGACGGTTCGGGACCAATCAAATTTTGGCGCCGCTGCCGGGGAGGCTTTAGCGTGTGTTAACCATCTTTTTCAGACCCATTCTTGCACATATACCATCTTTTGTATAAAAGTTTTTTGTAAAGATATAAAATCTCAAAAAAAGTTCATTAGCACTTTTCCTAAAGTGTTAACAAACCCAAAAATATATAAAACAACAAAACAATCGGAACGTTTTCTATCTTGTATTTTCTTTGAGGTGATTCTTAAAGAGATACGATTTGGTTAAACGAGACGATCCAAAAATATTGTCCAAAAGTTTTTAAACCCATCAGCACAAATCATTACCTACGTCTTTTCAGTGGTACTTAATAAATACATAAAAATCAACCACCGCAAATCAAGGCAGTACACCTACTAACTGGGGGTGTGACCATAATAAGTTCCCGAACAATAGATTTAAAACTTGCCTTTGTGTCCTTGTGATTTGGTGTACCTTTTTCAAAGAAGCCATTTCATTTGTGATTATTGGTTAAGTTCACTTGTCGTTTTGCCTCGCATTTGTTTTAAAAACTGATTTTTATACTTAGTGCATGCGCACTCGTTCTTCCAGTTCTACAAGTCCACTTTCGAACTTGGCAAATATTCCTCGTAGACGTAGAGGACGTTCTGCTCTTCAGCCGGTACGTGAATGAGGAACGTCTACCACCACCACCACCTGTCGTAATGGCAGAAGATAAGCCCATGAATGAGCTTCTCCAAGCACCCATCGAGGGTTACGGAGATGCTATTGTTGTCCCAGCCATCGTGGCTGATACCTTTGAGCTCAAAACCGGGTTGCTTAATCTAGTAACCCAAAGCCAATTCTATGGTTTTGAGCGGGATGATCCTCATGCACACATTCGATGGTTTAACAAGATTGCATCTACCATCAAGTACAAGAATGTCCCACATGAAGCCATCAAGCTTCTTCTGTTCCCATTTTCTCTAGAGGGACAAGCCCGGAATTGGCTTGAGAAACAACCCCCTCGTTCTATTGAGACATGGGAAGATCTAGTTACCAAGTTTGTTAACGAATTCTATCCTCCATCCCGAACTACAAGTCTTAAGAATGAGATAATGAAATTTTCTCAGCGATTTGATGAATCATTCGGGGAGGCATGGGATCGTTACAAAGAGTTGCTTCGCAAGTGTCCGCATCACGGTTTTACCGAGTTAATGCAAATGGATACTTTCTACAATGGTCTGAACCAGACCAATCA
>OU343218.1:8629932-8661388 GCA_910596185.1 Chrysanthemum makinoi | reverse complement strand
GATCTATCTCTCACTATTTACAATAAGATCTGAACATGGATTATAATATATGGCTTAGTTCTTTGTGAAATGCATCCACAGATTCTAAGTGGCATACTGGCAAAATTGGTTCCTGTTCCAGGGAATAACAGCAACAATGAAGTTTTTTGGTTAAAAACGAGACTATTATTTATTACGGAGTATCAATGATTACAGCATACAAAAACTAACAAATCCTCTTCTCGTCTCTGAAGATCTAGAAATTATTTTCTTTCTAATCAATAGTTGAGCCATTCAGATTCATCATTATATGTAACTGAAGAGCGGATGTGAATGAGTCTCACTGAAACATTTGCTTAAGGCAAACCATCATTGAACCTGCACCCCATTTAGCCCTTTATCTTAAGTTTGTAACCTTCCATTGTATGTCTAGTTTTACAGTAAAAAGGAAGCACTAAACCATTTGTAATTCTCCATACCGTATTGTATCCGTTGCACTAGGACTCGGATATATGAAAAAACCTCCATTCATTTTTTCCACTTACAGCACTGGATATTTTACAATTACTTTTTCTCTTTTGGACATTTACAAAAGATCATCTTATTATCTTGTTGACTTTCCTAGTTTCTATTTTGATTCAAACAGAATGGGCAAATTTGATTTAGCAAATTTTTTTACAACACCAAGGACTTCAATGCCGCGTTTCCAATTTCGGTTATAGAGATTCAATTCTCACTATAAAAGAGCCCATTGCATTCATCATTTGGGTGTATGGAGAGTAGGGGTTATTGCTAGTAAGCAAGAGCAGAGGCTATATGACATCTAATGCAAAAGCATCCACACTATCACATATTCAAAGATTGGTCATACTTCGGCACATTGAAGCAATGAGAACAGATATAAAAATACAAGTGGATTGTCATACGACACAAGATAGACCCCTTCTTCCTGATGAAGTATCAGGTCATCTCTGTCTTGCGAAAATACTGAAGCAAAATTTTGACAAAATTGAGATACTAATAGTATCGCTTAAACTAAGGTTTCAAGCCTAGTCCATCAGTTTGTACAGACTGTCAACAAGATATTATGCATGATGTGCAGATATATGTGAGATTCGTCAACATTGATCTCGGAAATATTGATCTTGTAGACAATAAATTATACAAGCATCAATTAATATACATCGCACTTAACTTTTTAATAACTTTAATTAGTTTATATGACGGTACGACTAACGAGTATCAAGTGGCAAAAGGAGATGTGGGCAATGCATAATAGCCTGAATGTAATAACTGAATATTGATCACCATACCTTTGCTTGCCTATTGCATCCTCCATTCCTCTCACATCATCCTAGCTCCACTCTATGTCATCAACTATCGTTAAGAATGCATACTACTGATCAAGCAGAAGTAGCGTTTCCATGTATGAACTCACACAAAATGAACCAATTTCTCCACAAATCCCAAGACCAGTGATGCGTTCCGAGCAAGGTTCATCAACTTCAAGTGCTGCTTCATAATCTTTTATCAGTGTTTCCACTATAATATCACCATTCTTCCTAAACCCGAGTATTGTCTTAATTGACGCACCTGGTGTGTTAATAGTAAATAGCTTTGTAAACGACTTTGAAACAACATCTTCCAGCATCCAGACACTATAAACTGGATTCTCGGCATCTATATTGTATTCAAGGACAACCAGAGACTCCGTTAGCTTAGATAAAGGATAATCAACATCGACATGGATTGCTAGTCTCTCTGGTAGGCATATTTCCTTAAACTCTTCACTTTTCATATCAAATGACATAATCAAATTACACGACTGAAATCCATCACCATCCATATTACTAATCCTATCAAAAGCAAACCAATAAATAAATCCATCTACAACCACTTGAGACCACGTAAACCGAACGGATTTCCTAGGTAAATTACCACAAGGGATTCTCCAAACACGCGAACTCAACTCAAAAACCTCAACTTGACAAGGGACACTACTTATACTTTGCATTCCCTTCCAAATATGAATATACGTAACCTTAACAATCTTAAAGTCACACGCGCCGCCACAAACTCCAAACCCCAAAACACTTTCATATAGTCCATGAAACACATTAGGCACAACGACTCTAACCGACTTTCTTATCGAAGGATTCCAAACAACAGCGAAATTCATAAACGAATAATAACCATATAAGCAAAACAAGCCGTGAGAGCTACCAACAACTACTTGGTCATCATTAAGCTGTTGAATAGACATTGGAACAGTATGGGAAGACTTGTGTTGAGGGAAAGTATCATTATCCGCAATCGAAACATAATTGTGTTTGAAATCTATTAAACTTTGGTACCTTATAAGAAGATGAGTTTGTGTGAAGGTGTAACTAGCAATAAAGTCGGAGCTGTCGATAACAGACTTCCATGTTTTCGAGACGGATCGGAATTGAATCAGTGATTTGACAGGAAGTCTTTTGATGATTTCTACTTGGATTTCATTTGGTATGTTGTGTCCTCCTGACATTTTGTTGATGAATTGAAGGATGCAATTTTGAGTGTTTTATTACAACAGGTTTTTGGAATGGGATGAGAGAATAGGTTGCAATCCTGTTACAAGTGTTTGGTTGACTATTTAGGGGTTGAGTAAAATACACACTCTTAGTCCTAGAACTTGACCAAAAAGGATAAAGATGTCATTGTACATATGAATTAAAATAAAATAAATATTTTACAATAATAGCGATGTACAATCACAAGATGCACAACTTTACATCTCATGTTCAAATGAACATGAGGGAATCCTTATCCGACCAAAAATAACATGTTGGGTCGTACCTTGGCTATTTAGTCATCGTGAGTCCCTATTCAATGTTTTTTTATGGGAGGTGATTTGTACACTTCACAAAATGATTGGTACACTCAAATCTATTGTGTTTGGACATTTATACCCTCACAAATACTCTTACATTTTCACCCTGTGAGGGTATTAATATCCAAACACAATAGATTTGAGTGTATCAATTATTTTGTGGAGTGTACAAATCAACTTCCTTTTTATGAGGTTGAGTCCATTTGACTGTTATTTTTTTGTCAACTCAAAATAGGTGAGGGCATAATTGTCTTTTTACTGTTATGTGCTAGTTAAAGTCGTTGTACACTGTTTTCATTTCTCTATATTACTCAAAACCTTAAAACTTGTCAAAATGGTCCGTTGTTGGTGTGGTAAGCAAGTAATAGTTCGCACATTGCGGACAACGACCAACCCAGGGCGTAGATTCTATGGTTGTCCTGATCAAGTAAGTGCATGTTAAGATTTTGGTTTTTCGCTATTAGCAAAGTACATAGTAAAAATGGTGGTTGTTTAATGACTTGCCATTTTCATGATTAGGGGTCTTCTTGTCTGTTCATAAGAAGGTATGATCCGAAAATGTGTGCTCGTTCAAGAATGATCATACCATGCCTTTTGAGGGGGATAAGTTTGACAAATGGGATAGGAGTGCCGATGATGGATAAATGAATATCTTATCTATCAATATTAGAGGGTTGAAGAAGCATAGGAAACGTATTTGGATCAAGGATATGTGTTCTAAACACAATATTCACTTTCTTGGTGTTCAAGAGACTAAGATGACTAAACTAGAACTATTCCGTATCAAATCCATGTGGGGTAACTTTAAATTTGATTACGCTTGTAGTATGGCTCGAGGTAGATCAAGGGGTTTGATTTCTTTGTGGGATCCTAATTTCTTTGTGAAGTCTAACATTTGGTGTGGGGATAACTATGTAATTGTGAAAGGAAAATGGAATAATTCGATTCAAGACTACTATTTCATTAATGTCTACGGTCCACAACACCAACCTGAAAAAACTAACTTATGGAATTTTTTACGTCTGTTTATTCAAGATCATCACGGAAGGGTTGTCTTGTTTGGTGATTTGAACAAGGTCAGTGATATTTCAGAACGCTGTGGTTCTTTGTTCTCAAGTGGAGATGCGGCTATCTTTAATTCCTTTATTCAAAACTCTGGCCTTCTCGATCTCCCTATGGGAGGTAAAATGTTTACATAGATGAATAAAGTGGGCACTAAGTTGAGTAAAATTGACCGGTTTTTGATTTCAGAAGACGTCTTAGAAGCTCATTCGGATGTTCACGTTACTATTCTTGATAAGCTTTGGTCGGATCATAACCCCATTTTATTACATTGCAACAAGATTGATTTTGGTCCTATTCCGTTTCGTATCTTCCACTCGTGGTTTGATCGTTCTGATTTCATTGATGTCGTTAAAGAGGCTTGGACGAACTTATCAATTGGAGAAGTAGGTCATAACAAAGCTTTTCATATAAAGCTTAAAGGATTAAAACATCATCTAAAACAATGGTACTCTCATATTAAAATTTATGATAATTCCAGAAAAAGAGATATCACTGCTTCTCTGCACACCATTGAGGATCTAATTGATTCTGGAAATGCAACTGATGATGACAGAGATCAACGTATCACTAAGCTTCACGAGTTAGATAATCTTGAGAAGTTGGAGTCTTTGGATTTAATCCAAAAATCTCGTATCAAATGGGTTGTGGAGGGTGATGAGAATTCGAAATATTTCCATGGTATTATTAACTCGCGGAGAAAACATCAGATGATCCAAGGCATTATGATTGATGGGGATTAGATTACTGATCCAATTATTATCAAAACGACTTTTCTTGATTTTTTTCAAAGACAAATTTGATTCGCATGATAATATGATGAACCTTCCTCCCTTTACAGTCGAAAGGTCGTTAAGTATATCTGATTATAGTTATTTAGAGTCGGTTATTTCTTTGGAGGGGATTCGTGCCTCGGTTTGGGATTGTGGTAGTCAAAAGGCGCCAGGCCCGGATGGGTTTACTTTTATGTTTGTCAAGCATTTTTGGGAACACATCAAGCATGATATTCAATCTTTCGTGGTTAAGTTTTTTGAATCCAATATGCTTCCTCAAGGTACAAATTCTGCTTTCATCACCTTGATTCCTAAGATTCCTAATCCTTTATTCATTAAAGATTATAGGCATATTTCGTTAATTAGTATTCAATATAAGATTATCGCCAAAATTCTTGCTAACTGCTTATCCAAGGTTATTGATTCCGTAGTTAGCCAAGAGCAATCGGATTTTATCTCAAGTCGACAAATTCTTGATGGCCCTCTCATTCTTAGTGAAATCATTGATTGGTATAAGAAACGGAAAAAGAAGCTATTGTTATTCAAAGTGGATTTTGAAAAGGCTTTTGATTCGGTAAGTTGGAGATATCTGGATCATGTTACGTACATGATGGGTTTTGGCATTAAATGGCGAAATTGGATCAAATCGTGTTTATATTCTGATAGAACTTCCATTCTTATAAATGGAAGCCCCACTTCAGAATTCTCTTTAAAGAGAGGCTTGAGACAAGGTGACCCCTTGTCGCCTTTCTTGTTCATCATCATTATGGAAGGCTTGCATATTGCTCTTAGAGACGCTATGGCTGCGAATCTGTTTCATGGTGTGAAGCTAGGTCCTTCTAGCCTTCGTATATCTCATTTATTCTACGCCAATGACGTTATTATAGCATCTAAATGGGATCATAGATATATGGAGAATATCATTCACGTGCTTCATGTTTTCTATATGGCTTCTGGGCTTAAGATTAACATCAATAAATCCAATTTATTTGGGGTGGGTGTTTCTTCTGAGGAGGTCGTTATATGGCGTACTACCTCAGGTTGCTTATCTTACTCTTTTCCTTCACCTTATCTTGGTTTACCTATAGGTGCCAATATGAATCGTGTTGCGAGTTGGATGGTTTTAATTGACCGCTTTAAGACTAAGCTTTCAGGTTGGAAAGCTAGCCTTTTATCTGTTGGTGGGTGTCTTACTCTCTCAAATCCATCTTAGAAGCCTAGGGATTTATTACATGTCGATTTTCAAGGCTCCTGAAATCGCTCAAGGTTCTGGTAGAAAGCTTACGGCTTCATTTTTTTGGGGGTTCTAACCGAAGATAAAAAGAAGCTTGCTTGGATCAAGTGGCCGAATATTTTAGCCTCTTTTGATAAGAAGCTTGATTGTCTCGTGGCATGCTTCCAAGGATTCTAAGGAGCGTGCTCATGTCATCTTTGTTGCTTCATGTTGGATCTTATGGCGCTTTCGAAACTGTGTTACATTCTGCTCTCAAGGTGACATATTTGACAATATCCATCTTTTTTCTTTCTCTTGGCTTACTTCTAAAGGGGAAAAATGTATTAGCTGGAACGATAGGTTAAATTATCCTCTGTAATTTTCTAGCTCCTTGCTAGTCTTGTTTATAATATCCGTCGTTCAAAAAAATAAGCTTGAGACAAGATTACAAGCTGCTCAAGCCGATGTGTGGAAGTGAAAGATTTACCTGGTTCTCAGTTGGATATTGTTTGTTGGGTTCAGTAAATACCCAAACCCCTTAATCTAGGATTTGAATAGAAAATAGCCCAAGTATTTAATCCAACACAAATCAGCATCACTGAGTGCATAGCCTCGCCTGAGTCATCTTCGGATACCCAAGACGAGGCGAAGGAGTCTCTCTCCACTCAAGTATAAGGCGGAACTTAAAATGTGAAGACTGAGTCAAGAAGAAGATGATGGATTCAGTGAGTGATGACAATAACTCACTGAATCCCTAAGATTCCTCTCCAACTTCTTACAATCAAGACAAACTCAAGTAGAAGACTCCGAAGGATGTAAAAGAAAGAGCGGGACAAGGCAGAAAGTTTGAATCGATAAGACGAAGTCCTTATCAACCAAAGTCAACTTTCCCTGAATGGCAAGATCGGCCAGTGTCATCACTGAAGTTTAGGAAAGTAGTCTTGTCTCTTACCTAGAATAGTCTTTGTACACAGAGACAAAATACATCAGTATTTTGTCTTCTGTATGATGTCAGTTTGTCACTTAGGAAAGAGTCAAATATCATACATGTATAAATAGCATAGAGATGGAGTGAAAAGATTAAGCTTGTGAATTGTAAAAACACACATACACGCACGCCATCTTTTCACTCCTCCAAATACAACTTAGTTCCTGAGATAGCTCAGTGAGCTCTAAGAGTTGTGCTCAGACTTAGCCCGAGCTTAGATAGGAGTCACCAAACTTTGTTATTTCAATCCCAAGTACTATTCCGCAAGTACTTGGGTAACGTATCTTTGTTGAATCATTTCTAATAAGAATATGACGTTGAAAATTACTGAAAGTGTTTTCTTTATGTTAATTTCACCATAGTTCACTTTTAACTTGTTTTAAAACTGTTTTAAACGATAGTGAACGGGAACAACAAGTGGTATCAGAGCAAGGCTAATTATAAAACTCATTTTTTGGCCGCCTAAAAGTTTTAAATTAGGATCCTTAATGGTTGAAATTGATGTACCCCAACTAGTCGATAAAAAGGGTGGAGCTTATTCAGCTGTTGCCCCTAGACTTGAAGTTGGCAAATTCAACAAATGGAAAAAGCGAATGCTTTGCTATTTGATTGGGATTGAACCTTATTATATTAAGTGTATAAATGAAGGTCCATTTATCCCAAAGACTGCCGAAGGGTTGCCCAAACCTGAAGCTCAGTGGACCCAGGATGAAAGGAGAGTGGTCAACCAGAACCAAAGACTCAAAAGTATCATAATATCTTGTCTTCCTGACGATATTATGGAGTCTGTTATAAGTGTAATACTGCTAAGCAAACATGGGATGACCTAGTTCATAGTCATGAA
Organism: Chrysanthemum makinoi; assembly: GCA_910596185.1. Lineage (NCBI taxonomy): Eukaryota > Viridiplantae > Streptophyta > Magnoliopsida > Asterales > Asteraceae > Chrysanthemum > Chrysanthemum makinoi. The sequence continues at coordinate 8,653,660 of OU343218.1, read as the reverse complement.
GGACCATCTGATACCAAGGAAAACAGGATAATGGACTTGAAACTTGAGTATAACACCTTCAGGGCTAAGGACTCAGAAACTCTCTCTCAAACTTACACCGGATACAAAACTCTTTTAAATGAACTTTCAAATGATGGTGTTAAGTTGTCTAAGCATGAAATCAATGTTGGTTTTGTAAACAGCCTCCCCGAAGTGGTTGAATTTCTCTCAAGGACTCAGGAATGCTAATCATATCCAAAATCTTGAGCTTCCTGAAATTTATGGGAAATTTGTCTATGAGGAAAACCTCATCAACAGACGATACCTAGACTTAAAGAAGTCTCAGGAAGTCAAGAAGTCCCTGACCACCACCTCATCACCAATATCAACCGCTTTTCTAACAATGTAGTTCAAGATTTTCAAGAAAACTCGCATGATGAGCCTGATGAGAGATCAAGTGAAGAGTACCTAAATGACCAATGCCGAATTTCAGAAAGGGCACTCCTTGCTAACTCTCAAAGGTTTATAAAAAGAAACAAAGGTTTTTCAACTGCTAAAGCAACTGAAGACACTGAATGCTATAAGTGTCATAAAAGAGGCCATTTTGCAAAAGACTGTTTTTCAAAAACAACTTCTAAACCCTCTTACAAACCATCAGGATCAAATCACTTAGATTTAGCAAATTTCAACCAAAAATCTATCAGGCCTCATCAAAATGTTCAAACCAAATCTGATCTTAACAAAACCATTGATTATGAAGCTAAGTATAAGAAAGCAAAAGCTAAGCTTGCATTGCTTGAGGCCAGTCCCTCAGAAACAACAAAAATTGTTCAATCTGTGCAGGGTAAGAACAAAGGCCTTGTTGCTGAAACCTTTGACTCGGATGAAGAGCCAATCTCATCGGATGATGAAATGGTACATGTCAGTGCTCTAATGGCTCTCTCAGAAGAAGACAAGCTAGCTGTTGGGAAGAATCATGCTAGAACGGGGGAATGGGTCAACATCACAATGAAGAAGGTAAACACTTACTTTCTATGGATGATGACTCGACAAGGCCTTATATGAATTATCTAAATGTTGACCTTAAGTTTGTAGAAGAGCAAAGACTAAATCTTTTTCTAAGTACAACAAGTTAAGTTTTGAATTGAATAAGTGTAGGGATGAATTGCTTATTTTAAAACAAGCTAAGCTTGAGGTCGCCACTTTGCAAATTCAAAACACTGAACTAGTTAAAAGAAATCAAAATCTTCAAGATGAACTTAAAAAGGCAAATGATGTTCTTAAAAGTTGGACTGCTAAGAATCCTAGGGTCTTTGATACGTGAGCCCCCAAGAGCAAGAAAAGAGTCATAGGTGAAGATCATCTCCCGACTCTCTCAACAAAGACCAGTCTTCCTAAGCCATTTGTGTCCGTGGCATGATTACAAGTATGTTGGCTGATTCTAGTTCCAGTGAATGGATTGAACGAGTCAATCCTGAGAGTAAGCTTCCAAACTTCGATTCTGGAAGGATTCTAGAGCTGAAAGTCAAGCTCTAAAGAGCATGCTTGATTCCCCCGATGTGCCCAGGGTATGAACACATCTCTGAGTCTGAAGGCAGAATCTCAAGCACCGCTTCCACCACTGAAATCTCTTCGTGGTGCTGCTCCAAGCTCTGAGCTTACTCCACTGCAATTCAATCCTCATTCACCAAAAGAAAAGTCTGGACTTGGTAGAACCATCCTACAAAGACAAGCAAAACTAATCCAACAAGAGTCTACTCCCACTGAAACTTCATCATCCATCGTCCCCATCGAAGCTGATCAAATCCAAAGAATCGACCAACTTGTGAGGAAGCTTACTGAAAAAATGGAATCCATTGAAAAGGTCCCCGAACCAATCAAGGAGACAAAGTCAGCTTCCTCCAGTACCTCAAAGTCTAAGTCAACCTCCAAAACAAACAAAAGTGTGAGCTGTGTCATTACACCACCCATACCACTCGACAATCGCTATAGAATCCTTTTTGCATGATCTGCAAAAAGGATGATCACAGGACGCAGATCATCCACAAGATAACAGTAAGCAAACTATACCAAAGTTGGTCATCAGATGCTTCATCCTCTAAAACTGCCCAAAGAATAGAGCAAAACCTTTTCCCTCTCGCCCTCACTGTGGGTTCAATGATCATCATCGGATGAATTGTCTCATGAATACATGCTGTGATATATGCGGTAATCCAGCCCATGAGACATCCCAACATGACGTAATCATTCATGCAAGGAGAAATTCCAAACAACCAAGAGTCACCGAGTCATCCTCGGCCTCTAAATGCAAAACCTATGGTAGCACCATGCACACAACTACTGACCATGAATCGATTGCTAAGTTCAAAGAGACCTTGAGATCCAAGCCCACTGGTAAGTGGGTCACGAAGAGAAACTAATTCAGTTTACTACTTGTGCAGAGACATGCCAGGGAGCCTATCGGCATCTAGACAAAGTGGATGCTCAAGAAGCATGACTAGTGTGAAAGAATATCTGCACAAGTATGTAAAGGAACCAGGGCCCAAGGTAGTATTTGGTGATAACTCATCATGTCCCATTGAAGGTTATGGTTCAGTAAACTGCAATGGAATAGTTTTCTAGAATAGCCTATGTCAACGGTCTCAAATACAATCTCATCGGTGTCACCAACTATGTGATGCAAAATTCATTGTACAATTCAATGATAAACAAGGTACCATTTTTAATGCCAACAAGGAAGTTGTGTTGATAGCTCCTAGGAGAGATGATGTCTATGTGCTTGACATGTCAACTCTCTCCCAAGATGGAACTTGTCTCTTTGCTAAAGCCACTGAAACTATCAATTGGTTGTGGCATAAGAGACTTTCACACTTAAACTTCAAAAACCTCAACAACTTGGCAAAACAAAACAAGGTCCTTGGCTTGCCATCACTGGTCTTTGCAAAAGACAAACCATGCTCTGCTTGTGAAAAGGGTAAACACCACAGAGCATCATTCAAAACCAAACAAAATTTCTCCATCAAAAGCTGCCTTCACCTCCCGCACATGGATCTCTTTGGACCTGTCAGTCCCAGATCAATCCAACATGAGAAGTATACACTTGTCATTGTTGATGAATTCTCAAGATACACTTGGGTATACTTTCTTTCTAAAAAGAGTCAAGCGGTGATACAATAATGTCATTCATCGGAAGATTGAAAACCGAATGACATAACTGTTAAACAAATCCGACTCGACAATGGCACTGAAGTTCAAAAATCAAGAGCTTGAGAGTTTCTATGATGAAAAAGGAATTTCTCAAAATTTCTCATCTCCTTATACCCCTGAACAAAATGGGGTTGCTGAAAGGAAAAACAGAACTCTCATTGAGGCTGTTAGAACTATGTTAAATGGCTCAGCCCTCTCAAAACATTTCTGGACTGAAGTAGTCAAAACTGCCTGTTACACCCAAAACAGGTCAGTCATTGTCAAAAGACATAATAAAACCCCATATGAGATCTTCAAAGGTAGACTTCCGGACATCAGCTATTTTCATGTGTTTGGATGTCCTGTGTTCATTCACAACCACAAGGATCATCTAAGAAAATTTGATGCAAAAGCTGATGATGGATATTTTCTAGGATACTCACTGATCTCCAAAGCCTTCAGGGGTTTTAACACAAGGAGACAACAAGTTGAGGAAACCTTTCATGTCACCTTTGATGAAAGCACCAAAGCATCAAGTTCACTAACACCTCAGTGGAAGAAATAGGAATTGATAACTCATCAAGATATCCTCCTGATGAGTACAACACTCAACTCAATTCCTCATATCAAGCCGATTTGACATCTCATATTATGTCTTACCTCACAACCTACCCCAACCAACTATCAATGAGTTCATTGAAAATCATCTGTCCTCGCTGGGATATGTAACAATGATCCAAATGATCAGAACCCGCAACTCAAGTTCCTCAACCTGATCAAGACATCTCTACAGATGTTCTAAATGATTCTGTGGCCCTTGCACCTGAAATCATATCTGAACTCCCAGTGACATATTCATGCTCGCACCTGACCACAAAGTAAGTGGACAAGATCTCACGACATTGAGCTTGTAAACATCATTGGCGAACCCACTGAGGGTATGCTCACTAGAAGCATGGCTGCTAGTCTAACTGCAGCTTCAGCCAATGAATGTCTATATGCTGATTACCTATCAGACATTGAACCCAAAAGTGTCACTGAAGCTCTAAAATACCCAAGCCGGGTTCAGCTATGCAAGAAGAACTGAAACAGTTTGAAAAAAACAAGGTCATGACCTTGATCAAATGTCCTCAGGATGTCGTTTTCATAGGAATGAAGTGGGTTTTAGAAACAAAACCGATGAAAATGGCAATTGTCATTAAAAACAAAGACAGACTTGTAGCCAAAGGTTACAGTCAACAAGAAGGCATTGACTATGATGAGACATTTGCTCCTTTTGCAAGAATGGAAGCCATCAGGATCTTCCTTGCATATGCAACATACATGAACTTCGGGGTCTACCAAATGGATGTTAAAAGTGCATTCTTAAATGGTGATCTCAAGGAAGATGTGTATGTTCAAGAACCACAGGCTTTGAGAGTAGTGAATTCCCTGACCATGTCCGCAAAGCTTGACAAAGCTCTTTATGGACTTAAACAAGCTCCCAGTGGCATGGTATGAAACTCTCAGGCCTTCTTGATACAAAACAAGTTTGTCGAGAGGAAAGATAGACAACACACTTTGCTTGTCTATAGAACCCAACAGGATGTGATACTAGTCCAAGTGTATGTTGATGATATCATCTTTGGCTCAACAAACTACAAACTTTGCAAACAGTTTGAAAAACTAATGACAAAGAAGTTTGAAATGAGCATGATGGGGAACTCACATACTTTCTTGGACTACAAATCAGGCAAACTGATAAAGGTATATCCATCAGTCAAGAGAAATACACCAAAAATCTCTTGAAGAAATATGAGATATTTGACTATGCCTCAGTGAAGACACCAATGGTTCCACCTAACAACCTTGGGCCTGATCTCACTGGCAAATCAGTCAATCAAACTCATTTCAGGGGGATTGTTGGCTCACGGATGTATCTAACCGCTACTAGACCAGACATACAATTTTCAGTATGTCTAATAGCAAGATATCAGTCCAATCCCAAAGAATCCCACCTCACTGCAGCCAAAAGAATACTGGTACCTGAAAGGAACCCCAAACCTTGGACTATATTATCCAATATGCTCGGGGTTTGATCTCAAGGGTTACTCGATTCTGATTATGTCTGGCCGCAACATGGACGTAAAAAGTACCTCAAGGTCCTGTCAATTTCTTGGAGGAAAACTAGTATGTTGGAGTGCAAAGAAGCAACAATCAATGGCTATGTCCTCACCGAGGCTGAATATGTAGCTGCTGCAGGATGTTGTGCCAATGTATTATGGATGAAAAGTCAACTTAGTGACTATGACATCCATTATAAAATGGTGCCCATCTTCTGTGATAACACTAGTGCAATTGCAATCTCCAACAACCCTGTTCTCCACCAAAGAACCAAACACATAGATATCAGATATCACTTCATCAGGGATCACATAATGAAAGGAGACATAGAACTTCATTTCATCCCTACTGAATATCAACTGGCCGATATCTTCACCAAACCCTTGGATGAACCTACCTTCGTGAGACCGAAAGCTGAATTGGGAATGCTTGACATTGAAAGTCAAGTATCTGAAAATCAATCTCAGTAAGGTCTCCAAATGGTTCATCCTCCCCAAAATCCAAAATAAACCTCTCACTGAATGAGTAAGACTCATTCAGGGTCCCTGACACTTGACAAAGAGCATTGAATGAGTAACTAATGGTCCAAGTATCAGCTACTTTAATGTCCTAGGTTGGTAACTATGCCAATTTAATAAAGGAATATATGTCTCTTTGTCTTACTGTCATCCCACTTGGCATTTAATGCCTCTCACAAAAATATCAAATTGATATTTTAATCACTGCAAAAGTGCACTTTTTACTGTGCACTGCAACTGTTCCCTTGAAAATCGGGATTTTTACTGCGGGTAATGGAGTGGTAGCATTAAATGGGAAATTCAAAAGTCTTTCAAAAACCTTCTCTTAGTTTTTCCATTTGTGCACAAAACACCCCTCTTATCACTCTATAAATACCCTCTTCTCAAACACAATCAACACACACAAATCTTTTCTGCAATCAAACTCTGTCAAAATCATTTCAAAAATTTCAAAACATTTGTGTGTGCTCAAAATCTCTTTTGGAAAACCTTGTAAACATTCACAAAAGTTTTTCTCACAAACTAGAGAGATCTAAACATTTCAATTGTTCTTGCCAAACATTTTTTAAAACCCTAAAAACTTCTTTAATAGATATGGCTAGAACCCAATCTCTCCAGCTTTGCTTCTCAAGGGGATCTCACAAACATTGAATTCAAAACAAACAATGTCATAGGTAATTTTGAATACCCTGAAAATGTCCCAACCTATAAAGACATTGTAAAATTTTTGTTCAACTGCCCACTCAAAACGGCCTTTGTAAAATGTCCCTCAGTAGTATACCCAAACTACCTTAGGGAGTTTTGGGCTACTGCTAAAGCCTTTGACCCGACACCTTCAACTGATGAGAATAACCTTAGACCACTCAGGGAGTATCTCATCAGGTTCAGTCTTAATGGGGCAACAACATACCCTGGATTTCAAAACCTTTTGCACTTCAACAAGGTTAGATTACAACAAAGGTGTTTATGTCGCCCATCCCAACCTTCCACAGTGAAGGATGGGTTAAAACAAATCGCTTTGGATCCCACATTTTGGACAGACCCCATCACTAAAAGTTCATTCCCCGTGGCTTGGAGGATCTTTTTCACTTTTGTGATTCAGGTCCTCAGCGGGAACCACTCATCCACTGAATGGTTAACTCCATTCAGTTGATGATGGCATACTGCCTGATGAATGGGGTCACTGTCGACATAAGGGAGATCATTTACAGTGATCTTGTAACGAAGCTACAGAGCAAAACTAGGACGAAGTATATTTCGTATCCTAGGTTTGTCTCTTGTGCTTTACAATCGTCTTTGGTGCCAATTATACTCGGATGAAAAATTTGGAAATTTACCTGGCATCCCGAGTCCTTCAAACTTTCAAAAGGACCCATCCCTTGTCACACCTATTGAATTGACGGCCCATATGGTTGCTGTAAACAACTGTGAGGGATCGTGTCTCCAAACCCTGCTCTTAAAAGGAAAAGGGGAAGTCTCGGTGGGACTAAGACTAAACCAAAGTCCCAGTGGCCCTGAGGCTTCGGAGCACCGCCTAAGAGGCACAAAAGGCCCGAGACCAAAAAGACACCCACTGACCACTGCAACAACCACCCCCGTGACAACGAAGGACACCGATACATCACAGCAGTGCCCTTTGGTCACACCTACTACTCCCCAAGATCCAGAGGGAAACAAACAACCCGCCGGTAGGGGAGCGCCTTCCACAACGCCTAGTGATGACATTAGCAAATCAAAGCCTTTGTCTGAGGGCACACCGATCGATCCCAAAGACTCAGAGGGAATCAAACAACCCGCTGATAGGGACACAACATTCACTGACTCCGCTAAAGGCACTGGGAAACGCCCACCAGTGTCTCAGGGGTCACCGGGGACAAAGACTTTGGAGGGAAAGAAACAACCCGCCGATACGGAACCCAAAACCAATCCCGACTCCGAGAAGACACGGAAACTCCCACCTGTCCGAGGGGTCCACGGGGACAAAGACTCGAGGGGATCAATACCACCACGATATGGAACCCATTACCACTCCCTTGTTAACGGTTGCTGAGGTTACTGAATTGCTACAATCTGATGATGACCTTGCTGAAAGTGATGATGAAATCTTATCACCTGGAGAAGAATGGACGCCGAGGTTCAAGTTGAACAAGACCTCAGCCGATCCACGTGAGCATACTAAATCAGCAGTGCTAGCTGCCAATGATGACTCCTCTTCATCCACTGATGAATTTGCCAGATTTGATAATGTTCTCCACTCACTTTGAAGACAGCTGCGTCAGTGGATCACCAAAGCATCAAGAAGGTTATATTCTGGGGTCACTGGCACATTATGGGAGCAACACACCGAGGTCTGCTGCGAGCTATGCTGATCTAAAGGCTGAAGTACATGGTTTTGATGAAAATGTTCATGAGCATAGGGATCTGATGTATGACAACATTCACCGCCTGGATGAAAACATGGCTAAATTCCTCAAACATCTTCAGGGTGTAGGAACCACAATAGATGAAATCCGGGAGTTTGTCAAAGAAGACCCCTGATGAGTGTGTAAATACTCATCATTTTTGTACAATATAAACTACAAAATCATCTGAAAACACTCAGAAACACATCAAAATGATCAAAATATCACAAATCAGTGTTTTATGTGTTTTAAATGCAAAAATATCAAAATCAGATGAAAAACATATCAAATTTGCAAAATTGCAGTTTAGTCCCCAAGTTTCAAAAGTTGTCAAAAATAGTCCCTGAGTCAAAATTTCAAAAGATAAATCATCAAAGGTCCTTTTTAAATCATAACTTGTCAAATTTGATCCTTTGGTGAAAAATGTGAAAAGTTTGAGAAATTTACAATTTGGTCCTTCAAGTTTGCAAATTGGCAGAAATGACCTGGAAAATTGAAAAAGGCAACTTTGGTCCTTGTAATATCACTACTTGTCAATTTCAGTCCATAGAACACATTTGCAAAATTACGAAATTGGTCCCTTGATTTTGTGAAAATTGCATACTTGGTCCTTATGTATTACCTTATCAAATGGACCCTTTTTACACCTTGGCCCAATTTGGCCCAACCCAAACCTTACCATTTGTTTAACCGAATCCAACCCACACCCTTTGATATTAGAACCGGTCAAACCTTTGACCCAACCGTTCCCTCTCCTTCAGGATACACCACCATCATCACCATTTACGACTCCCCGATCACACTCAATCTCAACCATCATCACCCTACTTCCCCCCTCCAAACACAAGAAGCCAAGCCTCATTTATTGCCCTTAACAATCCACTCAACCTCACAAACGGATAAAAGGTTTTGGCGCCAAAACCTTTAAATGGCTAGGATCACTTTGAGACATCCAAGTGGAGTTTTGTCTGGGATTTACTCGAGAAGGAGGAGAGAAGCTGGATGCATATAAAAGACCAAGGGATGCATGAAGAAGGGAGTTAGTTTTATTTTTCTTAAAATATATGTCGTTCTTAGCTTAGTATGTTTTAAAATAACTTTCAGTTGTAATCTTTCAAGTCTTTTGTATCAAATTAACTTGTGTAAGCTTATTGCAACTCTATTTAATCATCAATTCCAAGTTTAGTTTAAATTCCATTTTATGTGTCAACTGTTGAAATCTTAAGATTCAAACTCATTTGTTAAAGCTATAGCTGACTTATTTTCAATATAATATAAGCTTATGTTAGCTTAAAATAGCTTTTTATAAGCTTATGTTCAAGTTTTAGGCAATATTGAACCAGGTCAACAAAAGTCAACATGGGTACAAAATTGATGAGAAAGGACAGGATGGTTCAGACATGAGCATGGGGTGAAATATAGTCATATGGGTTGGTTCTGATAGGATTAGAGGTTCTTGTTTCAAATTTGGCTAGCCATAGTGGCTTGGACATGTTGTAAGTGTTATTCAAGTTTTTATGCATAATTTGTATTTGTAGCCTAAATCTGTTAAAACATGGTCAATCAGTAGTAATTCAGCTAGAGTAAGGTAGTTTGATCATAAGTATAAGCTAGTTCGTGTTGGATCTGTTTTAGTTACATATTAAGTCATAAAGGGGTGTTTGGAATTAATATTCTACCTGTCTTAAAGACTTGTTCAGGGGTTAGACTCTTTTGTTTCATGTTTGTGCAGCCTTAGTATACTCAATTGAGCCAATATATTGGGTCTGCAACAGCCAAAAGTCAAAATTGCACCATAATCTTTGTAACGTGCTTGTTGGAAGGGATTGCAAATCATTATATTGTGTTTAGATATCATCAAACACCTTGCATTGTACTTAATACATCTTATAACTTCATCGGTTATATAATTTGGATTAAAACTCAGTTTGGTCAAAGTTCTTAAGCATTCTTCAAAAGTCAAAATGTGTCAAACTCGGTTTTATGCGAGAACTTGTACCATCTGCACAGGTCTCAATAAGGGTTGTTAGGGTCTGATTTTTGGCTTAGGTGTAGTCCATTAGGTGGTCTTTAAGATTCATTATCTGTTTTTGGCTAAAGTTTTCGGATAAGCGAGCATAAGCTCAAATTAAGCCCAATACCTGTAGTCATTGAATCTTGTACATTTCGAATTTGTTGTAACTAGTGCCAGAGCTCATAAGGGCTTTTCATAAGCTGATTTTTGGTACAAGTAATCTCAACCAGGTCTTCTTTGGATCCCAATTGGTAGTTTTCCATTTGAGCTTGTTTTCAAGCTTGTGCATGTGCTCAAATTAGCACTCAGATTACATTTTGGATTTTAATCTCATAGATATCAAATCCTTGTAGCTTGTTGTTTCTGTGGTTGTAGCTTGTTGAAATTAGTTGCTATTGGTTACTTTTAGTAGTTTAGAGCTTCATTACAGTTGGTTCATTTTGGTACTCATTTGGCTTATTTTAGTGCTTATTATTAAGCACTTGATTAAACTTCATATTTCTCCAAACAAGTGCCTGTTTTTATAATTTTCTCATATTCCTAACATCATTTTAGACTTTTCCTGAAATTTTCAGATTTTTCCAAGTAGTTTTGCTATTTTTCTCAATTTAAATTAGTTTTTAATCATTTTTAAATAGCATTTAATACAAAAAATTAGAAAAAGGTTCAAAAAAATAAATTTTCAATTTTCTTAGGTTTAGATAAATATAAGAAGTGAAAAAAGTAATTTTCCATATTTTTCATAGTTCATTCTGTAATTTTTAGTAATTTAATTAGTTTTTAATAGTTTAAAATCCTTAGAAAATAGAAAAATAATCAGAAAAATACAAAAATAGTTTTGAAAATTCTATTTTGATATTTTAGACTTTTCCATTTCATAATTTTATTTTTCTAGCTTTATTTCCTATTTTCTTTCATTTTAGGTTATTAATTAATAGTTAAAAATAGTTTTTAATTAGATAATTAGTTATAAAAATAATTTTCTTTTTCTAATAATTTTCTTTTATCATTAGGATTGTAAAAATATCATTTTTATATTTTTAGGGTTAATATTGTTCTAGTTTTACTTTTTAATTTGTACGTCGCGTAGATTTTTATTTCAATTTTATAAAAACATAAAAACAAAAACATCATTGTAAAAATAGTGATAGCGTTTATTTAATAGATTTTATCTTTTTAATTTCCTTAATTTGCATTTAAGCCGTTTTTATTTGTTGGCTTATTCTGTAGTTATAATCATATAAATCCTTTTTAGTTCAAACTCCTCGATCCTTTATCGTTTGATAAATCATTGCATAGCTCGCTGGGACATAACGACGGGGAAACACTATACTCCTGGATCTTCATTGATTTCGTTCTGGCGGTTTTAAGTGGTTACGGTCGCCATTCATAAGGCGGGCTTGTGTGATTTAGCTTGACTGCGGAGCATCAAATTTTAGGCATGACTTACTATACTCCTCGGATCTTCATTGATTCGTTCTGGCGGTTTAAAATGGTTCGGTCCGCCATTCACAAGTGGCGGGCTTGTGTGATTAGCTTGACGTTCGGGCGCATCAATTTTTGGCGCCATGCTCGGTATCTTGATCTATTTTCGTGTAGCAGATTAGTTGTTTGAATCCTCACTCTTTGTTTATATCATCCATCTCTGTATATATATATATCCATATTTTCTTCTAAAAATCCAAAACCCAAAACAACCAAAAACATATAAAACACAAAAATATTTTTCCTTTTGTTTCTATATATGTATCAAAAATAAAAATACAAAAAAGAATCGTCGTTTTCTTTAATAATTAACAACTTAAAAGATTACCACCGAAACCAAGGCGTGCACTACCTAACGGGGGTGCGACCATAATAAGTTCACGAACTAAAGATATAAAACTTGCCTTTGTGTCCATTGTGATTGGTGTACCTTTTTCAAAGAAGCCATTCATCTTGGATTATTGGTTAAGTTCACTTTGTTGTTTTCGATTTTGTGTTAATTGATTTTGTTGTGTATCGACGTTTGAACCGAGAAACCCATACTCTTCTCACCATTTTTACAAAACGTCTTCATAATTCTCATTCTCATCTGAAATATCTTCATAATTCCATTTCTCTCCTTAACTCTGAGAGTCCTTAGAGTTATCTCTAGTGCATGCGCTTTCGTTCTTCTAGATCATTGAGTCCTGCGTGATCTAGCAAAATTCCTAGACGACGTTCGTAGGCGTCTGCCCAAATAGTCGAACCCGAGATTCGTACTATTTCAAGCAACACCATGGCAGACGAACGTACTATGGCGGAAATGCTCCAAGCACCCACCGAGGGTTATGGAGATGCCATCGTTTTAGGTTATCAACTCGATCACTCGAATTGAAGACACATTTAATCCAACTTGTGTCTACAAATCAATTCCGCTTACGTCGAGAAGACCCGTATGCACACATCCGTTGGTTCAACCATTTGACATCAACTCTCAATTACAAGGATGTGCCACAAAAGGTGATCAAATTGATGCTATTTCCGTTCTCTCTTGCGGGCGGCCAGTTTGGCGGAAAAAGAACCCATCGATCGAAGGGAGGATCTTGTTCAAAATTTTGTGAATTACTTCTTTCCTCCATCAAAGACGACTAATCTTAAAAATGAAATTTCTGGATTTCGTCAAAATTTCGATGAAAACTTTGGAGAGGCATGGGAGAGATTCAAAGATCTCCTCGGGAAATGCCCCCATCATGAATTCACGGAGCTTCAACAAGTCAATATCTTTTACAATGGGTTGAACGGTAATGATCAAGATTCTTTGAACGCATCCGTGGTGGTAATATCTTGAATCGTAAACCTAAAGATGTGCTTGAAATTTGCGAGAGTAAATCAAAAGTTCCTTTTTCTCTCAACAAAGTCAATGTTCCGAACACTCCTGCTTCTTCATCCGGTAACTCTTCCGAGTTAGCGCTCGTTAGCGCTCTAACGGACATCATCCATTGTATGATAAAAGAGGTATAGGAAATCAAAAGCGAAATTCATAAGCCGGAACCAATCAAAGCCATAAACAAGGTGTGTGAAATTTGTAGTGGTCCACGCGCGTATTATGATTGTCAAGCAACCGATGCTTCCTTTACCAAGCTCCGTAGCTGCGGTAAACCACAATCAATACCGACCACGGTGATCCTCACTACCGTGCACGGCGGTATGACACCACACTGGTTTTCCTCACGGTGCAAAACCATGGCAATAAAAATCGCTTTGTTTCGAATCAAGGACACAACTTCAATAACTCTCAAAATTTCAATCAAAACCGGAACAATTTCAACCCCAACCATACCAAGCTCCTAATCATCAAAGTTATCAACCACCTCCTCAAGCTCCCTTACCCAATGACTTCATGAAAATGACTGAGTCAAACATGCGTTCAATGCAAACTCGGATCAATAACATGAGAGGTGAGCTGAAAAGGGAAATTGATACCACATTGTCTCGGCAGACAAATGAGTTAAAGAATATGATGAGCAGTTTCATGAACATGAATATGAACAAAGCTTCACCATCTTCTGGAGGACTCCCAAGCAATACCATTCCCAATCCCAATGCCGAGTTGAAAGCCGTCACCACTCGTAGTGGTAAGGCGCAATGGACCTCGACTCCTATGCCCCCTCCTCCTGTGGCATTTAGTCAAGTTACCAAGGAGACAAAGGACAAGGTGCATTATTCAAGCCCACGAAGTACCGCACACGTCCCACCTTCGGTAGTCCACGCTTCAAGTCCGGAACCCGATGTTCGAAGAAAAATCTGAGCCAGAAAACACTTCCATTCCGGCTCAAAAGTCTAGTCAGCTTCCATACCCATCAAGAATGAATGATGAGAAGCTTAAAGACAAAAACAAAGAGCAAATGGAAAAATTTTTCCAAATCTTCAATGAGCTTCACTTTGATATAAGCTTCGTTGATGCTCTCGTTCTAATGCCTAAATTTGCATCCACGCTTAAGGGCTTCTCCAACAAAGACAAGCTATCGAGAGATGGCTAAAACTCCTCTCAATGAGCAATGCTCGGCCATTCTTAATAAGCTTCGAAAAGCTTGAAGACCTGGCCGGTTCTTAATCCGTGTGATTTCTTGGGGATGTTTCAATGCTCGCCTTGGCCGATCTTGGCTAGCATTAACCTCATGCCACTCTCGATATGGAAAGCTGTCTCTTCCGAACTTTCATCCACTTATATGACACTCGAGCTAGCGGACCGTACCATAACTCGTCCACTTGGGATAGCCGAGGATGTTGTGCTAAAAGTGGGAAAATTTCACTTTCATCTCGACTTTGTTGTTGTAGACTTCGATCAGATCCTAAAGTTCCCTCATCTTGGGAGAGCTTTCTTAAGAAGTCGAGTGCTCTGATTGATGTGTTTCTTTGAAGTTGACCATACGGGGTGACAACGAAGAGCTCACGTTAAATATCAACCAGAACTCCAAACCTCTATACAAACAGAGTGTTGCCACAATTGATCAAAAATCTGAAAGAATCAATGCAACACTCTCAAATTCCGTGGTTAAGAGTGTTCACCAAAACGTCTTGAGCTCAAAGCTTTGAAGATTACCCCTGGTTCAAACAAATGGTTTGAAAGCTGTACCAGGGAAGTCAAGAGTGTTCTTGATGATGATGACGATGATCTAGAATCGGAGACTTCATCGGAAGTGGTGGAAACTGCTAGCTCTAAGAGCACACCACTTGTCCCACCTCCGGCATCAGTTTGCCATCGAGATTGTTAAGTCGTGGATGAAACCAAACTCTCTTGATTTCATCGAGTTGGATGATGATTTTGTGATCCATGGGAGACATTCTTCCCATGGATGATTTGCTCAAAAAGAATCCATCATCCTCTAGTCTTATTCCCGACTCTTCCATTCCTTCTCTCCACTCCGATGAGGAAGATGACCACTTTTGGAATGAAGTCGATGCCTTTCTTAGTGATGAGTCAATTCCAACGGGAATTGATAACACACTACCTTGATCCGGAGGAGACATCCTTTTCTGGAAAATCTGTTGATTGAAGAACCGTTCCCCACCCTCCCTCCCGGACCTTTTCTTGACAATCACCATCTAAGCTTCAAGTTTAAGCTTAAAATGTCAAACTGGTGATTTGCTTCTCTCTGCTGAGGAATGGACATGCATTCTCATGTACGCCTTTATTCCATTCTTCACAGATGGTGTGGTTGCTCTTTCCCTTTTCTCTTTCGGGAATGAGGACACCATCTTTGACGGTATCATCCTTTATAGTTTCTACTATTAAACAATACCGCGGTTATATCTCATCGGTGTGGAACTTCGATGTTCATATGTTCATTAACATTGTGAAAGTCGATTGAGATTGGTTTTCCACGACACTTTCCCCATGAACAAATGAATACGGGGTCGAGTCAAGCTAGCGACTCGGTAATCAAAAACAGTAGCATGCCATATGGGTTTTCACCCATATTTCGTCTTCTCACTCTTTCTACCACCCTAGTGTGGGGGTTGCCCACACACCAAAAAAAAAAAAAAAATCTTCTTTCTAAACAATGGCGTAGTATTTCCCTTTCACGTTCTTTTTTTGGCATAACCGCCGGTACTTTGAATATTGAGGGCAATATTCATTTCTAAGTGTGGGAGGGAATTCTCACGAATTTCATATATTATCTACCCAATTTCCCCGTTTTTGGCCAAAATTTTTTTTTGGAGTAAGTGTTTACTTTCTCAATGGTTATCACCGCCATGTCTGTAATACTAAAGGATTGGCTAATCCAGGAGCAAACGGCTCTTGGTAAAGATTTCTCAAATCCGTTTATATGGCTTGCAATTTGCCCAAAATTGTATGGTATTCAGCTCACCATATCCTAAAAAGTGAAGAGTTGGCTAGCCCGCAAGGTTATGGCTTGTGGTAAAGGCAGTGGAAAAACCATAATTGGTAATCAGCTCACCAAAGATAATATTGATAATTTATCTAAGAGTTGGCTAGTCCAGAAGGGTACGGCTTCTGGTAAAGACAAAATCAAATCCGTTGGAAGCTGGTGGTTTGCTCAAAATCACATGGTTATCGGTGTACCATGGTTCTTACTTGAACTGAAACATTTGGCTACTCCAGAAGTAATGGCTTTTGGTAAAGAGTTTAAAATCCATTATGTTTTCTCAAATCATTGCTAGGGACTAGCAATATCTCATTGTGGGGGATTGATGAGTGTCTAAATACTCATCATTTTTGTACAATATAAACTACAAAATCATCTGAAAACACTCAAATACACATCAAAATGATCAAAATATCACAAATCAGTGTTTTATGTGTTTTAAATGCAAAATATCAAAATCGATGAAAAACATATCAAATTTGCAAAATTGCAGTTTAGTCCCCCAGTTTCAAAAGTTGTCAAAAATAGTCCCTGAGTCAAAATTTCAAAAGATAAATCATCAAAGGTCCTTTTTAAATCATAACTTGTCAAATTTGATCCTTTGGTGAAAAATGTGAAAAGTTTGAGAAATTTACAATTTGGTCCTTCAAGTTTGCAAATTGGCAGAAATGACCCCTGGAAAAATTGAAAAAGGCAACTTTGGTCCTTGTAATATCACTACTTGTCAATTTCAGTCCATAGAACACATTTGCAAAATTAGATTGGTCCCTTGATTTTGTGAAAATTGCATACTTGGTCCTTATGTATTACCTTATCAAATGGACCCTTTTACACTTGGCCCAACTGTTGGCCCAACCCAAACTACCATTTGTTTAACCGAATCCAACCACACCTTTGATATTAGAACAGGTCAAACACTTTGACCCACAGTTTCCTTTCTCATTCACGGATACACCACCATCATCACCATTTTAACAACTCCACGATCACACTCAATCTCAACCATCATCACCCTACTTCCCCCCTCCAAACACAAGAAGCCAAGCCTCATTTATTGCCCTTAACCCAATCCCACTCAACCTCACTAACGGATAAAAGGTTTTGGCCAAAACCTTTAAATGGCTAGGATCACTTTGAGACATCCAAGGTGGAGTTTTTGTCTGGATTACTCAGGGAAAGAGAGAGAAGCTTGGGATGCATATAAAAGACCAAGGGATGCATGAAGAAGGGAGTTAGTTTTATTTTTCTTAAAATATATGTCGTTCTTAGCTTAGTATGTTTTAAAATAACTTTCAGTTGTAATCTTTCAAGTCTTTTGTATCAAATTAACTTGTGTAAGCTTATTGCAACTCTATTTAATCATCAATTCCAAGTTTAGTTTAAATTCCATTTTATGTGTCAACTGTTGAAATCTTAAGATTCAAACTCATTTGTTAAAGCTATAAGCAGCTTATTTTCAATATAATATAAGCTTATGTTAGCTTAAAATAGCTTTTTATAAGCTTATGTTCAAGTTTTAGGCAATATTGAACCAGGTCAACAAAAGTCAACATGGGTACAAAAATTGATGCAGAAAGGACAGGATTGGTTCAGACATGAGCATGGGGTGAAATATAGTCATATGGGTTGGTTCGGATAGGATTAGAGGTTCTTGTTTCAAATTTGGCTAGCCATAGTGGCTTGGACATGTTGTAAGTGTTATTCAAGTTTTTATGCATAATTTGTATTTGTAGCCTAAATCTGTTAAAACATGGTCAATCAGTAGTAATTCAGCTAGAGTAAGGTAGTTTGATCATAAGTATAAGCTAGTTCTGTGTTTGGATCTGTTTTAGTTACATATTAAGTCATAAAGGGGTGTTTGGAATTAATATTCTACCTGTCTTAAAGACTTGTTCAGGGGTTAGACTCTTTTGTTTCATGTTATGCGACCTTAGTATACTCAATTGAGCCAATATATTGGGTTACGCGTAAAAAGTCAAATTGCACCATAATCTTTGTAACTGTTGCTGTTTGGAAATTTGGGATTGCAAATCATTATATTGTGTTTAGATATCATCAAACCTGCTTGCATTGTACTTAATACATCTTATAACTTCATAATCAGTTATATAATTTGGATTAAAACTCAGTTTGGTCAAAGTTCTTAAGCATTCTTCAAAAGTCAAAATGTGTCAAACTTCGGTTTTATGCGTAACTTGTACCATCACTTGCAGTCTCAATAAGGGTTGTTAGGGTCTGATTTTTGGCTTAGGTGTAGTCCATTAGGTGGTCTTTAAGATTCATTATCTGTTTTTGGCTAAGTTTTCTGGATAAGCAGCATAAGCTCAAATTAAGCCCCTAATACCTGCACCTGAATCAGGTGAATCTGATTGTTTCCGCAGAATTGTAACTAGTGCACAGAGCTCATAAGGGCTTTTCATAAGCTGATTTTTGGTACAAGTAATCTCAACCAGGTCTTCTTTGGATCCCAATTGGTAGTTTTCCATTTGAGCTTGTTTTCAAGCTTGTGCATGTGCTCAAATGCACTCAGTTACTTTTGGATTTTAATCTCATAGATATCAAATCCTTGTAGCTTGTTGTTTCTGTGGTTGTAGCTTGTTGAAATTAGTTGCTATTGGTTACTTTTAGTAGTTTAGAGCTTCGTTATGTTTGGTTCATTTTGGTACTCATTTGGCTTATTTTAGTGCTTATTATTAAGCACTTGATTAAGCAGCTTCATATTTCTCCAAACAAGTGCTGTTTTATAATTTTCTCATATTCCTAACATCATTTTAGACTTTTCCTGAAATTTTCAGATTTTTCCAAGTAGTTTTGCTATTTTTCTCAATTTAAATTAGTTTTTAATCATTTTTAAATAGCATTTAATACAAAAAATTAGAAAAAGGTTCAAAAAAATAAATTTTCAATTTTCTTAGGTTTAGATAAATATAAGAAGTGAAAAAAGTAATTTTCCATATTTTTCATAGTTCATTCTGTAATTTTTAGTAATGTAATTAGTTTTTAATAGTTTAAAATCCTTAGAAAATAGAAAAATAATCAGAAAAATACAAAAATAGTTTTGAAAATTCTATTTTGATATTTTAGACTTTTCCATTTCATAATTTTATTTTTCTAGCTTTATTTCCTATTTTCTTTCATTTTAGGTTATTAATTAATAGTTAAAAATAGTTTTTAATTAGATAATTAGTTATAAAAATAATTTTCTTTTTCTAATAATTTTCTTTTATCATTAGGATTGTAAAAATATCATTTTTATATTTTTAGGGTTAATATTGTTCTAGTTTTACTTTTTAATTTGTACGTCGCGTAGATTTTTATTTCAATTTTATAAAAACATAAAAACAAAAACATCATTGTAAAAATAGTGATAGCGTTTATTTAATAGATTTTATCTTTTTAATTTCCTTAATTTGCATTTAAGCCGTTTTTATTTGTTGGCTTATTCCGTAGTTATAATCATAACCAAATCCTTTTTCCGTTCAAACTCCTCGACATGTACGTTTGATAAATCATTGCATAGCTTTTGGGACATAACGACCGGGGAAACATACTCCTCGGATCTTCATTGATTTGGTTTCTGGCAGTTTTAAAATTTGGTTCGGTCCGCCATTCACAAGTGGCGGGCTTGTGTGATTTAGCATTTGATGCGGAAGCGATCAACTCCTTTCGACTCTAAAAGTCTTTGGAAGGCTCTTGGCTGCCAAACAATCCTCCAACCTCTTGAAGCGCTCAACATGCTCAAGTGCAAATGTTCGGGGTCTTCCATCCTCCCGATCGGTCTCTTCAAGCTACATGGACACTATAAATCTGCAGGTGACTACTTTAACTCGGGCCTGCGTCTTATGGCTTGGAATCTTGGTCCACGAATGACGGCCTTGGAATTATCTCATGCGAACTTGGTGCAAAGGTCCTTTGGTCTTCAGCAGATACTTCAGACATAAAGGCCATGATGATCGGAAATCTATCGGGCCTTCAAAGGTCAAACCGGTGGTCCCCTCATCACCTACTCCAATCTTGCCTCCAGCGGCTCGACAACAGGTTGAGGGAGAATATTCTTTGAAGAAACTCCTCTTCAAACGAGGGGGCGAACCACCAGTCTCAGCCCGGCTCAAATATCATCATCATCAGCACCATCTCTGATACCAATCTCATCACTACCACCTCCAGCAAGCAACAACACGGCGTGCTTAGCACCAATCATGACAACACCACCTCCCATCATTGCATCATCTTCCTCAGGACAAAGCAAGGTCAAAAGCATCTTGATAACTCTGAACCGAGAGGATTCCTACAAAATCGGTGACACTAAATATCTCTTCACTCCTCAACAGCTAACGAAACACCTTGCTAAAGAAGAGAAGAAATTGAAACAAGCTGAGGATGAAAAGACAAAGGCATTAACCAAAGTGATTGCCAGAAGAAGTTTAAAATGTGGGAATAGATGCAAGCAAGCTCAAAAAGGGCAGGCCGAGAAGTTCATGGGCTCAGTTGCTCAAATGGTGCAATGAAGCTCGATATGAAGAAAAGAAAGAAAACGAAGCTCTCGGCAAAACAGAATTAAAGAATATAATCGAGACAATGACCGGTAGAAGGCTTCTCGAAAAAATCATCGATGTCAAAATCATTCCCAACACCAAACCGTTGGCTATGAATGTCTACAGAGGGGATGACAAAAGACACTTTGAAGTTCATGATCCATTAAAATTGATTGACTTTGGGATCACTAAACTTGATGAACTTGGTCCGATCATTGGAAAGAAGCAAAACAAGGTGGTCGGAGGCGATGAAGATGCTTAGCAAAAGATATGAAAGGCTAAGGAAGCACCAACCCAACGAGAATTCAGCCTGCCTTGGTGCACCTCAAGGATCTCAACCACAAGCTTCCGAAAAGGAAAAGAGTTGATTTCCAACCCGAGATCAAAGTACACGGCCTTGAATCAAAGAGAAGAGCGCTCGAGGAGTAAAGTTTGTAAACCGTCTAGTGATTGAAGAGCACGAAAGAGGGCTATTCCACATTGATGTCTACAGGAACCCTGCATTTCAAAGATGGAGTGACATTGATCGGTGATGGGCTGCAATGATCATCTATATTCTGTGGCCTCTCGGATCAATCCCCAAAGCGTCAGTTCATCAGACCGAATGCCAAGATCGAGACCATCTGACAGGGAAACACTCATCACCAAGAAAGTGAAGCTTGAAGCGGGTATCCATCCGGATTGACATCATTTTGTTTTATCTTTTGTACTAGCGATAGGAACTATGTAATCGATCAATAAGCGATGTATGTTTTATTCATTTACTCGGTGTTCCTTATTGTATTCATTAGTACATTCGTGTAGAAGAAGCCTCTTGCTCACACAGCGATCAACCACTTAAGCTATTTGTATATCCAAATAGGGAGACATTGGGTTCAAGTAATACCCAAACCCCTTAATCTAGGATTTGAATAGAAAATAGCCCAAGTATTTAATCCAACACTAATCAGTCGAGTGCATAGCCTCGGTGAGTCATCTTCGGATACCGATGCGGCGAAGGAGTCTCTCCACTCAGTAAGGCGGAACTTAATGGGTGAAGACAAGAAGAAGAAGATGATGGATTAGGAGTGATGACAATAACTCACTTGAATCCCTAAGATTCCTCTCCAACTTCTTACGAAGACAAAGTAAGTAGAGAAGGATGTAAAGCTGAAGAAAAAAGCGGGACAAGGCAGAAAGTTTGAATCGGATAAGACGAAGTCCTTATCAACCAAAGTCAACTTTCCCTGAATGGCAAAAGATCGTGCTCAGTGTCATCGAGTTTAGGAAAGTAGTCTTGTCTCTTACCTAGAATAGTCTTTGTAGCGAGACAAAATACATCAGTATTTTGTCTTTCGATGATGTCGATTTGTCACTTAGGAAAGATTCAAATATCATACATGTATAAATAGCATAAGAGATGGAGTGAAAAGATTAAGCTTGTGAATTGTAAAACACACACATACATAGCCATCTTTTCACTCCTCCAAATACAACTTAGTTCTGAGATAGCTCGTTGAGCTCTAAGAGTTGTGCTCGGACTTAGCCTGAGCTTAGAGAGGAATCACCCAACTTTGTCATTTCAATCCCAAGTACTATTCATAAGTACTTGGGTAACGTATTCTTTGTTGAATTATTTCTAATAAGAATATGACGTTGAAAATTACTGAGTGTGTTTTCTTTATGTTAATTTCAGTCATAGTTCACTTTTAACTTGTTTTAAAAGCTTTTAAACGATAGTGAACGGGGAACAACATAAGCTAAGGTGTATAGGTGTAACGAAACAATATATTAGGTGAACAAAATAAAAGGAATGGCTCAGAAGGGTGAATCTAGGGGTATCTTGCACTAAAGGTGAGTGCAACAAAGGGTTTAACATGGGAGTCGAGAAGCGAGGTAACTAATCGATAGACACACAATGGTAGGCTATTTGGGTGATAATCCTAAAATACTGCCTTCTTAAACTGAAAAGTCCAAATACATCGAGCTAACTCAACATACCTCGTCTATGGTCTCGAAATGATGTAAAGGCCAAGTTCTAAAGTTTACAAGTTACGTGCACACTCATAATTTGGTGGATTTGGGGTAAAAATTTGGAACGGATAAGGCTAATCTCACCATATAATATCAAGGGTTATAATGTGCTTTGCTAAGGTCTAATCTAGTTAGGTTAAGAAAAACATGTCAAAATTTTAAAATGGCATAATTTTTCAAAATAAACTAGAAAAAAAATGGCAAAATAAAGTTCAAGAGACAATTCTACTCCCGTCCCACACTTAAATTGTACACAGTACCTTTTGTACTAAGAGTTAAATAAAGGTGAAGAGAAAAGTAGAATTAGAGCAAGAACTTCCACTGAAATTGCTCCAAAAGAAAGAAGGCCCACGAAAAGAATCGTGCCTTCGCATAAGCATCCGAAGCAAACTTCAATCCATGAAATCACACTCCGACAAGCATAATTCTACAAAAGAAAAAGAAAAATAAATCTAACTCACTTTCATAGGAATCACTTTGCATTTAGCGTGCAACAAGCTTTTAAAACCACTTGGTGTCCCAAGTGGACGAGTGTACTCTCGTGAGGGCTTATAGGGAACATACCCACAAAGTTAATTTAAAAACGAATACAAGGTTATTGTGTTTAAAAAGAAAGAATTGTCACAGAGGATGGTTACGTTGTAACCCATAAGGATTCTGCAGCGTAATTGGCAAAACGACGAGCCTTCAGAGTGTAGCATAACCGTTGCATGGGATTACCGTAATTGATAATGATCTTGAGAAGAACCACTTTGCAGGGTATGTTACTGGTAACCATAAGAATGAGTTCTGCAGAATGGCGTGACAGTCAGTCCTCGTTCACATGCTACAACAACTTTTAAATTTTCTGAAAAAATGGTTAAACACAAAACCCAACAGAAATGAAAATAAAACAAATGAAAGGGATAATTCGGTTTGTCTCCCGAAAGAACACTTTTCTTTATTCTGAGTCTTTAAGTTAGACTCAGAGCCTCGGGGCTAGAAGTGCTTGTTTGTCATTTCATGGATATGGCAATCTCCACGTTGAATCCAATGATCGATTCTCATCCCGCTTATAGTATGCGTGCCCGTTCAAAACCCCAAATAAAAATTCTTGATCTTCCGTATGGGTGGTCAATACCTT
>OU343218.1:8539958-8629832 GCA_910596185.1 Chrysanthemum makinoi | reverse complement strand
AACGTCAGAGAATATAGAATACGCCATCTCTTAAACTTCCACCACCAAAGAATCCGAGGTTCCGTATAGAATGTAGAACATGAGCCTTGAGAAAATGAGACTTTGGCATTTTCCCCAAAACCAAAATCCTTATGTTGAGCAAAGATTCGGCCTATTTCCTGCTTGCTTTAGCCAAAGTACAAAGAATCACACCATTATCATTGATCCAACCGCCTCTTTTAAGAATAATCACCGGATTCTTCGCTTTGAGGCTATATCATCCAATAGAACAACAAAGAACGATCATCCCACATTTAAATAGTCTTCTCAAAATTCCTTTTCAACAAGTCCCTTTTCGCATCCATTCCAAAGGTGTCAAGAGAGCAATTCCCCCAAGTAGATGAATTGATGTAGTCAGCCTCTTTGTATAATGCTCACGAACTCTCCCGAATACACATCATGAGGGGAATGAAAACACCTTACCATGTTCAAATTTTTCTTCCCGGATGATCGTGTATGAAGCTCAAGAACCCGGGAATACACCAATACCCAAGAGCTCTCCCGAATACACATCATGAGGGGAATGAAAACACTTCCCCATGTTCACATTTTTCTTCCCCGATGATCGTGTATGAAGCTCAAGTATCCGAAGTATACCAATACACAAGGAAGGAATAACTTATAACATTGAAGAAGCGGGCCAAGTCACTGATATCTCTCGGATGACAATCTCGCGGATGTCAACTCCGAATAAGTGATTATATCTCCGAATCATCGATTAAGCACTCAAGTGAAACACTGAGCATCCCCAATGTACACCTCTCTCCCCGATCATTGCGATACCATCGAAATCACCACACACTAGTGTACCTCTTTATCTTCAAACTTTCTAACATCACTTCCCACGGTTGAAATACTAACACTAAACGCCTCGATGAGTAAAACCTTGAGTTTCTCTGCGGTCATGACATTTGTTTTCCCGGATATCTTCAATCACTTAGAAGAATTAAGTTCATCAAGTTTACTGCTATGAGTCAAACTGAGTTTCTCTCACGGTAATAACATTTGTCTTCCCGGGATATCTTCAATTTCTTAGAAGTATTAAGTTCATCAAGTTTACTCGCGTTTAGGTGCTTGTCTCCTTACGCCTTGTTGGTTTTGACACTCGTAATCGCAACTCTTTGTAAGACCGTATACTAGAAATATTTTGAGAAGAACATCATTAGCTCAGATGTATCTATGAGAATCAACTTGCTGAAGAATAACGTGAGCAAGTCTAATTAGGGATTAAATTTGGCATTTCAATCTCCCCCAATTAGTGCTCTCCCCTAAACTGACAATTTGTTAGATAAATGCCCAGAATAAGAAGAAGTCTTTTGATAATCACATGCAACTTGTCTTTTAGTCTTCTATCATACAGCAGAAAATGTAGAACCGACTGAAGACTCGACCTTCTTCTAGATTGTCCAGTTGGGGAATAGATAGTTAACATCTTCAACACACACCAAAAAGCATCCTACCAAAAAGCATCCCAATTAACTTACATCTTGCAAATCCCCTTAACTAAAATCCCTGCCAATCAAACAAGAATAGAAAGATGTTCATCAAGAAGATTAGCAATCAGCCCGCAACGAACACACGAAATGGTAACACCAAGCAAACAATCACATCAAACAAGAACAAGGTCGTTCGAATCATCATGTTGATGTGCACGTGAAGCATTAACCGAAGCACTTTGTCGATAAACCCATCACCGGTGAGAAGATGTCAACCAAAGGCTCTTAAGAAGAAACTCCATGTGAAGATTACCCGATAAGAAGAAGCCCTTGTTTACATGAGTTTCGAGCCGTATGACCATTTATATTCTCAAATATCAATCAACAATGCAAAAAATTCACACTTCTTCTCCCTCTCAAGAATTGCATACAAAGATGCCATTCTTGACTAAATAAGTGAAATCCAAAAGTGTTCTATCACACTTCCCCGAAAAATTAGCACATGATGTCGCCATCATCATTATAGTTGAGCAAGTGGAATAAGAAAACAATCAATGGTAGCCCGGTTCACTTGATGACTGAAGCGCATGGAAAAAGTATGAAGCATGTTGATGAGAATGGTCATAATAGAGAAGATTTCTCTTCTTCAGAAGATAATGCGCACTAAAGCGTACACATTTATTTTCTTTAGAGTACGAGGCTTGAACTGAAGTATTCAAACGTCATAATGTTGAAGTACGAGGCCTGAACTGATGTGAACAGACGTCATTAGAAGATTTCTCTTCTTTTGAAGATAAAGCGCACTGAAGCGTACACTTTTCTTTTCCTTGGAGTACGAGGCATGAACTGATGTGTTCATACGTCATAATCTCTCTCTTTTCATCATCTCTTGGCAAAACATGTAATCATCACCATTATCATTCAGTAGGCTCTTTGCAGTGACAGATGATGGAGATAACCCAATATGATGAATTTGACCCTGAAGTAAACTAACCCGAACTCGTGACTTAAACTTGTACATATGTAACAAAGAGCGGTGTCGAGACTTCATGCCCATTTGAATCTCTAAGTACTCTATACTCTTCAACCAACCAACCATCAAGTAATAGACGTACATTACCTCTTGAAAATCCACAATTGAATGTGACACTGAGCACTACAACGTAATCCTTAAAGTGATAGTTATTTTTGTGGTAAAAAGAGCCCAATTCCCCCAGAAAAAATAGACTCTAAAAAATAACTAGATTTTCAAGTCTTCGTTTTTGGAAATAAGCTTGAACAAGGATCATGAAGAATCTTCATCCATCCATCCCCGATACCTTCAGATACTAAGTACACTCGCCCGCGATAATTCACTTCAACCTCAAATAAATAATAGTGAATTAACTCCGTTGTCACATCTTCTGATTAAAAGCTCAATTCTAGCCTCTTTTGACGTTTAAAGTGAACTATGATAATGGTTTTCATCCCAAACATGGTTAAAAACACACAACCCCGTAAAACCAAGTAATAACCATACTGCCATGACGAATATCCAAACACACATCCAATTTATGAAGTACACCCTTTTATCCCTTCTTCGAAACAGAAACCGTAGCATCAGCATCAGATAAGATCCCGAAACACACTTTCCATTCTCCAGGATGGTTCCATCAATACGGGATTTTACAACTCTATGGTTTAAACCGAGAAATAGTTTCTTTCGCGGGATTTTACAAAACCAAGAATAAACCGTAAGATAGATCCGGAAATGCACTTTACTATTACCAGGATGTTTCCATTGTCACGGGATTTTACAAGTCTATAATTTAAACCGAGAAATAGATTCTTTCATGGGATTTTACAAAATCAAGACAAAACCGTAAACAATATCAGCTTGAATGTGTTATGACCACTTTGGTTTCAGTGAATATCTGTTTTAGGAGAACGTGCGCCTTCATCATCCGGTCCATTATCCAACATCAATAACATCAACAACCATCCTAATCAACACTTTGGTAAACACATCATTCACGCATTATGTAGGCTATTGTAGTGACCACATGGAGAATTAAACCCGATATGCCAAACTTGATCATGAAGTAAAACTCCCCAGATTTGTGACTTAAACTTGTACTAATCCTTGTGAACAAGAAACGGTGTACCCAATGTACAAAACCTCTTGACATTCTCAACTGAGTGAGACACCGAAGTGATAGCTACATTGTGGGTTAAGTGAGAAAGTTCAACAAACGCAACTAAATAGCCAAGTCTTTATCACCCTCTATAAACGCCCAAACAAGTCATCTTCACGGAAGGGTAGAAAGAAAGACGGAAATAAGTAAATGCGCCTGAAAAGCCTCACTCCAAATTCAAATAAGAAATATCGTCAAAACAACCCTGTAGTCAACATTTTCCAATCAATTCAAGCCGTGACAAAATATCTTCCGTGAAAGAATATAACCCAAAGTACTCAATTAAGTAAAACAATGAGTCTTATTATCCCACCAAGTCTCATCATCAACTTTCTTTAATCAAATCTCATAACCAAAGTCTCATAAATCTCAATTATGACAACTCACATCAAAACGACCCAATTAAGTGAGATTGACACATGCTTTAGAAAGTCACAAATCCAAATTCAATGCTCAAATCCAACCCGATTCACCCTCACTGCACAGAATATCACATAATGTGCTCATCCTGATCCATACTCAAGATCCGTTAAGATCACAATGCAAATTGAGCCAAACTATATCAAAATATTCGATTCAAGTGAAATCCAACTTCATCCCAAGAAGTAATTTATCAAACTCATATACCACGTGATTAGAACTAATAGTTGACTCCAATATACCTTGTCCATACACAAATATCACATTATGTCACTTCTTGGCTCAAATCAAACATCTACCCAATATCAAGACCAATTGATACCAGAATCTCTATCAAACCAATTAATACCGGGCCCAACATACAGAAAATTAGGACTCGGCCCAAATGAGATCCAATCCAGCATTCCATCACATACCCTAAATTAGAGGAGTATATAAAATACACATCTCACACCAAGCGTTACCCTAATCATGCTCCTGTTAAACACACGCCTCTCACACCAAACATATCACACAAGTTACCAAACCCTAATCAAAAATGCCTTGCCCATCCCATCATTATCATCTCCACAAAACGGATCAAGACACTTTATAATTACACAACCCAAACTAAATCACAAACCCTAGAGATCTTTTGTCCATCCGCCTCCTATCTCAGGTTCTTCATCAAGAACGCACCAATCACAAGAAGACCCCATCAAATACTCTTACATCAGTTTGAGGTTGCCACAGAGATGGCTTAAGTTACCTCACACGAATAAGCCACAGGGATGGTTACATGTTAGTGACCGGCTTCAAGATCTTTAGTGGATCTCGGGTAAGGTTTAATTCATTTGCGTTTTTCTTCCTACTGATTTTGGTCATGAACGAATTAGAGAAAGAAAGTAACAATATTGTTATATTTCTTGACTCGTATATTCGAATATTAATGAAGTGAAAGCTTCTCAAAGATCAGTGATGGATAGTTGTTTAACAAACAAAAATCTTAAAAGATTGTAAGCAAAGTTGAACTATCTGAGATCATGTACTTTTGTTTTGAGTCCTTGTAAAGATGTAGTTGTGAGTTGGGCTGTGAATGTAAGGGTCTTTTGGTTAGTCTAGACTAGGTTTGGTAAAGGTTGGATATGATTAGGAGATGATGTAACTGCATTGATCTTTTCGATTGTATAAAAAAATGGACTGATGATGTATATTTTACGGAGGTTGAGTCTTGGTGTTTTGGTATTTGATATTGTGGTGTGGTCGTGGTCATCTCTTACTTCATCCTTTTCTGTGTCAAGTCGCTACCAATTTTACCTTAAGCAAGTCGCTAGTTTACGGGTCAAGTTGCTAGACACGAGTCAAGTCGCTAGCTACATGTCAAGTCGCTAGCTAAAGTTTTCAAAACAATTCGCTACTTGATAAATATCAAGTCGCTAGCATAACTGTTAAACAAGTCGCTATATAATTTTTCAGTTCATAACTCGCTAACTTGTTCAATAACAAGTTGCTACGACTTGTAAATACAAGTCGCTAGGCAAAACACGACCAAGTCGCTAGGTGGATTCAGTGAATTTGGACATCTTGTTAAGACAACTCGCTAGCTTGAATATTAGAGTTTTCCGACCACTTTCCGATGATATTCATATGAAACCCAGAAAAAAATGACTTATGCAGACAAAGACACTTCATTATTCCTTTTGAACCTTTAAAATTATGACCATATGACCACAAATAAATCACAAAGTTTGTGCCAAAGTTAATAAAAGAATGATAAACCACAAATTGTACTACGACTTTTGGACACAGAAGTTTGGACACAAATATTAACACAAAACAAATGTTGAAATCAATTTGAACCAGTTTTGACCAACAATCCACATCAAAACAGTACACAAAAACCGGTTAACAACATGAACCAAGAAAAACCACAAACAACAACCATGGTACGGACCACTCAAATCAAAGAAAACACAATAAACCTGGCTCTTGATACCAATTGTTAGGATCCAAATATTATTGTGTTGATGATTCGGGTGGTCTTGGATGATCAAAATACATGTTTACCATTTTAGAGAGAAAGTAGAGAGAGGGTGTTCTTGCTAGAGGTTTACACAAAGGAAAGGTTAGATTGAATGCACCACACCCTTCCATGGATGGAAGGGGTATTTATAGTTACAAAAATACGACCTCCCTACCGTGGATCGTCAGGTATATAAAGGGTAAAGACCCGTCCTTCCTCCACGATGTTGCACTAAGCTATACTTCGCTACAAACTAATAAATAAACTACTTAATAACGTAAATAACGACAAGTCTACGAGCTAACTTATGCTAGATATTATTTGGGGTGACCGACTCTTCACTATGGAATTTTCTAATTCCTAACATACGTCGTAACTAAGTTACGCCGTAACTACTTACAGTAAATCACAACTTCGTAGTTTTTGTGGTCAATATCTTTACTTGAAACTTATTTGCTCTAGTTGACGCTTTTAGTCCCTCATCGCTCTTGTTACTTTTATAACAAGTCCTTGTACTCAATAAACTTCGAATAAACTTGCCGCTTTTAATCCCTGGACCTCAAAACTTTGCGCCCAAGTAATTAATTACGGCGTAACTAAGTATCCGAGTTACGCCGTAATTCTTCAACCATATATTCATATCCGCTCCGTAATTATCACTATGGCGTAACTAAATTGAAACGTTACGCCGTAACCTTCACAAAAATAATTACGACGTATCCTTCAAAGCTCATATTTACGCCGTAACCTTATTAGCTAGTTACGGCGTAATCTTCACATAAAATCTAAAGGCCCTCGTAAATCAATCTTCAAAACATATAGTTGGCCTTTTATCACTACTTTTCCGCTCCAACGCCTCATTTATCTTGAAATGCAAATATGAACGAATATGAAAGAATTAAGTACCATATTAATGCAAATGAGGCCATAAACACGGGAATTTGATATATAAAAGATCAGGCTAATTTGATGTTATCAGGTTTCTTTGCTTGATTCCTATCAAGTAAATTTTTTTTTCCATTTTTAGCTTTCTTGTAGTCTATCCCCCTTCTTCGTGACCTTTGTTCATAACCTCATCACTTTTTATCATAGAAGGTGATAATCAACCACCAAACAAATACCCACCACTTGATCCAGCCTTTGCCAACCAACTTCGAGCTCGTATTGTTAGTGAAATTGGAGAGCTTAGGAAACTGAATAGGATAATTGAAAATGCACTTGAGGAAGCCATTAAAGAATCTACTAGCACTTTTGATAGTGATTCAACCTTAAGTGATTCGGATGATGACTTAGAAGATGGAGATTATAAGGTGTTAGAAATTATGAAGGATAGTGAGGAGGAGGAGAAACTTAGGGAGTATTTCGATTCATACCCTAAAGGGAAGGAAACCACTTATCACTATAACGTAGTTAACTTCTCGAGACGACCTTTCGAGCCTCGCATAAGAAGAGGTAACCCTAAAAACATCAAGATACCGTGTATGATTGGATACTTATATAGGGATCACACCTACATTGACTATAAGGCACCTATGAATATAATGTCTAGGCTCTATTACAATTGGATCATGAGCAAAAAGCTAGAACCTATGAGGGACCCCTTTCGCCCTAGGAAAGCAAGTATCTATGTTGGTAGGGTTAAAGGATTGCATGTTTTCGTAGGTAACTTCACATATAGATGTGATTTCATGATCTTGGAGAATGTTAAGGGAATCATTGATGGATTCTTAGGGGATGTAATACTTGGGAGACCATTTATAGAGGAGTCTATGATGGTCTATGCTCAAGAGGAAGGAATAGTCAAGTTCTCAAATGGATCGAGAATGTTAAATATATAATGCCCCACAAAAATAAGAAGTTTGAGGGTATTCTAGATGTGGACAACATTCCGGCATTTGAAGTCGACTGGAAGAACAAGGTTTACTACACTGCTTGTCTTGAATTAAGCCCTGAATATATTCGTAATGAGAGAAGGGTTAAGGAGATTAAATTGGCCTCTAAGATTAGAACCACGTAGGGGCACGACTACGAGTCTAGCTACAAGACTCATAAATAAAGAAAAGCGCTTCGTGGGAGGCAACACATGCTTAATTGTTTGCTTGTTTGTGTAATATATCTTTTATTGATTGTTTATTCTCATGTTTAAATTTGTAAAAATGCTTTATTTTGTTTTTAACCTCGTTTTAATTACATATAAAGGTATTTTACATAAGGGATAAGTGTAGGGAGGATTACACACGTTTTCAAAAGAAACGTAAACATGAGAATTTCAATTAATTAAAAGATATATATGTGTGTTTGTTCGAGTCAAATGCTTTTATCGATTCATAATGGACGTTTTGCAGGAAATTTTTCCAGATTCTAAAGATGTAAATTTTCCAGAATTTTTTCCCGAAAATCGCAGAGCAGCTTTTGTCAGGATAACTGACGGCGTGGGATCGCAACCGACGCGGCCGGAAGGAGCAAAACAACTGATTACTTTCTCTTTTCGAGCTACTTATAATTTTTGGAATTTTCAGGTCTTAATTTTCCAAATTCAGAAACATCCATTCCACAAGAATTATATCCTAGTTTAGTAGAGTCCTATATATATTATTACCGAAGATTTTACGCGAAGGTTTCGTTTGTTTTCTTCAAGTGTGCAGGTTTTATTTACCAAGAAGAAGATACATAGGATGAGAAGGAGCTTTTCACGCAAACGTTCTTCTTGAAGAAAAATGTAACCACCACTTTACACGGATCCTACGGAGCTAATCAGGGGAGTACTAGTTTCTTTCGTTTTTAATTACCTTCCATTATCATAACTTTGATACTTTCGGGGAACATTGGGGACAATGTTCAGTTTAAGTGTAGGGAGGGAAAATAAAACGGGAACTTTGAAACTATACTTATCCTTGACTATTTTCTTTGTCCAACTGCATTTGCGTAATAAACCATGAGAAAATGCCGGTTAGGGTAATTTTGGCACCAAATTAAAAAATTTTCATGACATGTAGGAGTGGGCCATTAGTCTTAATAAAGCATCTCATGGATAGGAAATTATATGACTAGCACAAAAACCCTTTACCACTTAAATTCCACCCAAAATGTGAGGATCACCCTTAGATTAGTAGGAATTAAAGCATTCATCTTTAATGCTTAGTGTGTGAACCGGTAGTATAATAGATTCTAGAACTTGTTTTGTGATGCATCCCGAGATCGCTAGTAAGACTACACTTATGTAGTTAGGAATAACTAAATGATAAGAGACATTAGGATAACCCTTGTTTGATACCCGTAATATAATTACTTCTTCCACCTCGGTTGAATAATTCCCCCACACCCTTGCGTTGTACTCACTTTTAGTACACGATACCCCTACTTAACTCCTTAGAGCCTATCTTTTTCGCGGTTCTCGTGATGTTTCGGTTTTCCGGAATATCAATGAAGAGCATTGTTTACACCCCACCCCCAAATGTACACCCAAATCGTCTTAGCCTACCTTGTATGCACTCACTTTTAGTGCATTATTGTTATCACCCTAAACCCTTAGTTCAATTATCTAGTTGCTTGCATAAGTTGCTAAGTCGAGTCATATCCTTTGTACACAGTTTTGGGACGATTGGGACTCACGGGAAAAGTTAAATTTTGTGAGATGACGGGCAGGGAACGTTAAATTCAAATTCCCTTTATTTGCATAATAATGTACTCCAAGTGTTTTGATCTTTTTAATTCGGGTCATATTAGTGTTAGAGTAATAAAAACTCAAGTGTAGGGATGTGCCTATAAATCCCTATCATTTTGATGTTATCGTAGAGGATGGTAGAGTAAAAGTGTATGGAAAAAAAAATAGAAAAAGAGAAAAAAAATAGAGTGTTGAAAAAAAAAAGGGCTACCATCCTACATCTATCTTTAAATTTATGTATGTTTATTTCAGTTATCTAGAGTCTAGAGTGTCGAGTCTTGGCTTAGCAACGCCATTCTTCGCATGCTTGTAACATAAAGATTTTTGACTTGCCACCACTAAATCGCTATCCCACCAAACCCTTTGTTTCCCTACCGTAAGCCTAACGTTACAACCCTTTAAAAGACCTCTTTGATAGTCTTTCCTAGGTGCTTACGCCAAAGCGATGGAGGTTTGATCTAGTCTTAAGCCTATGGTAATCTATGTACTAGGACCGGTTAATGAGTGTTTATCTTCCATTTCCAACTTGTTATATTTCATATACACCCGAGAGATGTGAGTATCCAAACACCCCATGTGAGGAGCTAGTATGTAATTTCCGTGCTTGTTATGAATTTTGCGGGGCTTATATGTTTTGTGGATTGTTCTAAACCAATGCTTCATGACCCCTAACTTATAAATTAATTGGCAAAGCACACTTGCTTGAGGACAAGCAAATACCAAGTGTAGGGATATTTGATAAGGTTTTAAAATGTACCTTTTGAGGGTCGTTTAAGCCCTTGTTTGATCACTTTTGTATCCGTTATTACTTAATATCAATCCTTTTCACTTTTTAGGTATCTTGAAGGCAAAATGCTGGAATGACACTTATTCGGACGAAAAGGCGCGAATATACGAAGAAAATGGCCAAAGTCAAGAATCGAGACACTCAGCCAGCTGAACGGAGAGGACGGCGTCAGCAAATATGTGACGCCGCCGGACTAGTTTTGTGACGGCCAGAGCCAAATTACTTATTTTCAAGTGACGGCTTCGGTTTTAAAAGAGTAGTCGTCGCAACTCGACGGCCTAGATTTGATCAGACAACGCCGAGATGAAGAGGACGACGTCACGAGCATAAGGTGACGCCGTCGCAAGACTAACGTGGCCAAGACGAAACCCTAATGACGGCCGCCGACGGCCACAAATCATAAGGACGATTGCCGCATTTGTAATCCTATATAGAATCCGAATTTTTTAGTTTTCAGTGTGTAGTCTTTTGGAGTAAAACCTAAACCGAACCAAGGTTGTCTTGTACAGTATTTTAGGGTTCCGTACCCTATCTTACATCAAAATAAGTGTTTTAGTTCATTAATTCAATTATGTCTTCAATTACTTGTGTGTATGCTTGCATGTTTTCCATGTCCGGCTAATTTACTTGTGTGTTTGCTTAGGGAATATGAAACTTAATTATTGAATATTGATTGGTTGTCTCTTATCTTAATTGTTAATGATCTAGTATTGCGATAGGTCATCCGTTGTGTAGTTAATGCTTGATTAATCTTTGTGAACCTTAGCTTATAATACCTAGAGTCATTGTAGGCTAAAATATCCGAAGAGTACCTTAGAGTTAAGTTTATAAAAATCCTAGAGATTTTGTAGGCGATAACCTTTGGTAGTTTCAAAGAGTTAGGGATCAACGCATACCCTACGACCTTAGACACACAATGCGATTAAGAATAAGGACGTGACAATTCAACCATCAATAGGAGATAATTAAGGAGTAATAAAACCTAAGTAAACACATATTTAAATCATCATACGAGCACACAATAATTAGACATAGACTACCCTCACCTTAGTTAATTAGATAATTAGATAATAGAAGTAATCGGTAGAAATACCAACCCCCAAATCCAAACCCTGAGATTCGTACCTTTCCATTTACTAAAAAACATAAAAAGATAAAAAATAATCTTCCTCAACCCCAACCTTAGCGTAGTAACTTCTCACTAGCATTCCTATTCCCCTAGAGAACGATATCAATTCCCGTGGCTTACCCTAATAATACACTACAACGATTAGGTTCACTGCCTAGGGTGTTGAAAAACTTGCTCGACGAAAAGGAAGTTCCTTTGACCTCGAACGACGCGTGTAGCGTTATCAATAATGTTAAGTTAACATTATGTCAGATAAAACTTCTTTGAGCATCTCCAATGTTAACACTAAAACTTTGCATTAAAATAATGTAAAATAAGCATCGTCATAGCATATTTTTACACTAAATAAAAGTTCCTTCAATGTATAATGCTAAATTTTTGCACTTAACATTTTTAATCAATCTAAAGTACAAGTCAACACAATAAATAAAAAATAGTTAAAATAACATATATTGATTGGAGACTTACAACAATATAGTTTATATAAGTTATTTTTTGCTTTTATAGTTAAGTATTAATATTTAACAAATATGTTGAGTTGCTTTCCAAAAAAACAAATAAATAAATAAATAAATAAAAATGTTGAGTTTAAATTAGTGACAAATATAGTGTAGCACTATATTTGTATTTTACTATTCATATCACTAAATTAGTGCTAAAGATAGTGTCAAAATTGGAGAAGGTTTTTTGTACCTTTTGGCACTAAATTAGTGCAAAAAGCACATTTAGTGCCAACATTGAAGATGTTCTTACAAACTCAAAGCTTAGTGTGAAATTAATTAAAAAATAAAACTCACAAAAAGAATTGACACCTCAGGATTACAAGACAATCAAGAAAATAAAAGACAATATGTACACAATATACTCTCGAACCCCTTTATTAATAACCAATAAAGGGTTATATCAAGACAAGAAGAATGAATTTCACTAGAACCCCCTCCACCTTCACATCTATTCATAGATATGAGAGGGTACAATCCCTATAAAATTAGAACTTCATAGTATCTTTGCTTGTCTTACACATCAACCAATTCTAGTTTAAATTTAATCCTAACTCTGTTTAACTATTAAATCCTTATACATAGACGCTATAGTCCACTCAGAATTGATACTGTATCATAACATTTTTCACCTTAGAAGTGATTCTTAGTCTATACCGACACTCAACATTTTCATCTAATGCTGGAACCTCGAACGAGGGACAACCTTGTTAACCAAGCATTATACCTTAGTCAATATTCAAGTTAGATTCCTTTGACCTCCTTCACCTTCTTCTTTTAAACAACATTAACCTCTGCGTCCTTTTAACCAGGTACTCTGATTTCCTTAATGTCTTCCCCACCTTTTCACTAAGGTGTACCTGCTCATTTATCAAGCACTTCGTGTTTATCTTTCTTTCAAGTTGTTTAACCTCCAACTTTCTTTGAGCCACTTCAAATCATTGTTACTATCCTGAATAACATCACCTTCACTTTTTTCTTGAGCTCCCTGCAGTACCACCTCAAACTAAACAAGCTTTTGAACATGTACTCCATGGGATCCTATTTTCACACTAGGAGCAAGTTGCTTGGCCCTAAATTTTTTAGAACCTTCATGCTTTTGTACACCGAACCCATCGAGATTTTCGATGTTAAAACTAGTATTCGTACTAGCCATTCTTCTCCAAACCTTGCTTTAACCTTGTCAAGTTATTTTAACCATTTAGAAATCCTAAAGACTCAACCTTTTTAACAAGCCTCACAAATCGTTTGCAAACCCCACTTTCTTGAAATCTTGATCTACTTGCATTTAGAAAACCTCTAAAGATTCGATCTTTTCACCTCAAATCTACAAAACTTGTACCCCAAGCAATCACTTTTCTTGAATCATCAAGATACAACTAAACCTTGTTTGTCTTCCAAGTTATCGCTAAGATTTGATATTCAAGAAACCACGTGAGCCAATAAACCCGATTTATCAAGCCCCCCAAAATCAACAAACCATTGAAGATTGTTAACCTTCAAGATTGTTTACCACCAATTAACCTTTTGAAATTTAACCAAGTGATCTCTAAGTAAATCCTTGAAATTAACTTACTTTAACCACCTAAACCCCATACACCACACACATTATAACCAGATATTTCCAGCTGTTAGCTTTGCTATTTTGTGAATAGAACGTCTTACACGTGAATTGGACCAGACATGTAATATAGTTGCACCCGCAAGGACTAATTTTGTACACGGGGAAAACTAGTGATGTAAAGGGCCTATAAGTACCCCTCGTGACTCTCTATGAGGGGTGTGGAAAAATAGTGTAGTAATATTCTTTTATTTCATTTAAAAAAAAACTTACTTTCTCTCTCTACGTTCTCTCTTTAAGATGTATGCTTATTTCGATCAACCTCGACCTCCCGAAGGTGTTTCTTGATGTTTACAAGTGGCATCATAGATAATCGGGGGACGAATCGTGGTGAAAAAATACGTTTTTGATGTTTTTCTGGAAAAAGTATGCATTTTTATGACTTTCTCCGAGTTTTACATGCATTTCTCTGAGTTTGCATGCATTTCTCCGAGTTTGGTATAAGTTTCTCCGAGTTTGTTATGAGTTTCTCTGAGTTTGGTATGAGTTTCTCTGAGTTTGCATGCATTTCTCCAAGTTTGGGATGGATTTCTCCGAGTTTGCATGTTTTTCTCCGAGTCTGACTAAGAACCTTTCAGAATTTGAACAAAAGTTCTGAGTTTCACCAAATTCTTCTAAATCTCTAGGGGTTTTACCTAGCTTCAAGCTGTGAAATTCTTTCGAGTTTCTTAAGATTTCACCGAATATGTAACATACAAAACCCTAGTTCTTCAAACCCTAAAGTACCAAAAATACCAAAACACAAAATACACATCGGATATTATTGGTCTACACTTATTAAACTTGATTCATTTCATCGTTTCATCAAACATGATTCGTCTCATCGTTTCATCATTTTAACCCCTATTTATCCCATTTCAAAACAAACCACGTCTCGCTTAAACGATCCTCATCAAGGATCACATCAAAAGACAATGGCTAATATCAGTATTTTTGTAACTAGGGAGTTTTGTACAATATTTCTTATTTGGGATTGAAGTGACATTTCACGGTTTTACTTATTTATCTTAGAGACGTTGGTTAGTTGGTTGTATGTCTCAAGATAACTTGTCTGGGCATTTATCTATTGTGCACCTCATACTTTAAGGAGTTACGTTGTAGTGCTCACTATAGTTTCTAAGTCCCAATTATCATTAGCACAATCATTAAGTCACAAAGGTGGGTGTTTAGTTCATTTTCAATTTGGTTATATTGGGTTGTCTCCATACAATGGTCATTTACTAGATGGTTGGATTCTGAAGAGGTCACTTATAGGTTAAAGAGAAGAGATGGGATTGTAGAAAAAGAGAGTCATAGATCGACATATACTAATGGGGTATTTTACACAACCGTGTTGCACCAAGATTGATTTTATGGCATGTACACAACAATCTAATGATTCTGATAACTTGCAACCATCAGGAGGGAGAAGTGAGGTACACATGGTAGTAAGATGGGTATTATTGTTTTGTGTTCCATGATTGGTTGATTGAAGGAATTGTTCTTCAATAATTCTTACACCGGGGCTTATTTACCAATTGGTTTATATACCAACTTGGATGCAAATCTATGTGAGTGATGTTGATATGATGCTCCCCAAACGATAAGCATGGTGCTACATTCTAGTGTCTACTTTATCCGATGTGTGTTAGAAGACTAAAGAGATTTAATTATTCGTTGTGTGATCACAAGACTAAAAAGAATTAATAGAAGAGTTGTCAGTTTGGGAGATAGCAAATGAATGAAGAAGGCTCACTAGTTAGGAGGGGGTAAAAACCTAACTAGACCATTACAACACGTGAAGTCCAGAGCTAAAAAATATCAAGAGCCTTAAGTGGACAAAGATTAATGCTGAAATATTTGGAAGAAGGAATTTCAAGGAGGATGCATAAGGAGTTCAGAGCTGAAAAAGATCAAGAGCCTCCAGTGGACAAAGATCGATGCCGAAGTATTCGGAAGAAAGAACTCCAAGTCATCCTCAGTATCTTGATATTAGAGACTCTGCGATTCAACGACATTGTCAATATTGTTATCTAACTTTGGTTATTGTTATTTAACTTTGGTTATGTATTTATAGGGTCTCATTGTAACCATTCACGTGTGACGCTATCTTGGGGGGAAATTGTCAGCTTTGGTATTTTTTGAAGATAACGTCTTACATATGAATTGGACTAGATACGTAATATACTTGTACCCGCAGGGACTAATATTATAGACTGGGCAAATTAGTGTTGTAAAGGGTCTATAAATACCCCTCATGAGTCTCTATGAGGGGTGTAGGAAACTATTATAGTTTTTGTTAATACAAATAAGCCGTAAGAAAACGTTTATTTATATTTTACGATCTTCTAATGTTTTGTCGATAACAAACGTAAAATCATTTTAACGAAACAAATAAAATACGTAAATGCTTTGAGCCAATAGTTTTCTAACACACTTACGTTTTCACATAAAACACTAAAACAAGTATAAGTGATTTTATGATTTAGTAATACATATGTACAACAACTAGTGTTTACATATTGAGCAAATATATACATAACTAGTATGTATTATAATGGGTAAAAACTACAACCCATGGAGCATATCCATAACCCATGGTATTGATCCATACCCATTTGACTAGATGCATTGCATCTATTAGGTACATTGTATCTAATGAAATACCCATGGACCAACCCATAACCCATGACCCATGACCCATAAGCAAAATACCCATGGGCAAAGAGGAGCATCCCACGGATCCCTAACATTACACTAGACAGATCCCTTAAAGGTGGGATCCGTGGGATCCGTGGAACAGTAGTTGTTTTTCCTCTATAAATAGTGAGCCATTTCTTCCTTTTGGGTTTCCACTCCCACACATACTTTCCCCAAGTATTGTAACTCTCTAACCACCGATCCTAAGGGATCTTTCTATGTAGTCTGTCTTTTGTTTTTGTGTGATTCTCTAGGTTCCTCTTAAAGGCGAGATCAGCACTTCTTGAAGTCGAGCAAGCTCAAGTCCATGAGTTGCCATGCTTTGTCATCATCAAGACTACTAAGGTTCTCTTGTTGATACTTCTTTCTTCCTCCATAGAAGTGTTGTATCCAAGGCATTAGTGAAGGATGTCGAAAGAGTCAAGACAAAAGCATTAGTGAAAGGTGCTTAACGTCCGTGTCAAAAGCATCAGTGAAGAATGCTAAAGGAGTCAAGACGAAGGCATTAGTGAAAGGTGCCAAGCGTTCGTGTCAAGGGAATTAGTGAAAGATGGCTAGGAGTCAAATCAAGTGGCATTAGTGAAGGATGCCAAGGTCGTATAATCGATGAGGTGCAGTGTTATACAAATAGTGTTAGTTTGTTAGCAAGGATGTTGATATCCTTGATGGTTTTGTAATAAGGAGTGGGTCTCCTTTGGGATTAGGTGTTGTGTAGTGTTGGGTAGTAGTTCCTCCATTGTAATGGAACTCGGAACTTAGCCTAGTACCGGATAAAGGGTAGGCGACATTATGGTAGGTGTGGTTCTCCTTGGTGAAAGAACCCGGTGGTTAGCCTAGTACTGGAAAAAGAGTAGGCGACGTTGTGAAGGCTTCTCCGCTATAAGGAGTTGGTGTCGTGTAGTGATTACGAACTCTCGAGTAGGTGACTCGGGGAGTGGAGTAGGGCAAGGAAGGTGTCCTTGTAGCCAAACCACTATAAATACTCGTGTCGTGATTATGTGCTTGTTACTCTTTATCTTTCATTACACTTTTATATATCTATCTATCAACGTCCAACATACACATCTAAATAGATTGACATAAGTCGCTCTAAATATTTTAAAACGAAGTTTGAATTGGTAAAACTA
This sequence comes from Chrysanthemum makinoi, assembly GCA_910596185.1. Taxonomy (NCBI): domain Eukaryota; kingdom Viridiplantae; phylum Streptophyta; class Magnoliopsida; order Asterales; family Asteraceae; genus Chrysanthemum; species Chrysanthemum makinoi. The sequence continues at coordinate 8,612,254 of OU343218.1, read as the reverse complement.
TTCTACCCCCTTCTAGTTTTCCACAATTGGCATCGTTACCAAGTTTCTTAGAGTATGTTGTACTTTAAAAACTTGATACGATCTGTGTATGTTTGAAAACTACAAAGAATGTTTTTTTTAAGTCATGTTTTAAAAATCAATTTAGTGTTACTGTTGGACAATGATAGAATGTTCTAATATTTTCCTTGTTAAGAATTCTCCATACTTGGATTTGGGCATACCAAGAAGATCATGAAGAAACTATCTAAATATTTCGTAAAAAGAATGTTTAGCATTGTTTTCCTCATACATGGATCTGGAGATTCTAAGAAGATCACAAAGCATTTTCTCTAAATATTTCTTTCCTTAAAAAGAATATTTAGCAAAGGTATAATCGTTAATAATTTACATTATTTTTTATATTATTATTGAAGTCTTAGTTGTATGATTAATCTTTATTAGTAATTACTTAAGTAGTTATCTATATTAAAATCATCATCAATAATAGTATTCTTCGATTGATTTATATAGACTATACTACTAATTTGTAATAATGATATCTCGGTTATTCGATAGCCTCAATCATTATTCATCACAAAAGGATTATTGACACTTCATGTATGTTAATGAATATCCATGTAAAATTTCTTATATTATGATAAAATGGGATTTTATCATAATCTTTGAAAAACCTCCCAAGAATTGTGACTAATTCATAAAAAGGGAATCACGTCAAATAGGATTAGTATTAAACCATCAAAACCCCAAATCACAAGTTATAGAGCTTAAACATCAAACTCTAGGCATTTTAGAACTCCCAAACCAAAGTTATCAAAGAATGCTTAAACTGATTTTTGCTGCCAGGATCCCCGAGCTTGAACTAGCCGGATCCCTAATGAGAGGGATCCGTGGGATCCGTGCAAGTAAGACATAAGTTAGAAATGAATGGAAGTTCCACAACCACTATCCCTTCAAAGACTCACAAACAAAAACCCAATTACTGTTCACAGGAGCAATTTGATCATTTCCTTCAAGCATAACAATCTCTTGTGTAAGTATAATCTTCACTACATTGTTAATTTAATTCCTTTATTTCTAGGATTACAATTTCTTCATCTTTAGAAGTTGGGCTCAAATGGGTTTATCATAATTTGTTACCACATTGTTTTCTAAGATAATCTAAATCAAAGAATTAACATTGTTAATACAAATTAAACTCGTTTCTTGAATTCAATAAAGATGATTTGAGCAAAATTGCGATCAAACCCTTTAGGCTACTATTCATAATTAACACCACATTGTGGTTGTGTTGTTTAGGAACAATCATGCCAAGTAACCGACAACAAGACTATCAAGATACCGCCCATTACATCCCAATGTACCATAGAAAAGATGGACTTAGCCTGGAAGATAGGAAAGCATTCAAAATGCTCGAAAAGAGACTTTTTCATGAAGTCGTGTAGTAGAACCATCGTTTCTTGCCAACACCGACATCCGACAAGTTTTTGGGACCATTGGCTTTGACTGTTTATTGGACATAAACGAACAAATTTGTCCAGTTTTTGTACACAAGTTCTATAAGACAACGAGGATAAATAGAAATGATGATGGGACCATCTCAATTGTCTTCATCATAAATGAGCATGAGTACACCCTTTCACTTGTGGAGTTTGGAAGAATACTACGGGTACCATATCAAGGAGTTTGCATGTTTTCCAATGAGTGGTCTTTGGCGGAGATACACGATATGGTTGATCATCATGAAATCTACCACATGAGAATCCTGGAAGCAACCACGGTGAGGGACACCATGTTCATGCAAAGGGCATCCCCATTAAGGGTCACTAGAAATTCGAAAGTGATCTATAGGGATCCTTTCCAAATGGAGCTCTCCGAGATGTATGCTTTGTATAGGAAATGGGAAGTTGTGGTGAGGAAGAATGTGTTGTGCTTAGGAGGGAACAAGGATCACCCCAACGTGTGCCTAAGTTTCATGATCTTGTCTTCTTGGACTGAGACTCGCTTCAACCTTGTATATGATTAAGAGAATGGCGAGCGTCAAAAGCATGGAAAAAATGGTACTCCTATATGCAATGCTCCTATCCCGTCTTGCAAACTTTATCTTTGCTTTAGATCCTTCTCCGTACTCCACTATGCTTTTGCAAAGTTATGGTGTCATTTACCGAGGGCAGAACTACAAGGTTTATGGTGGAAGGCGAAAGGCCTCACCCACCCACGGATTCCTCGGATGAACGCGGGAGAAGCAAAGAGTAAGGTAGTAACCACTCGGAAACACCGATCTCAACCCTTTGGACTACATCAATCAATTGTCGGAAATTCCTAGCCTATCACTAGAATGGCAACAAACTAAGGGGATCTTCAAGTGCTTCGCCAACTTCTTGAAGAAAAAGAAGTAGAGATGTTGTGATAAAGAGGAGGAGGATGAAGACGGGAGTGGTGGAGAAGTAAGGTAAGGTCATAGGACCTTAATTTGTGGAAATAATTTGAAACAATGGGTTGTAACATCTGAACAATACTTATGTAGAGTAGGATGTAGTATGTAGCTATTGCCATAACTTGGCATTGAACAATCTTAACTTAGAAACATGTAGGATGAGATTTTACGACTTCTTGAAATCATTCAAGTAGTTGTCATCACTCATCTTTAGGTACCTTCAGTTCCCCCACACTTGCCATGCATTATACTTGATATGTTCTTGCATTTAGTCTTTGTAGAAACAACTAGGAGAAACATTTGCTAAGAGTGCAAAAATTGCACATTTGTTGAAAGCCTTCTGATCTGCAGTAGGCGGATCCCAGCTTTATAACTAGCCGGATCCCTCCCAAGAGGGAACCGTGGGATCCGGGAAGACAGTTATCTGATACAGATCACCATACACTTAAGTTATCCCCTCAATCACATCATGATGGCTAAATATGATTCTTTAACACTACTTAAGGCTTCCTCAAACATATTAGGTCTCACATTCATCCGTAGATAACTTAGGAACAAATCCAAAGTACTTTTGATTTTTCAAACTCACCAATATCCACCATTTTTCCACTCCAACGCTCACACATTATTCCTCACATTTCAATACACTTAGTTTGATATTTCTATCGATTTTAGTCACTTTTAACTCTAAAATAGGCTTGAAACTAGTTTTTTTTATTTTCTTTATTTTTCAAGATTTTATTAAATTTTTCTTGAGCTATCATCTGACTTCTAGGACTAATTACCACCATTTTTCCATTTAAAAACAAATGGTATCCTTCTCAAGCACTTAGTTAGACTATCTAAAGTCCACTTTCCTACCCAAAACCATTATAAAGCATCTTCACTCCTTATGGTTGAGCATTTAAGACATCCACCACTCAAGACATCAAAAGAAAGTCAAAACCTCAAAATACATAGGCACTAGACCTCACAAAAAGCATAATCATTTCATCACATATCTATCTGACAGACGGATCCCTGGTTTATAACCAAACGGATCAATGGTGAGAGGGATCCGTGTCTACAGAAAGACTTCAATCAGCTTTTCTCTTCAAATTTTAGCCACCTTTGTTAATCTAAACACCTTTAGCCAACATTTAATGTTATCCTAGAGCTGAACAATATCTCAACTGAACTTAGTGCATGCTTAATCCCCTTAGTGGTCATGAATTTAATGTCTTAATTCTAAATCATCCTTTATAAACCAAACACTCTTGAGGCTAAGTCATCACTCTTCCCTAGTACTCAAAAAATCAACAATTAGAAGCTCGTGTTGCATCCTCACCATCACCATGACTAAACCAATTAACAACAACTCTTCAACCAAAGGTTTATCCAAAAGGAATGGTTATATGATTCATGAGATTTCATCCACCAAATCATCTCCCGTAAGAGATAACAATGCTTGAATCCCACCTCAACAAACCCATTCCACAATTGCTAAGAAAACCGCAAGAATTAGCATTAAACCTTTTGGGCTAGAAAAGGGTTCATATAGCTCAAAACAAAACCTAGCTAGCTCTAGCAAACCGTCTAAGCCTTCATGCATAGAGCATGGACTACACTCTTTCACCGAGCCTATCTCTCACCCAAATCTTTATTCCTTAGAGCATTCACCACCAAGAACCACCTAATCACCAACTTTCTCGTTAAATAGGGAACCACCTACAGCACCATCTAGTCCATCATTAGAGACAACGAACCACCAAGGACTTGATCATATGGAGGAATTTCCATTACCACCACCCTCATTTTTAGTAGAACCTCATCCTACATCTCTCAATGAAATCCCACCATCATTCGTAAAGCCTCCTCAAAACATCCAATTTCCTCCGGTTCCAAATCAAGACAATAATTGCTCAAATTGTCTAATCACCCAAGGACTTGTTCAAGAAGTACGAAATGAGTTATATTTCATGTTTAATCATCTTCTTGAAATATTGTACCAAATCAACAAGTCTACTCAACCTTAGACTCAAGCACATTGTCGCTTCTTAAGTTTTAGTAACTTACTAGTATTAGTAGATTATATATTACGTGGCTAAGTCATTCTCTTATTTTTAGAGGTTATGTTAATTATCACTTATATTTTATTGAAAGATAGTTTATATGCCATATTGGTTTGAGAATATGTGTGTTGCTTGAATATACATCTCACTTTGATGTTTCCATTATTTGTTATATCAATTGTCCTGATTCTCGTCATCGATAGACGGATCCCTGGAAAGTGCCTAGACGGATCCCTCCAAGGAGGGAACCGTGGGATCCGTGCAACAGAAAACCAATTTTCTACTAACTTTATTTTTTAGATTTTCACTATATACTTGTTTTCTAACCTTTATTTTGTAGATTTTCAAAATACACATGAAGACTTTGACACCCTAAGCTAGGGGAGCTTTGTGTCAAACCATACATTGCAAAACCATTTGCAATATAATCCTCATATGGATTACACTTCGTTACGTCCCCTTGCAAAGTTGCAATCATTAAGGGGAAGCATTTTCGTCACTACGACGAAACCATTTGCAACCATAAGTTGCAATACATTAGCTTAGTAGTTTTTATTTACTGACCTCACAAGGGATAGACTCGTCAAGGGGGAGTTAAGACGAGAACTCCTCCCGTCACTTGCTCTCTATATTTTTTCTTTTACATGTTCTTTCTTAAAACATTGTGTTAGTTTCTTTTCGACGCTATTTTTGTTTCGACAAAAAGGGGGAGAAGAGAGTAAAAACTCTAATTTGAACTTTACTTAATTTTAGCTTTTTCAAAATATTTTATGTTTTGTCATAAAAAAAAGGGGGAGATTGTTAATAAAAATAAGCCGTAAAAACGTTTATTTATATTTTACGATCTTCTAATGTTTTGTCGATAACAAACGTAAAATCATTTTAACGAAATAAATGAAATACGTAAATTCTTTGAGCCAATAGTTTTCTAACACACTTACGTTTTCACATAAAACACTAAAACAAGTATAAGTGATTTTATGATTTAGTAATACATATGTACAACAACTACTGTTTACATATTGAGAAAATATATACATAACTAGTATGTATTATAATGGGTAAAAACTACAACCCGTGGAGCATGTCCATAACCCATGGTATTGATCCATACCCATTTGACTAGATGCATTGCATCTATTAGGTACATTGTATCTAATGAAATACCCATGGACCAACCCATAACCCATGACCTATAAGCAAAATACCCATGGGCAAAGAGGTGCGTCCCACGGATCCCTAACATTACACTAGACGGATCCCTTAAAGGTGGGATCCGTGGGATCTGTGGAACAGTAGTTGTTTTTCTTCTATAAATAGTGAGCCATTTTCTTCCTTTGGGTTGCCACTCTTACACATACTTTCCCCAAGTATTGTAACTCTCTAACCACTTATCCTAAGGGATCTTTCTATGTAGTTTGTCTTTTGTTTTTGTGTGATTCTCTAGGTTCCTCTTAAAGGTGAGATCACCACTTCTTGAAGTCGAGCAAGCTCAAGTCCATGAGTTGCCATGCTTCGTCATCATCAAGGCTACTAAGGTTCTCTTGTTGATACTTCTTTCTTCCTCCATAGAAGTGTTGTGTCCAAGGCATTAGTGAAGGATGTCGAAAGAGTCAAGACGAAAGCATTAGTGAAAGGTGCTTAACGTCCGTGTCAAAAGCATTAGTGAAGAATGCTAAAGGAGTCAAGACGAAGGCATTAGTGAAAGGTGCCAAGCGTTCGGGTCAAGGGCATTAGTGAAAGATGCCTAGGAGTCAAAGCAAGTGGCATTAGTGAAGGATAAGGTCGATAATCAAGAGGTGCATGCATATACAATAATGTTTGTTTGTTAGCAATGTTGATATCCTTGATGGTGTTGTAATAAGGATGGTCTCCTTTGGGATTAGTTGTTGTGTTGTTGGGTAGTAGTTCTCCATTGTATGGAAACTCGGTACTTAGCCGAAAGGATAAAGGGTAGGCGGCGTAGGTGTGGTTCACCTTGGTGAAAGAACCCGTGGTTAGTTTCCGGAATGAAAAGAGTAGGCGACGATGTGAAGGCTTCTCCGCCATAAGGAGTTGGTGTCGTGTAGTGATTACGAACTCTCGAGTAGGTGACTCGGGGAGTAGAGTAGGGCAAGGAAGGTGTCCTTGTAGCCGAACCACTATAAATACTCGTGTCGTGGTTATGTGCTTCTTACTCTTTATCTTTCTTTACACTTTTATATATCTATCGATCAACGTCCAACATACACATCTAAATAGATTGACATAAGTCGATCTAAATATTTTAAAACGAAGTTTTAATTGGTAAAACTATTCAACCCCCCATTCTAGTTTTCCACAGTTTTATTATTTTATTTCATTTTAATAAAATACTTTTCTACTCCTCTCTCTCTACTTTCTCCCTCTGAGATTTATGCTTATTTCGATCAATCTCGACCTCTAAAAGGTGTTTCTTGATGTTTACACCAGCCAACTTCGACAGGCTGTATCTCCCTATTGGATGCTCCTATGCAAGATCCCTCCCGTTTGAACTTAGAACCATGTGTCCTAAACCTACATTTCAAATTTCGTAAAAATTCAATGGTAACGAACCCGCAATGTCAATTCTACCACAACTACGCAGAAACCGACGAACCAAACACGGTTTATTCTTTTATCTTGTTTTGGCTCCCTCGTGGTTGCGTGGTTCCTTCTTCTCGAATAAGGATCCGATACAATTGTTTTATAAAACCTCCAACAAACTTAAATCTTATCGCGTAATTGATCAAAGAACTCACAAGAGAAATCGACACCTCAAGATCACAAGAAAATCAACAAAAGAAAAGATAATATGCACATAATATACCCTCGAACCCCCTTTATTAATAATAGGATTTGCTAAAAACAACCCAATGAGTGTTGTTTAAACATTTCATGTTAAATAAATTATCATTTAATGATCTCTAAACATTCTATATTTAACATCGCATACCATATTAATATGATTAAAAGTGTATAATTATAGAATACATGAGTTCATTAAATGTGTTTTTTTATATATATAGCATGCTTAAACAACAACCATTGGGTTCTTGTTAACAAATCCTAATAAAGACTTATATCAAAATAAAAAGAATGAATTCACTAGCATCTCCATCACCTTTATTTATAGAGATGATAGAAGTACAATCCCTATAGAATTAGGATTTCATAGTATACTTGCTTGCTTTGCACACCAAACAATCTTAGTTTAAGTCTAACCTTAACTTTATTTAACTATTAAATCACCATACATAAAAGGATATGATTTGCATGTATTTGAATTTGATTTGCACACTTTAATGTACAACTAATTAAAACAAGATTTATTAATAATACAACTATTTAATGCACATATTGAACTGTTACAATAAAAAAATAAAGTGTACAAATCATTTCACATACATAAACTAATTACAATTTAGCACACAAACTCGATACTATATCATAACATTACATTTATGATAGATTGATGTTGCTAACATGCATTATGGTTCTCTATCCCATGCTCAAATCCGTGTACGTTACACACCGTTTAAACCAAAATCTTAATTATGAAGTTTAATTTAGCAAAACGCCAGTTTATTTGACCAATTACCGAATGTGTACTTCGAATATAATTTAGCATGAGAACATCATTAGACACATTTAGCAATCTGTTTCCCAACAACTTCCTTTACAATAAAATATATAAATTCTCTGCAATTAAAAGCACTTGCAGAAAGTAACTAGAGTTTAAAAGAAGTACTATTAAATTTTGAGCTAATGATATATGTTTTTCTCTCTGTTTGTATGCATTTATTTTTTAATGGACCAATTGTAAATGTAAAATATTTAGAAAGAAAGTATAAAATGGTTGGAAGTTAATTATATTTGAGTGTATAATTTGTAGACAGAATTGTAGGAAGTTAGTCACATTTGAGTGTATGACCTTCAGACTCTTCACATTGTTCTTATCATAACAAAGTTTTAACCTTCAAGTTTCATTACGTCACTTAAATATGGTTAACACATTACATGACATATACTTTCTTAACCCTCCTACCAAGAAGAGAAACTGAGGCCAGATAAGTTTGCATTATACCATATATCATAATCACAAAACATCAAATAACAAAAACTTTACGTCCACAATGTTCACACCATAGCATCTGAATTTCTACTACCATCATGGGAAAACGATGGTGACGACGAAGAAGACGACTTATTAAAGAACTCAATACAGTCAGAAATGGCTTCATCATAATGTGTGTTTGAAGAATAATAAGACGAATTGCATGAAGACCTTGGAGGATCAGGTCGATCACATGATCGTCTTCTAAAACCTGCAGAACTGCTGCTAGAACTTGTGGTCCTCTTTGAAGAAGGGATAGAAAACATGAACCTCACAAAAATTCGACGAAAATGATTGAAAATCTTCATGGCAGAGAAATTGTGTGTTTGTTGAGGTTGTTGTTGGTGGTGCTGACCTTGTATTTGTATGACAAAGTTGTTGGTTTGAGGATTGAACATGTCTTAGGTTTAGGTGCTGGAATTGTCCCCGGGAAGTGTAATGCTATTATGGATGTCACAACTCATAAGGGGAGCTTGTATAAAAAGAATGAGAGTTTGGTTTTATTGTATAAGATTACATCATGAGAATATTAGCAAAAGAATGTAATCAAGTTCTTTCTTGTCTCTAACCATGTGACCAAATCATGATATTTGCCCAATCTCTCTTAAACAAATAACCAATATTTAACTATTCAAAAACGCTAATTAAATATTATTCCACTATTTACAACTTTCAACTATATGCTTTAAAAGAACAAGACTTAACGGGATAACTATGTAAAAAAAATAAAAAAAAAATAAAATAAATAAATAAATAATCTTTAGTGTATCTAAGACTAGACGGAGTGATCGTGAACTCGCCCCGTGACACACCACTCAGTCCAATTTGCTATACTTTGGTGACTCACTCACCATTGTGTTTGGCTGACACTCTGGGCCTCACTCCCGTTCAAATATCCGTTAGGCATTAAAAAAAAATTACAACACCCCATTTTTCAAATATAAGTACCCCAAACTTCACTATTTCATAAAAATCTTCTATACATTCACTTTCACAATAAATATATTTCATTCCTACAAAAAATCTGTTATGGCTCGTTCGATTTCACATATCATCGACGAAATCGTAGCTTTAGTTGATAAACTAATTGCGGAGGATAAAGCTCGTCAACAAGCGTTGTGCGATTTAGCCATGCAATTTGACAAGGCATGTGAAGCTAAAGATGATTTGAGACAAACATACCAGAAATGCAATAACATTCTGCCTGAAAACCGTGCTCAAATAGAGACCTTTTTAAACGAAGATCTACGAAAGATTAAGAGATGCATAATGCTCTGTTTCGAAAGGCGGGGAAAATACAAGAACAAATCAATGCTAAGTTTATTTGTCTACATGAAAAATACACTTGGGACAATTATGTTTTACTTTTCGTATTGTTTTTTAAATTTCGTTATCGTAATTTGTATTTTTATTTTAACATACGGGGTTTTTTTTTGAGGATATTTATATGAAGCGGAAAATGAGAGAGGAAATGATCTTCGTCCTTCATTTCATTCCGCTTCATTATAAATATCCTCCAAAAACTACCTATAAGTGTTTAGTTTTCATGTATTTTTTTTTAACATACGAGGGTTTTTTGAAGGATATTTATATAAAGCCAAATGAAATGAGGGAGGAAATGATCTCCGTCGTTCATTTCATTCGACCTCATTATAAATATCCTCAAAAAAAAACCTCGTATGTGTTTTAGTTTTCGTGTATTTTTTTTACAACCTTGACAATCTATATAATGTTTTAATTTATGAATTGATATTTCTAACTTCGTGCGTGTACGTTTTTAATTTCATATGTTTACGTTTACGTTCACATTTACATTTTTAGTTTATAAATATAAGGTATGTTAGTGCAAATAGCCAAATACTATGATATTTAAACTAAACGGTTTCTTCAGTTTTAATAATGACAAACATATAACTTGTAATGCATAACGTAAAATGCGCAAGTTACTTGTAAACACAAATCATCAATGCATACTTACATCAACATCTCTTGACGTCTCAAGTATGCTTCAGCTCAGTCGTAGATTTTCATTCCGACGTAAATCACTCAAGGTATGAACAAACGAATTTAAAACTTGACGGATGATCAAAGAAATAAAAATTTTGTTCTAAACTTCACATTTTTATAAATGTGACAAAATATTTTTCAAAAATATTTTTACAAATTATTTTTGAATTAGAAAGAAATGTTTTATTTAGGAAAATTATTTTTAAAATAGTAACAGCTTTTTTTTCCTCCAAAATAGCTTCAAACATCCACAAATAAAAAAGGGAGTGTTCTTGGTACGAATGGTACCACTAAATACCCAACGGAACCGTTAAATTTAGTGGTGTCGTTTGACAATTGACGGTACGGTCTGTCTGTAACGGCTAGTTTTTTCTCTACCTATAAATAGTGGACCATTTTACACTTCCAACTTGATTTTTCCAGTCAGTTTTTTCTGGTCTAATCCCTTCTTATTTAGATCACTTTCTTTGATTATTTAGTTAGTTTTAGTTTGTTTAAGAGTGATCCAGTCATCCAACCAAGTGATCACCTTCATTCCTCTACTAGTGCAAGAGAAGAACACATCATATCAAGAAGATACAAAGTGTTGTAGTGTTAGTGTAGTGTGCCCATAACATTTGTTATGTACTTGTTGTATCTAGTTATACATCAAGTTGTCTATCATCTTATTTAGTTAGTTTGTTTGGATCATTGTGATCTTGTAGAGGTCGAGGAGATCTTGTGTAGCTTGTGTTGATAGTATGTAGATCGTGAAGATCGTGTAGATCGTGTAGATCATGTAGATCGGGTATATCGTGTAGATCATGTAGATCGTGTAGATCTTGTAGATCGGGTAGATCGTGTAGATCAGGTAGATCGTGTGTGAAATTAGTACTATCTTGATTATTACTCGACATTTATCTTAGTGTCAGAAAATAACGTAAGCGACGTTGTATGGTTTTCTCCGCCGAGAAGAGAGCTTGTTGATTAGTGAAGTAACTCTCAAGTTGGATACTCAGGGAGTGGAGTAGGGAGAAGAGGAACTTCGCGACCGAACCACTATAAATCACCGTGTCCGGTTTACGTTTTCATTACTTATCTCTTTACGGTTATTTTTGCATTTACCGCTTTACATTTGTATTTGCATTGTGTTTATGCTTGTGTGGCTAGTTGCTTATATTGTGTCGATTATGTTTGTGTTATGACATGGTATTTATATTTTGTCTATGTTTGTGCTATTATGATTTGCTTCATTTATTGGTTTCTACTATGTCTAGTAGTTGCAAGACTATTGTTGATAATTTTCATATTACGCCAAACTTGATTGGTTATTTGATACAAAAGTTTTAAGTTTTCAAATGGGAACGTATTCACCCCCCCCCTCTACGTTTTTTACAATTGGTATCAGAATCTCGTCGCTCAAATTTATAAAACAAATAGTTTTTAAAATTGAGTACAATCCATGTATCAAATTACCCATGAAGAGGGATAAAATATGAAAAGTATTTAGTTGCTTAATACTTACAAATTTTTTTGTTAAGTATACTTTGTCATACTAACTTGAAGGTTTTCTTAAACCAATAAAAGAATTGAGTTTGTAAGTGTTCGGTCATGCTTATAGAACGAGTCGTAAAGTGATGCGATTTTGAAATGAGCGTTTGGGACAATTCGTTGTTTTATAGTAAATGTATTTTCATAAATGTTTTTCTTAGTCATAAACGTGGAAATATTACTTAATATATACTTTATATGTTCGGTGTCTAGTTCATTAAGTTTTACATCTTTTCGTTACGTCAAATACTTGCTTGCGATGAGAAAATTGGTTTTTGACAAAACTGTAATATCATGTCATGGTACTGTTAAATATAACAGACAACACCATTAAATACGGACGGTACCGCTAAATTTAACGATACCTTCTTCTGTTTTTCAGAATTGTGTAATTTTCAAAAATTCGTATAAAATCAACTGTAAGTCCATATGAGTCGCGCCACATACCATTTTAAACGTAATCGAGTCTACCATCATTTAAAAATACTTTTAGTAATTGATTGTAAAGTGAAATCTATCAAAGTCTTTGATTCATAATAGAAAGTCTTGTCCGGTCATGCCGATTGCGCAAATTTTTGGTCAAATTGCAAAGAAAACATCTCACGTTGATGTATTTGTATTTTCAAAGTGTTGAACTTGATTAAAATTTTGAAATGATGAGTAAAATAATTCATTATCAAATAAAATCAAGCTTAGTTTACATTGTTATACTTAATACACAAAATGACGATAAGTATTTTTGTGTATTATGCTAAATGACTATTTATTTTTCTTTGTGTCTTAGTATTTTTAGTTAATATTTTTGAGTGCTTATTGTTATCTTTCATTGAGCTAATAATATCTATAATAATAAGTGTGTTCATGCCTTTCCAGTTTATGCGTAAATAGGATTTAGACTAGATTTCTTGCACTAGATTGTGTAATTGGTTTTGCATTACATATAGGCATAGACCACTTTTCTTGAATATGTGTTTTTGACATCTTGCGAGTTTTAAATACTTTAGTAACCTTCTTAGAAATGGAAACTAAGTTGATTGATCATGTGTGTCGAAAGATATTGTCTTACACAATTATCTTTCCAAAGGTTTAAGTGTAAAAAAAATATATATCACCTCAAAATATTTAACACTTTCATTAAATCCCTAACATGATCTCTAAATCATTACATCCTCTTGTCTTGTTTGATCATGGGTTTCTAAATAAGATAAAAGATCATATTAATACATTAGTATTTAAGTAAAAGAAAATGTATTAAGTCTTTCGAAGAATTCTGTTTTTTTATATGTTAATTAAAGTAGTTATAGATCTCATGCATGCATGGAGTTTACACATGAATTAAAATTTAGTTTAAAATTTTTGTTAAATATATGGACATATAAGAATTTGTCCGGGTTTAATCTTTTATAATTGTGATATAAGTACAAATAATAATTATGCACGGGTTTCTACATAATTTTTTTGATTTTATATTAATATCGATTAATATTTTGTAAATATTTTTGTTGGATGAAAGAGTTAACTTTGTTTTACTACATGGGTATTGAGATTGATGATGTTATTTAAATTTAACTATTATTATTCAAACCCCGTACACATAAGTTAAACTTATAAAGGATAATAACATGAGTCATTAGTGAATGCAAATAGTAAAAAAAAATAAAAATAAAAATCAGAGATCTTTACTTAAACTCATAAAGAGGAATAACATGAGTTGTTCGTATACGTACAACCACGTGTATTTATTTACCTTCACAATAAATTATGCTTTCATTTTGATATTTTTAATCACGTGCATATACATGTAGTATTTTTATAAATATAAAGTCTATGGTGCATAAAGTCTAAGGTGGTATTTGTTTATTTTTTAAAGTTATTAAAATACATGAAAACGTATAAATTTACACTTAACTACGTATAGTTTATTTAAAATTCAACAAACAAAGTTTTATTAATTACACTTTTTTTAAGTTTTTGTTTTAATGAATTTGACACTTATATTTTTATATTGTCTTCACCAAATTTATCGAAATTTCATCAATTTTTTTCAGTTTTGACTTTCAGTTAGCAAATAAGAATGCTTGATTTTGTCACGTGCAAAAATAAAGTAACCAGATTGGTTCAATCTTTTTCTTAATAAGATTGTTTTAATAAAATACTTCAAAATGATGCAATTCTCTTATTATATAAAAGACGCATTTATCTTTTAAGAGGAATTTTCTTTTGCTTACTCTTATTTTGATGCTTACCAAGGGATAAATCCCCACCATTCATCTAGTTTGATCTAATGATGGGGATGAACCTAAGTTTTGATGGATAAACCTAAGTCCATGTTTTTTCTATTTTTATTTTTTGTTTTTTTTTTCTTCACTTTTTTTGGCTTTCTATTTTTTTTCACTTTTTTTTTTGTCTTTTTTTCTTTCTAATTCATGTTTTATTTATTAAATTTTTTTTTTTTTTTTTTTTTTTTTTTTTTCCTTAAGTTTTTAACGTTTTTTTAATTCGTGTTTTTTTTCTTCGCTTTCATACGTTTTCGTCTGTTTTCATACGTTTTCATCTATTTTCGTCCGTTTTCATACGTTTTTGTCCGTTTTCATACGTATTTGTCTGTTTTCATACGTTTTCGTCCATTATTCATACGTTTTCGTCCATTTTCGTCCGTTTTCATACGTTTTTGTCCGTTTTCATCTGGTTTCTTTCGTTTTCGTTCATTTTCAGACGTTTTTTTACGCTTTCATACGTTTTCGTCCGTTTTCATATGTATTCGTCCGTTTTTTTACGTTTTCATCCGTTTTCTAACGTTTTATATGTTTTGGACTATCACAAGTGATATTCTATGATATTCAGAATACCATTTTGTGATATTTTGAATATCGCTTGTGATTTTCTGATTCTCATGATATTCAACTTTTTGTAGGAGAATTTGATATCACTGGTGACATCACAGATATGTCAGCTTCTTCTATTTTGTTGAATCATGTGTGATATCACAGATGATATCACTTGTGAAATCACCTGTGATATCACGTGTAATATCACATATGATATCACTTGTGAAACCACCTGTGATATCACGTGTGATATCACAGGTGATATCACTTGTGATACCACACGTGATACCACACGTGATATCACATGTGATGTAACATGTGTTTGAGCTTCTTCAGTTTGTTTATTAAGATGTTGTGCTTTGTTTAACCAATAGCTTCTTCACTGATCAACCATAGACATTTTCAAATCCCCGTTATAAAACCTATTGAAATACTCACAATGTATCCATTAAATAGACAAATTCAATCACAACTTAAATAATAAACAAAAGTACACTAAATAACTATATGTTTAAAGCAAAATCAACTTGTTTAAGTTGTTTAATCTAAATGTAAACAAATGAAAACGTAAGAAAACAGAAGAATACGTATGAAAGCGTAAAAACACGTATAAAAACGGATGAAAACGTATGAAAATGAAAGGAAACCGATGAAATGGACGAAAACGTATGAAAATGGACGAAAACGTATGAAAACGGACAAAAACGAACGAAAACAGATGAAAATGTAAGAAAACAGAAGAAAACGTATGAAGGCAAAAAAAAACGCGAATTAAAAAACGTAAATAAAAAAAACGCGAATTTAAAAAAAAAACGTGAATTTATAAAAAACGCGAATTAAAGAAAAAAAACAAAAAAAAACGTAGATTAAAAAAGAACGTGAATTTAAAAATAAAAGACAAAAAAAATATTTGAATTAAAAAAAAAAAAAAAAGACAAGAAAAAAAAATGGACTTAGATTTACCGTTTAAATCTTAGATTAATCTCCGCAATTAGATCAAATTAGATGAATGGTGATGATTTATTCTTTGGTAAGCATGATTTGTTGGTAAGCAAAATAAAGTAATAACCAAATTTTATAAAATCCTTATATCTTGTATCGATTACAAAGTTTCAAGTTGACCAATCATGTAATAGAAAAAGGTTTAACACGCATTATAAAGTTGATGTCAAGTAAGAAAAGAAAGAGTCGTTAGTTTCGCCTTCACTTCGAACAAGTTATCTTTTTCATTTTCAAACTAGTGGGAAGAAAGTACAAGAAGAATTACAATAATTTAGTACAAGAGAGTGAGAAACTCTCTTCTCATACTAGTGGGAAATTTCAGAACACTTATTTTTATCTTAGTTTCAATCCTTATATGAGAATTATATAATTAAATGTTTGAATTCAGATTTTCGGGTTAGAGCCGTGGAAACCAAAATCCGGACCATCAAACACAAATAGTTTGCCTTTTATTAGGAATTTTTCTGGATCGGCCCTTGATTTTACTAATCAATAATTAAATAAAAAGCAAATGTAAGATACAAGTACAAGATGCAAATCTCTTTTCCCTTGTCACAAAAGTGTTTGGTTGATTGATGATTAAACTTTCTTTTTGTCTGGAGATTAACTCAATATATCATTCAAGATAACACTTCTTGGCCAATGAAAAACAAAGGAGATAACTACGTGGGCCTAAATCTTATTAAACATTGGCATAATCATTTTGTTTCAGTTTTAATCAAGTCTTTGCTTTTTGTTTTCCTTTACTTATGGAATCTAATCACAATGTTGGTCGATTTTATCACTAATTTGCTTTTGAGGTTCAATGTACTAACAATATATTAATGTGCTAACATCAAGCTATAGAGTTAGAGGTGAATGTATTGTTTCGTAACTTTAAAGTCTTCGTTGGGATTAATATGTGTCAGCCAAATTATGAAAATATATACTCCGTAATATAATCATATCAGAACGCAGTACTAAGATCAAAAGATAAATATAATTAAGAAAGGATTATACTGTAGGCATCATTCATAACAAGAAATGTTTGCTATATATACTCTCTAAGTTTTTTTTTTTTTTGAACGGCTATATACTCTCTAAGTATCTAGTAACTATTAGAGTATTGTATTAGATGATAAATATGAGAGTAAACTCTAAAATGCATTTATGTGGTTTGCTCATTTTTACACCATGCATCCCTGTCAGAAAAGTTGGGACACACTACAAAAAAATCAATAATTTGGCACGACATTCTCGTGTCAAATCTCCAAAGCCTGTCGACCCAAAGACGAAAAGGCACGATATGTCGTGCATCTTTGGTCGTACTTTTTCTGTTGACCCAAAATATTTTGGCACGACACATTCTTTGTAGGTTTGGGAAGACAGATTTGTGGGGCCCAAAAGAAATTCAACGAGAAAAAAAGATTTGGCACGACACAGTATTTGCAAAAATGGACGATAAAATCGTCCCAAGTTTTTATTTTTATTTTTATTTTTATTTTATTTTTTTATTTAACTTTTTTACTCTTTAAAAAAAAAATAATAAATTGTATTTTTAAACACTTTGGGACGACACGTGCATTTATTTTGGCAAGATACAGTCGTCCCAACCTGTATTTTCCACATAAGCTAACATACAGTTTGGGACGATCCACGTGGCCTGATTTGCAAAATGGGACGACAGGTTTAGTGTATTTTAGGGACGACATTGTCGTCCCTAATAATTCTGGGAAGGCAACAAAAATGCAGCAAAACTGTAGTTTTCCAGATTTTTTCGGGAAAAAATCTACCAAAACAAATACAACCTGTAATCAATCGTAATCCACAATACCAATTCGACAATATGATACAATACCAAATTACTAAACGGATCGAATAACATTCCACAATTCCACGATACCATTCGACAAATACGATACAAATTAAACTACTCTTAAACTATACAAGTCGAAAATTTCCTAATTAACATGTCTCAAACTAACAAGTCACAAGCTTATAAATCTAACATGTCTTAAAGTTATAAAGTTAACATAAATCCACGATATCATTCGACAAATTCAATACTATTCCATAAAATTAACAAGTCTAAACAAACTTCCCGCCTACTGCTCATAGTACTCGCCGCCCGACTCGTCGCCCACCTCATTATTATCCTCACTATTATCATCATTATTATCCAAATCATTATTATCAATATGATCAACTTGGTGCAAATGAGGATTATTTTGTGAGTTGTATTGGTTAAGGTCTGGTGGCGGCATTGCATAGTTGGAACTAGAACCCAGGCACGTAGTAGAGTTGGGAAAGGTGGGACGATAACAACCGGCAAAGGTATTATTGGGGTCGAAAATGGGAGGTTGGAAACCAACAGGGCCGGGAATGGGAGGTTGGAAACCAACTGGGCCGGGAGGGAGAAAAGGGCCTGGAAAGGGTGCCCGGGGAAAGGGAACAGGAAATGGGTTACCTTGTTGGTTGTAGTGGCTGAAAAACTGCTCAAGGTATGATCCGAACGCCCCAACTGTAGAATAAGCCGTGATATCCTGTTCCCTAGCCACGCGAGCCTCTTGCTCAGCCACGCGAGCCCGTTCTTGCGCCTCCTTAGTTTCCTCTCTCGCTCGCACAACACCTCTGTCATATGCTGCCTAGTAATGTAATCTTGAGCAACAGGCCCACGTGTGGACCTGTGAGAGGTTGAGCCACCACCAGGTAACCTCCTGCCCCTGCCTGCCATGTTCTGGCGGTTGTCACTCGAAACTATACGATGCAATATTTTGGTGCTGCTCATGTACGGGATGACACCGCCTCTAGCTTGCTCTTGAAGGGCCCTCATCGCATTCTGTGTAATTTCAAAAAAAATAATAATAATAAATGAGAAGTAACTTAATATTAATGACGCGTGTTAAGAGATAAATTACTTATGTAAGACGTCTCGTTCTCTCTGGTCTTAAATGTGCCATCTTTTTTTGAATGGCCCTTCCTCCAAGTTTCAATCAGGTCTTCATTTTGATTGTCATGGGTGACCCTCTATACATACAATATAAAATAAATTGAAAACGAGGTAAATATAAACAATATAAAACCCTTTAAAAATCACAAAAATTATAACGAGTCTTAGATAATTGTTTCTTCCTTGAACGAACGACTGTCGATCTTGGTGAGTTAAAATCTTGTTTTTAGATCGATTTTCTGCATTTTTGGCAGATATTGCCATCCGTTTCGGGTCGCACCACCAGTCAACCAACATCTCCCATTGCTCTTGGGTTCTATTAAGCCAGGCTTTCGGGGGCGGCGGATGTTCCCTTGCCGCCGCGGGCGTCTCGTGGTTATCAAAGTATTTAGACTTGTGCCTGTGTTTATATTTTCGGTATAGCTGCATCATCTGTAGGTATAGCCCAAGTCCTACCCTTTCCCCCACCGTATATACATTATTTCCAACTTGGAATATGTTCTCGTTATTCAACCAAGGCGCCAAGTTGAAATAGGTCTGCAAATAAATATACGCATTTAAACAAACACACGATTTAAATATAACACTCATATCTAAACGGTCAATAACAATAAGAATATAAATAAAATAAAAAATAAATATAACATGTAGTGCCGGCATTTTATGCGCCTTAAAAGGATCAGGAATTTCTTCCCAATCGCAATCAAGGGGAAGTGGCCTCACTTGTTCCCCAATAAGACTAGCAAACTGCGGTGCATAAGTGCCTATCGGTGAGAAAGTGCCTTGATCATCGGAATCAAAGCATATAGGCAAAGGGCCATTATTCTCCTTATAAGCCTTCTTTAAGGTCCGATTTGCCGTCTCACCAATGATCATTGAACCTACAAATATAAGTTATTGAGTTGTGAAAATACATGTACAAAAATTCAGACTTATCAATAAAAATTATATAAAAATAAAAAATAAGATAATAAAAATAAAAAATCACAATTTGTTACCTTCGCAATAGCCCAGCATAGTAAATGAGGTCGGTCTGGGTGGATCACCGCCAGCATCCCCGCCGTATGATCTAGGCTATACACACGCCATCTGTAAAAGTACAAGTACAAGAACACATAATTTCGTGGACCAATTAATACTAATATACATATTCATATAAATATACACATTCATATAAACATATAGTAACAATTTTATTCAAATTACAATTTAAAAACAATTGTCATAATCAAATTATAATTCAAGAACAATTGTCATAATCAGAATCATCACTAGATAAAACTTCTTCAACAACAATATTGGGTTTCACTTCATCATCATCAGACACGTCAACATCATCATCATCATCAAGTACATGAGCAAAGACATTATCTTCATTAGTAATAAAATCAACATCTTCTTCAGCACCATCAGGTGGGGCGTCCACTTCTGCTGATTCATCATTTACACTCAAATTCGCATACTCAAAATCAGTCAAACCAACAGACAATGCATCATCAGATGAACTACTGCCATGTATAACATCCTGATCAGAATCTACCACATCCCCGATGCCAGATCTTTCGATGATGAACATCTTCGACTACCTTCCAATGAGGTGGTCGTCTAGCAGGGTCTTCAAGGTAGAAGACTTGTGTTGCTTGTGTCGCAAGAATGTATTGTTGATTTCTAAAAGCATCCCGTTCAGTCAAAATATGATGTATGCCATGTTCAATGTAAGAACGTCTGGAGCGTGGCGTAGGGTTAGTAGGGTTACGGGTGTCGAACCATATACATCGGAACAACACAACCTTACGGTTGCCCATATAAGTGAGCTCTAGAATTTCTTCCAGTTGACCATAATACATAGTTCCATCAGGCTCGGGTGTTGAAACTCCACTGCTTTGAGTGGTATGAAGTTTATCACGCTCGTGCACCAAGAACTTCACACCGTTCACTATGCAAGCGGGGTATGTACTTGCATTAGATGAAGGTCCATATGCCAAAGAGAGTAACTCGGGACTACAACTTGGGTCTTTTGCCACGCTCTTTTAACGAATCTACGAAAGATATACAAACAGATTTAGATGAGCAATAACTCTGGACTACAAGGTAATATATCTAATGCGTTTACCTTGTGATTGAACCAGGGAGGAAAACTTGTTTCCACAGTATTGTTAGGAAATTCACTGCACAAAGTTAATGAATAAGTCATCAAAAACAAATAACTTAAGAAAAAAAAAGGGTTCTTCAAAATATAAAAAAGAAGAAACATACTCTTTGTACGCCAGGATGTCTGCGTCTATTTCAGGACTATTGTTAAGTATAAACCATACAACTTCCTGCATAACATCTGTATTCAACCGAGTCGAGACTTCTCTACCCACCGGTTTGCCTACGGACTGGAATACCTGGAATTTATCTGGTTGATAAGGATCTAAAAGGTACACTTTTGAGGGGTCATTTAAGCCCTTAATCGAGCACTTTTATATCCGTTACTGCTTAATTTCGTTCCTTTTCACTTTTTAGGTCTCTTGAAGGCAAATTGCTGGAATGACACTTATTCGGACGAAAAGGCGCGAATATATAAAGAAAATGGCCAAAGTCAAGAATCAAGACACTCAAGCTGCTGGAACAGAAGGTGATGGCGTCACAGCCAAATTGCGACGCCGTCGCAACACGTTTTGAGACGACTCAGAAGCCAAATTGCTATTTTGCACTTGACGGCATCAGGTTTTAAAGAGTAGGGCGTCACAACTCAGACGGCCTAGATTTGGATCCCGACGGTGTCACAACCATAAGGTGACGCCGTCACAAAGTTGACGTGGCCAAGACGAAAACCTAATGGCGGCAATCCGACGGCGTCACAAATAAAGAGTGACGCCGTCCCATATTGTAACTCTATATATAGAATTCGAATTTTCGAAATTTTAGAGAGGTAGTTTGATGGATCTAAACACACACCTTGTGTTAGTGATACTTTGAATTATATTAATAAATACGCGGAATATACTTAGTAATACTCAGAATATGGATTGTATGATGTAATGTAAGTGAGAACAGTATAACACAAAGCTTCAATATTATTAAGAATAATACGAGTGATCTTGCTTATCACTAGGGTTACACCTTGAAGCATACGTACCAAGAACAATGACCTAGGATCTCCTTTTATAGCACACGGAGTCCTTTACAAGATAAGTATAATGTTAACTATATAGAATATACACAAGATCTTTTCTATAATTATCTATATACGAATACATAACAATTATCCTAATAGCAGCGGTAATAATATGTACTAGCAGTGGTAATGTGTTTCCACTGCTAGTGCATTCTTCAGCAGTGTCTTCCACAAGCCTATCAGTGGTAACTGTTAGCTTTATTCCCAACAATCCTCCCCTAAACTTATGATTTCTCTGCAAATCAATAAGTTTCTTCAATCTTCATCATATGCAAGGATTTGGGAATTCTTCCAAACACTTCACTTTCTTTTTAAATCCTGAATAGCTCTTGAACATTGATCTTGAAGCCTATGTAACAAAGCTCTGACCTTCTCAGTATCTTCATGAACTCTTATTGTTGTAGACAACATCACAGTGAGAGTTCCAGCTCTGAGTGGGTATTCTTTCTCAGCAAACATAAATGCATCCACTCCAGTATTTGTAGAAACATGATGAACTTCACATGAATCATAGTAAGTCCATGTAGTACCAACACATTGAGCTTCAAACTTCCAAAAATTATCATTAGCATCTGGTTCATAGAGCCTTCTTAGATCAACCCATAACTGCATTTCCTTCATATCTTTAAGCTTGTCAGCATCAAACCTTTCTTGAAATAATCTCCACAATGTATCAAGATCAACTCTATCACATGCTTTGATAAGTTCTTCAAACAAAATGAATGATGAAGTTTCACCACCTAGTCTTGTAATCTTCCATGTTGGAGCAAAATTGCTAGCAGTATACACTTCCCAATCAACAATAGGATGTCTGACTTGCAGTGGGTCAGGATAAAAATCTTCTTCTTCAATCAAAATCATTCCAGTCAGCTGTTCTTCTGTGAATTTCTCATATTGAACTTCTTGTTCTTTAGCAAATTTTGTTTTCTTGAGTGTCTGAGGTTGACTATCTTTGGCTTTTATCTTCAGATGAGGATATCTTCTTTCTTCTTCTTCAGAATTCATAGGAATAAAGTCACTATCTTGTCTTTTAACCCTATAGTAGATACCTTCAACCTGATCATTATTCATCCCTTTGAACTGACTCTTTTTCCAGCCACCAACACTGCAACAATAATCTTTCATCATTGAGATAACTTGTGCCTTGGTTGGTTGTCTTGGTTTCTTTTGACCCTTTTTGACTGAACCAATTGCATCCTGAAGTGATTGATTATTCTTCATTTGAATGAAGTCCTTCAACTGTGATGTTCTTTGTTCTTCAGTTAAAGACTTATCTGCAACTAGGTCAATTTCCTTCTTCTTGACTACTGGATCATTAGTAATCAAGAACTCAATCTCTTGTTCTGTAGGTACATAGCTAAACTCTGGAGTCTTTTCTTTGAATATTGTGGGTGGAACAGTGGAAAGTGGATTTTCATCCATTGGATCAGTGGTTTCCATTCTGTCCAGCCTTTTAGCATCCATGAAGTCTGCAATTTCTAGTTCATCTAGCTTTTTCTTGTTTGCAACTTCATCTTCAGTGAGTTTTCTAGAAACTTCTGCATCATGAGCAATTTGAGCTTGTTCTCTCTTTGAAACTTTCCTTCTTGATTGCTCTTCACTTTGCACAGCTGCTTTACCTTTCACCTTCTTTTTCTTTTCAATTTCTTCCTCTACAGTGGTAATATCTTGTCCAGCAGTGGGAACTGTTTGCTCTGTAGTGGGAATTGTATCAGTGGTGGTTGCAGTGGAAGTTACTTGCTCTGGTTGTTGTTGAGGAACTTCTTCTTGAGTATCATCTTCCTCAGTACCTCTTGGCTCATCAAATCCAAAATCTGCATCTCCAAAATTAATCTTCCTCCCCTTGGTTTCAGCATCAGTTTTCCTCCCATGTTTGGGAGAATTCCCAAAATCGTCACTGAATTCCTCTGAGTCATCATCATGAGGTGAGGATGGAGATGACATCACTATCTTTGCAGCTCTCTTTTTCAGTTTCAACCCCTGCAACTCTTTCTTCAAAGTCTGAATCTCTTCTTGCAATTGTGTAACATCCTTGGCATGTTGCTCCTTTTTTTGTGCCAAGTCTTTCTCCAGAGATTCAACCTGCTTAGTTAACCTGGTACAAAGTTCCATCAATTCCATAGGTTGCCCACTGCCCTCAACACTTCCAACTGTGTAACCTGTTGGGAGAGGTGAATCATAGGTCATTGGCTCAGACTCACTCCTAGTTGGACTAGGTGGAAGCCTGGAGCCACCACTGCTTGTTCCTAAACCAAGAGGATCAGGGACATGCTGTGTTGTGATGAGAGGAGTTGGTTGTTTTTGCCTCCTCTCATAATGGTGAGTAACTGTTGGAGTGTAGATTATGTTTGGAACTGTGAGTGTGGGTGTGGTTTGAGATACAACTGGGATTGTTGCATCTTCACTGCACTGTGGAAATCTTTGCAAGCATTTTAGGAAAAAGTGGTTTAACAACCCTATTGCCATCCTTATTCATGTTTTGAAAAACTTTGGGCTTAAGGCAACGGATTTTATAAACTCTTGTATGGGTTGCAGTTGAAATTCATTTAACACTGCTTGCACAAACCTTGTATACATCAAAAATTTTGTAGAACTCTTTACATTGCATTTCATACTTGTAAAAATATATTTAGACCAATTAAAAATCCTATCTGTGGCTAGACAAACCAAAGGGTAAGCCATTGTTGAACTGAATTGTTCATAAGATGTTTTCTTAGGACTTAGGCAATGTAATAGAGTATGTATTAAAAATCTCCAATGAGGACAGAAACCACTCTTTTTGAAAGTAGCCTTTTTGTCAGTGGTATCATACCCCATGGATGAAAGATGTTCATGAATTTCTGGCATGGGTAATGTGATGATACCATTGAGATCATCCAATTGGAGAAGTCTCCTCAAGGATGACTTAGTAAAATCAATAGTTACCTCATCTAGTGTGGCTCTAAGAGCATCCACTGTTTCATGTGTATCTCCATCTTCAATAGTGAAGGACTGAACAGAGTTCCAAAACTGCTTGATTTGAGAGATATAGATTGTGGGATTGAGAAGTAAAGCATACCTCACATGAGTAGTGTTTATAAAATTGATAAGGTTTTAAAACGTACCTTTTTGAGGGGTTGTTTAAGCCCTTATTTGATCACTTTTGTATCCGTTATTACTTAATATCGTTCCTTTTCACTTTTTAGGTATCTTCAAGGCAAAATGCTGGAATGACACTTATTCGGACGAAAAGGCGCGAATATACGAAGAAAATCGCCAAAGTCAAGAATCGAGACACTCAGGCTGCTGGAACTGAAGGGGATGGCGTCAGGTGTTATCTGCGACGCCGTCAGACAACTTTTGTGATGACTCAGTAGCCAAATTGCTTATTTACAAGTGACGGCTTCAGGTTTTAAAAGAGTAGGGCGTCGCAACACAGACGACCTAGATTTGATCCAGACGACGTCAGAGACTGAAGGGGACGGCATCACAAGCATAAGGTGACGTCGTCGCAAGACTAACGTGGCCAAGATGAAACCCTAATGTGAGGATAGGAAGTTGCATGACTAGCACAAAAACCCTTTACCACCTAAATTCCACCCAAAATATGAGGATCGCCCTTAGATTAGTAGGAATTAAAGCATTCATCTTTGATGCTTAGTGTGTGAACCGGTAGTATAATAGATTCTAGAACTTGTTTTGTGATTCATTCCGAGATCGCTAGTAAGACTACACTTATGTAGTTAGGAATAACTAAATTATAAGAGGCATTAGGATAACCCTTGTTTGATACCCGTAATATAATTACTTTTTCCACATTGGTTGAGTAATTCCCCCACACCTTTGCGTTGTACTCACTTTTAGTACACGATACCCCTAGTTAACTCCTCTGAGCCTATCCTTTTCGCGGTTCTAGTTATGTTTCGGTTTTCCGGAATATCAATGAAGAGCATTGTTTACACCCCACCCCAAATGTACACCCAAATCGCCTTAGCCTACCTTGTATGCACTCACTTTTAGTGCATTATTGTTATCACCCTAAACCCTTAGTTCAATTATCTAGTTGCTTGCATAAGTTGCTAAGTCGAGTCATATCCTTTGTACACAATTTTGGGATGATTGGGACTCATGGGAAAAGGTAAAGTTTATGAAATGAAGGGAAGGGAACGTCAAATTCAAATTCCCTTTATTTGCGTAATAATGTACTCCAAGTGTTTTGATCTTTTCAATTCGGGTCAAATTAGTGTTAGAGTAATAAAAACTCAAGTGTAGGGATGTGCCTATAAATCCCTATTATTTTGATGTTATCATAGAGGATGGTAGAATAAAAGTGTATGGAAAAAAAAAATAATAAATAAATAAAAAATAAAAAAAAAAAACGAAAAAAAATAGAAAAAGAGAAAAAGAAAAAAATAGAGTGTAAAAAAAATATGGGCTACCATCCTACATCTATGTTTAAATTTATGTATGTTTATTTAAGTTATCTAGAGTCTAGAGTGTCGAGTCTTCGCTTAGCAACGCCATTCTTCGCATGCTTGTAACATAAAGATTTTTGACTTGCCACCACTAAATAGCCTATCCCACCAAACCATTTGTTTCCCTACCGTAAGCTTATCATTACAACCCTTTAAAAGACCTCTTGGATAGTCTTTCCTAGGTGCTTACGCCAAAGCGATGGAGGTTTGATCTAGTCTCAAGCCTATGGTAATCTATGTACTAGGACCGGTTAATGAGTGTTTATCTTCCATTTCCACTTTGATATATTTCATATACACCCGAGAGATGTGAGTATCCAAACACCCCCTGTGAGGTGCTAGTATGTAATTTCCGTGCTTGTTATGACTTTTGCGGGGCTTATATGTGTTGTGGATTGTTCTAAACTAATGCTTCATGACCCCTAACTTATGAATTAATTGGTTAAAAGCACATTTGCTTGAGCACAAGCAAATACCAAGTGTAGGGATATTTGATAAGGTTCTAAAATGTACCTTTTTAAGGGGTCGTTTAAGCCCTTATTTGATCACTTTTGTATCCGTTATTACTTAATATCGTTCCTTTTCACTTTTTAGGTATCTTGAAGGCAAAATGCTGGAATGACACTTATTCGAACGAAAAGGCGTGAATATATGAAGAAAATGGCCAAAGTCAAGAATCGAGACACTCGTGCTGCTGGAACTGGAAGGGGACGCGCCGTGTTATCCCTGCGACGCCGCCGGACAACTTTGTGACGGCTCAAGAGCCAAATTGCTTATTTACAAGTGATCGCCTGTGTTTTAAAAGAGTAGGGCGCCGCAACCTCGACGACCTAGATTTGATCCGCACAACGCCGAGACGAAAGGGATGGCGCACAAGCATAAGATGACGCCGCGCAAGACTAACATGGCCAAGACGAAACCCCTAATAACGTGCACCACGGCGCCACAAATCAAAAGGTGACGCTCGCGATTTGTAATCTTATATATAGAATCCGAATTTTTTAGTTTTCGGTGTAGTCTTTGGAGTAAAAACCTAAACCGAACCAAGGCTGTCTTGTACAGATTTTAGGGTTCCATACCCTATCTTACATCAAGATAAGTGTTTTACTTCATTAATTCAATTATGTCTTCAATTACTTGTGTATATGCTTGCATGTTTTCCATGTCCGGCTAATTTACTTGTGTGTTTGCTTAGGGAATATGAAACTTAATTATTGAATATTGATTGGTTGTCTCTTATCTTAATTGTTAATGATCTAGTATTGCGATAGGTCATTCGTTGTGTAGTTAATGCTTGATTAATCTTTGTGAACCTTAGCTTATAGTACCTAGAGTCATTGTAGGCTAAACCATCCGAAGAGTACCTTAGAGTTAAAGTTTATAAATCCTAGAGATTTTGTAGTCATTAACCTTTGGTAGTTTCAAAGAGATAGGGATAAACGCATACCCTACCACCTTAGACACACAACGCAATTAAGAATAAGGACGTGACAATTCAACCACCAATAGAAGATAATTAAGGAGAAATAAAACCTAAGTAAACACATCTTTAAATCATCATACGAGCACACAATCATTAGACATAGACTACATACACCTTAGATTAGATAATTAGACCTAATAGAGTAATCGGTAGAAATTCCAACCCCCAAATCTATACCTAGATTCGTACCTTTCCATTTTCTAAAAACATAAAAAAGATAAAAAATAATCTTCCTCAACCCCAACCTTAGCGTAGTAACTTCTCACTAGCATTCCTATTCCCCTAGAGAACGATATCAATTCCCGTGGCTTACCCTAATACTACACTACAACGATTAGGTTCACTGCCTAGGGTGTTGAAAACTTGCTCGACCTAAAAGGAAGTTCCTTTGACCCTCAATGACGCGTGTAGCGGATCAAGTTTTTGGCCGCTTGTCGGGAAT
This sequence comes from Chrysanthemum makinoi, assembly GCA_910596185.1. Lineage (NCBI taxonomy): Eukaryota > Viridiplantae > Streptophyta > Magnoliopsida > Asterales > Asteraceae > Chrysanthemum > Chrysanthemum makinoi. The sequence goes on along the minus strand of OU343218.1, from coordinate 8,583,817 downwards.
AGAATAGCTAGTTAGAGTCCACATCGCTTAGGTTTCCTTGCTTAATTCCTATCAAGTAAGCTTTTTTCCCATTTTTAGCTTCCTCGTAGTCTATCCCCTTCTTCGTGACCTTTGTTCATAACCCCATCACTTTTCATCATGGAAGGTGATAACCCACCACCATTCATCAACCTACCACCAATTGACCCGCCAATAGCCCGTACTCTTGGTGAATACTCGAGACCAAGCCACCTAGGCTATAGAAAAACCATTGACCTTCCCGACCAAGCCCAAACTACGGCCCTCCAATGATCCGACACCATCCGTTGGTGCAAACGGATGTGCATTCCATGGACTTCGTCAAGATCCCAATCAGCATCTTAAGGATTTCCTTAAAATTGTCGATTCCATCGACCTCGATGCTACTACTCGGGAGACCACGCCGTCAAGGCTCTTCCAATTCTCTCTACGGACCAAGCTATTAATTGGCTTGAGCGACTTCCCACGACTCCATCTCAAGTTGGGATGATCTCACCTCTTGCTTCCTTACTCAATTTTTTCCCACCGGGGAGAACCACTAAGCTTAGGAATGATATCTTGATGTTCCAACAACGTCAAGGTGAATCTCTCAGACGAAGTATGGACTCGATTCAAGGACTTACTCCATAAAGTCCCTCATCACGCAGATTGATCTTGGCTCCAAGTCCATCTCTTCTATGATCATGTCAACTTCCCCACCAAGCGATCCATTGACCAAGTGGCCTAAAGAAAACTTAGTGACCTCATCGCGGAAGAATCATGGGGTATAATAGAGGACCTTGCTCTCTATGACAACAAAAGTTGGAATGACCCCCGTGAGTTGCCCAAAACCGTTAAGGCAATATTCTTGCCTCCCATTGACTCACAATCTTCCGACCATAGGATGCTCGAGCTTGAAGATCAAGTTAAATTCCTAATGAGTTCCTACGAAAATCCTAAGTCTTCACGCCATGTGAACAAAGTTTCTTCCTTGTGTGAGCCGTGTAGTGATCCTCATAACACGCGCACTTGAACCCGATTCCCCTAACAAGCTTCCAGACTACGATCCTCGCGTATTAATGGAACGGGAGGAAGATCCCCTACAACACCCTGACCTAGACTTTTAATGACGCCTCGAGAAGCACGGAAGGGCAAGCCCGACTTTATTGGGGACGACCAAAGAATTCACTTCCAATGATTTCTCATGGCCCCCATGTCACGGCCCTAACCAACAAAACATTGAAGGGAAGTTGCAACACCTAGTCGCATCCCAAGAAGCTCAAATAGCTAAGCTCTCGGACCGTTTTAACCAACAACAAGCCGAGATGGATAGGAAGATAGATAACCTCTTGAAAGCCATGACCAATAGTGATAGGAAGGTTAATGCTATCTCAACTCCCAAAGCTTCCGGTGTAGAGATTAAGGACCCAAGTACGTTAGCTAAGCACGTTTAATTCGTCAATGCCATCACCTTAGTGAAACCTAATAGAACAAATGACGAAGCAAACCATGAGACGATACTTGAGGTTAGTGAAACACCGATGAATTAAACAACCGAGGAAGTAGATGAAGTAGACAATGACTATTTCAATAAGTTTCCTACGGAAGAAGAACTATCTCGCCACCCACACTTAGTACAAGACCTCTGTCACATGTACATTAGAAAAAGCCCTAGGATCAAGTTTGGGAACCGTTGGAATCTTAACATACCATGTTGCATAGTACACCTTTTCGTGGCAAAGGCCTACATTGACCGCAAGTCCCCAATAAACATAATGACTAGCACCTACTATAATTGGGTCATGAAGAAGCCTATCCCAACTAGGCAAGACCCGATAATCCTAGGGTTAGTTGCAATTTTCTTGGTAGAGTTAAGGATTGCCCGCCTACTGAGGTAGTTTCATGTTTCCTACGGATTTCATAGTGGTGAATGATATTAGTACGGCCATAGATCCTTTCTTGTCTCACGTTATTCTAGGAAAGCCTTTCATAGAATACATCAGGATGAATTATGATCCATCGTTAGGGATAGTGCGATTCAAGGATGAGACCGATGATGTAGCTTACCAAATGCCGTTTAAGATTGAGAAGTTTTCATCACTCTCTAATGATGAAAAGGAACTTAAACTATCGGTCTACTATAGGAATGAGGAGGATAAGGAGAAGGGAGTAGATTATGTAATGGCCAAGGTTATAGGTTTCTATAAGGATTGCTTGAAACTAGGACCGGAGTATAGGACCGATTGGGGAGAAGATTACCTCTTAGAAAAGTGCATCATAGGGCACTTCTACAACATGGAACTTGTTGGGTTCAATAAATACCCAAACCCCTTAATCTAGGATTTGAATAGAAAATAGCCCAAGTGTTTAGCCCGTTAAACACTAATCAGGTCATTGAGTGCATAGCCTCTCAGTGAGTCATCTTCGGAACACTCAAGATGAGGCGTAGAAGAAGTCTCTCCACCTCAAGTAAGGCGGAACTTAAAGGGTGAAGACTAAGTTAAGAAGAAGATGATGGATTCAGTGAGTGATGACAATAACTCACTGAATCCCTAAGACTCCTCTCCAACTACTTAATCAAGACAAACTAAAGAAGAAGACTGAAGGATAAATAGACTGAAGAAAGAGCGGGACAAGGTGGGAGAAGTTTGAATCGCAGCTAAAAAGTCCTTATCAACATAAGTCAACTTTCCTTGAATGGCTAGCTTACAAGCTCAGTGTCATCACTGAAATATGGAAAGCAGCCTTTTACTTAGAATAGTCTTTGAAATGAGACAAAATACATTAGTATTTTGTCTTGTGTATGATGTCAGATTTGTCACTTAGGAAAGAGTTAAAACGCATACATGTATAAATAGCATAAGAGATGGAGTGAAAAGATTAAGCTTGTGAATTGTAAAACCACACACACGCAAGCCATCTTTTCACTCCTCCAAATACAACTTAGTTCCTGAGATAGCTCAGTGAGCTCTAAGAGTTGTGCTCAGACTTAGCCCGAGCTTAGAGAGGAGTCACCCAACTTTGTCATTTCAATCCCAAGTACTATTCCGCAAGTACTTGGGTAACGTATTCTTTGTTGATTTATTTCTAATAAGAATATTATGTTGAAAATTACTTGGTGTGTTTTCTTATGTTAATTTCAGTCATAGTTCACTATTAACTTGTTTTATGCATTTAAACTGTTTTTAAACGATAGTGAACGGGGAACAACAAGTGGTATCAGAGCAAGGCTAATTATAAAACTCGCTTTTTTAGGCCGCTTCTAAAAGTTTTAAATTAGGATCCTAAATGGACGAAATTGATGTACCCCAACTAGTCGATAAAAGGGTGGAGCTTATTCAGCTGTTACCCCTAGACTTGAAGTTGGCAAATTCAACAAATGGAAAAAGCGAATACTTTGCTATTTGATTGGGATGGAACCTTATTATATCAAGTGTATAAATGAAGGTCCATTTATCCCAAAGATGCTAAAGGGTTGCCCAAACCGAAGCTCAATGGACCCAGGATGAAAGAAGAGTGGTCAACCAGACCAAAGACTAAAAGTATCATAATATCTTGTCTTCCTGACGATATTATGGAGTATATTATAAGCAAGTGAGTACTAATGGCAAACCGATGACCTAGTTCATAGTCATGAAGGACCATCTGACACCAAGGTAAACAGGATAATGGACCTGAAACTTGAGTATAACACCTTCGGGCTAAGGACTCGAAACTCTCTCTCAAACTTACACCAGATACAAAACTCATTTAAATGAACTTTCAAATGATGGTGTTAAGTTGTCCAAACATGAAATCAATGTTGGTTTTGTCAACAGTCTCCCGAGAAGTGGTTGAATTCTCTGGGACTTAGGAATGCTAATCATATCCAAAATCTTGAGCTTCCTGATATTTATGGGAAATTGTCTATGAGGAAAACCTCATCAACAGACGATACCCTGACTTAAAGAAGTCTCGAGAAGTCAAGAAGTCCCCACCACCACCTCATCACCAATTTCAACTGCTTTATTTTCTAACAATGTGGTTCAAGATTTCCAAGAAAACTCAGATGATGAGCCCGATGAGAGATCAAGTGAGGAGTACCTAAATGACTGAATGTGAATTTCAAGAAAGGGCACTCCTTGCTAACTCTCAAGGTTTATAAAAGAAACAAAGGTTGTTCAACTGCTAAAGCAACTGAAGACACTGAATGCTATAAGTGTCATAAAAGAGGCCAATTTGCAAAAGACTGTTTTTCAAAAACAACTTCAACCCTCTACAAACCATCGATCTAATCAGCCTTCAGCTTTAGCAAAATTTCAACCAAAAATCTATCACCTCATCAAAATATTCAAAACAAATCTGATCTTAACAAAACCATTGATTATGAAGCTAAGTATAAGAAAGCAAAAGCTAAGCTTGCATTGCTTGAGGCCACTCGAAACAACAAAAATGTTCAATCTATGCGGTGGTAAAACAAGGGTCTCGTATTTAAACCTTCGACCGGGATGAAGAGCCGTCTCATCCTGATGATGAAATGGTGCATGTCAAGCACGATGGCCCTCTCAGAAGAGGACAAGCTTATGCTGGAAAGAATCATGCAAGAAATGGAGAATGGGTCAACATCACAATGAAGAAGGTAAACATTTTACTTTCTATGGATGATGACTCGATTGGTCAGGTCTTACATGAATTATCTAAATGTAGACCTTAAGTTCGTAGAAGAGCAAAGACCTGAATCTTTTCTAAGTACAACAAGTTTTGAATTGAATAAGTGTAGGGATGAATTGCTTATTTTAAAACAAGCAAAGCTTGAGGTTGTCACTTTGCAAATTCAAAACACTGAACTAGTTAAAAGAAATCGTAATCTTGAAGATGAACTTAAAAGGCAAATGATATTCTTAATAGTTGGACCGCTAAGAATCCTTAGGGTCTTTGATGCAGTGGGTGCCCCCAAGAAGAGAGTCATAGGTGAAGATCATCTCCTGACCATCTCAACAAAGACCAGTCTCTGCCATTTGTATCCGTGGCATGATTACAAATATGTTGGTGATCCCAATCCCAATGATTGATTGAACGGATTAATCTCCTAGATTAAGCTTCCAAATTTCGATTCCGAAGGATTCTTGAGCCCGAGAGCCAAGCTCTAAGAGCATGCTAGGACTTCCGAGATGACCAGTGGTAATCGAACACATCTCTGATTCCGAAGGCAGAACTGAACACCGCTTCCACCCCCGAAATCTCTTCTGGTGGTGATCCAAGCTCTGAGCTTACTCCACTACAATTCAATCCTCATTCACCAAAAGAAAGGTCTGGACTTGGTAGAACCATCCTACAAAGACAAGCAAAACAAATCTAACAAGAGTATACTCCACTGAGACTTCAACATCCTCGTCCCCACCGGTTTTAACCAAATTCAAAGAACTGACTAAACTTGTGAGAAAGCTTAACTAAAAAATGGAATCCATTGAAAAGGTCCCCGAACCAATCAAGGAGACAAAGTCAGCTTCCTCCAGTTCCTCAAAGTCTAAGTCAACCTCCAAAACAAACAAAAGTGTGAGCTGTGTCATTACACCAGCCATACCACTGACAATTGTTATAGAATCCTTTCTGCATGATTCTGCAAAAAGGATGATCACAGGATCAGATCATCTATAGTATGTCAGTCAAGCAAACTATACCAAAGTTGGTCATCAGTATGCTTCATCCTCCAAAGTCGCTCCAAATAATAGAGCAAAACCTTTTCCTCTATGCCCTCACTGTGGGTTTAATGATCATCATCAAGATGATTGTCTCATGAATACATGCTGTGATATATGCGGTAATCCAGCTCATAAGACATCCCAACATGACGGTGTCATTCAAGCAAGGAGAAATTCCAAACAACCTAGAGTCACTGAGTCATCCTCAGCCTCTAAATGCAAAACCTGTGGTAGCACTGCGTACACAACCACTGACCATGAGTCGATTGCAAATTTCGTGAGAGACCCCGAGACCCAAGCCCACTAGTAAGTGGGTCACTAAGAGAAACTAATTAAGTTTACTACTTGTGCGAGACATGCCGTGGAGCCTATTTGGCATCTAGACAAAGGGATGCTCAAGAAGCATGACCGGTGAAGGAATATCTCGCACAAGTATGTAAATGAACCGGGCCCAAGGTAGTATTTGGTGATAACTCATCATGTCCCAATCAAGGTTATGGTTTAGTAAACCGAATGGAATAGTTTTCTAGAATAGCCTATGTCAATGGTCTCAAATACAATCTAATCAGTGTCGTACCAACTATGTGATGCTAAACACATTGTACAATTCAATGATAAACAAGGTACCATTTTCAATGCCAATAAGGAAGTTGTGTTGATAGCTCCTAGGAGAGATGATGTTTATGTGCTAGACATGTCAACACTCTCCCAAGATGGAACGTGTCTTTGCCAAAGCCAATCTGAAACTATCAATTGGTCTGTGGCATAAAAGACTCTCACACTTAAACTTCATAAACCTCAACAACTTGGCAAAACAAAACAAGGTCCTTGGCTTACCATCACCGGTTTTGCAAAGACAAACCATGCTCGCTCTCCTGGAAAAGGGTAAATACCACAGAGCATCATTCAAAACCAAATAAAATTTCTCCATCAAAAGCTGTCTTCATCTCCTGCACATGGATCTCTTTGGACCTGCAGTCACCAGATCAATCCAAAGATGAGATGTATACACTTGTCATTGTTGATGAGTTCTCAAGATACACTTGGGTATACTTTCTTTCCAAAAAGAGTCAGGCCGTGATAAAATAATGTCATTCATCGCAAGATTGAAAACCGTAATGACATTACTGTAAAACAAATCGAACCGTGACAATGGTACTGAAGTTCGTAAATCAAGAGCTTAAGAGTTTCGTGATGAAAAGGAATTTCTCAAAATTTCTCATCTCCATACACCCCTGAACAAAATGGGGTTGCTTAAAGGAAAAAAGAGAACTCTCATTGAGGTGCTAGAACCATGTTAAATGGCTCAGCTTTTCAAAGCATTTCGACTAAAGCAGTCAAAACCGCCGTTACACTCAAAACAGGTCAATCATTGTCAAAAGACATAACAAAACCCCATATGAGATCCTCAAAGGTAGACTTCCCCAGCTATTTTCATGTATTTGGATGTCCTGTGTCCATTCATAACCACAAGGATCATCTAGGCAAGTTTGATGCAAAAGCTGATAATGGATACTTTTAGGCTACTCAATGATCTCCAAAGCCTTCAGGGTTTTTAACACAAGGAGACAACAAGTTGAGGAAACCTTTCATGTCACCTTGATGAAAGTTCGAAAGCATCGGTTCACTAACACCTCAATGGAGGAAATAGGAATTGATGACTCATCAAGATATCCTCCTGATGAGTTCACCATCAATTCAATTCCTCATATTAAGCTGATGCCGACATCTCATATTATGTCTTACCTCACAACCTACCCCAACCAATAATCAATGAATTCATTGATAATCTATCAGTCCCAAGCAGGATAGGTAACGTGAAGTAACTATTCAGATCTTGTGATTCCCGAAACCCAACTGCAAACAGACATCATAACAGATGCTCAAAATGAATCATGGATCCCGTAACCAATCTCACTCCTGAACTTCCAGTGACCTCATCAAACTCAGATCCTAGACCACAAAGTAAGTGGACAAGATCTTAGGATATTGAGCTCGTAAACATCATTGGTGAACCCATTGAGGGCATGCTCACCAGAAGCATGGCTGCTAATCTAACTGCAGCTTCAGCCATAACAAGATACAACACCAAAAATCAACCATAACAAAGAAAACCAACCTGTCTCTGATACCAATGTTAGGATCGTATGTATGGATGATATGGTGATTCGGGAGGTCTTGGAAGATGGAAGAAAGCCATCTTCAAGTTAGAGAGAGAAGGGAGAAACTAGTGTGTTTTATTGATAAGGAAAGGTGAATTACACAAATGAGACTCACCCCTCCATGGAAGTATGGAGGGGTATTTATACCCAAACACTTACATCTATCACTAAATGACATAACAAGCCCTTGTGTTTAAGGTATCAAAGATAGATAATGTAATCCCGTCAATGTCGTTTCATTTACGATTTAGGAGTGATTCTAACAGAATGTCTATATGCTGATTATCTATCAGAAATAGAACCCAAAAATGTCACTGAAGCTCTAAAACACCCAAGCTGGGTTCAGGCTATGCAAGAAGAACTGCAACAGTTTGACAAAAACAAGGTCATGACCTTGATCAAATGTCCTCGGGATGTAGTAGTCATAGGAATGAAGTGGGTTTTCTAAACAAAACTGATGAAAATGGCACCGCTATTAAAACAAAGCCGATTTAATCGGTAGCCAAAGGTTACAGTCAACAAGAAGGCATTGACTATGATGAGACATTTGCCCCTATTGCAAGAATGGAAGCCATCAGGATCTTCCTTGCATATGCAACATACATGAACTTCAGTGTCTACCAAATGGATGTTAAAAGTGCATTCTTAAATGGTGATCTCAAGGAAGATGTGTATGTTCAAAGAACCTCCGTGCTTTGAGAGTAGTGAATTCCCTGACTATGTCCGCAAGCTTGACAAAGCCCTCTATGGACTTAAACAAGCTCCGTGGCATGGTATGAAACTCTCTCATTTCTTCCCGCTGATACAAAAAAAGTTTGTCGAGGAAAATAGACAACACACCGCTTGTCTATAGAACCCAACAGGATGTGATACTAGTCCAAGTGTATGTTGATGATATCATCTTTGGCTCAACAAACTACAAACTTTGCAAACAATTTGAAAAAACTAATGACAAAGAAGTTTGAAATGAGCATGATGGGGAACTTACATACTTTCTTGGACTACAAATCAGGCAAACCGATAAAGGAATATCCATCAGTCAAGAGAAATACACCAGTAATCTCTTGAAGAAATATGAGATAGTTGACTATGCCTCAGTGAAGACACCAATGGTCCCACCTAACTGTTGGAAATGTATATATTTACAAACATGTGAATGTCCGAATTCGAACTCGTGACCACGGGATTGCACACATTAGCGAATGAGAATTAAAGTTAATAATTAATGTTTATGTTTACGATTAATTATTGCACATTAAGTCCGGTTAACGATCGTTAAGTATTTAACGGAAAAATGACTAACGACCGTTAAATGAAAAAGAGAAGGACTAGAAATGGAAAACTTGAAAAGTTTGGGTCTTCCCTTGGGCTTGTCCTATGGCCGGCCAAGGGTAATGTGTTTCAACCCAATCCCTAACTTGTTCCCAAAGTTTCCCTACTAGTATATAAAGAGGGTTAGGTTCTAGGGTTTCATACACTTGTGCATTGGATTAACCCTAGATCTCTCCTCTCCTCTCTCTAGTCATATTCGGCCGAACACCCCAATAGTAAGGGAGTTTGGTTTCGTTTTTCCTAAACGAGGACTTGTGTTAGATCTAGCAATCGCTTGATTCGTTGGTTAATTCGTGTACAAGAACGTGGTTGTAAGACATTATACTTACACAAATTAGTACTTCTTTGTTTTGCTCGCCAAGGGATCCTGACATTCGCAAGAGGTACTACGCATACTTTCTCGCTAATTAATTTTTTGTTATGATCTTTAAGTCTTCCTACGTGTACTCTTGATGTTTTTATGTTTTATTGTATTTTATATATCATAAACTCAACAGTGGCATCACGAGCCTTGTATAACCAGTAATTAATTACTGAAACACATAATTAAAATAAACATGAATGTGTTATTATTTGTATGCTTAGATCTAGGGTTTGCAAAACCTAAACCCTAATTTTGAGGGGGGCGTTTTTATGGTGCCCTAATTAGGGTTTTGTAAACTATTGTTTTAATTGGATTAGAAACCCTAAGATGCATGCAACTTTATGTGTATATGCGTAACTTTGATTTAATTACATTAATTGTTAAGTGTAATTTTATGTCCATGATAATTATCTGCATGTTTTATCATGGATCTGCTTTTATTGTATGTCTTTCTTGTTTAAGTGATATACACTAATTTTTGATAGATCTAAAATTGGGGAAGACCTCAATAATTATTAATTTAATCAATTATGTGCTATGTGGTATGTATTTAATTTTGACTTGCGCAATCGATGAATCGATGCATGTGGTTCACCTTGTACATAGATGAAAACGGGTGAAAGTCTTAATTAAATATATGCATATTGACAAATCTAGAATTGGTTATTAATAGGATTTATCAAAACCGTTTGCATGTGGCTATTTGATATGCATGACTTTTATTTGTTATGCATTCATTGTTTATTTGTTTATTTTTATATATACTTGCTTGTTTGTTTTTTGTAACAAGGGTATTTTTACAAGAAAAATAAACTGACCTAAACAATGGTGAAACATGTATTTTTAAGCGTAGTAATCATAATCGTTTAATTGATTGATGACTTTGGTACAAATGGTCTGAACGGCTCACCCATGAGAATGAACTAATAAAAGGGGTTTAAAGAAGTGAGCACAGTCACACTGAAAGGATGTCTAAGGTTGTGCTTTAGCTGCACTGGTCCTCTGCCCCCTATAAGTTCGAGTGGAGCTACTTAGTAAGCCATTAAATGTGCAAGCTCATCTTAAGGGCGAATTAGTTTTAATTCCATGCCCACTTCGTGGTAATTATCTGAAACACTAAGTGTTTACACTTATGCAAAAGTACGGTATAATGGATGATAATTAACACTAAATTCCTTAATTGGTGAACCCAATACCTCAATTAAAGTTTGATGATGAAAAGCTTATACATTAAAACAAGATATAAACGTTTTAATAAAAACTATGCTACAAAGATGAATGCATGACATCTTTGTACATATTTGATTTAACATCAAAACTATTACCCTTTAATTTAAGTTATATGCCATCCAATGAAACGGAAACACCTAAGATTACTTTCGATTTGCGTGAGAACGTGACTTAGATCTTAATCAAAGGGTAAAATGTCCACGGGTCGTGAGAACGGGCATGGACGATTTTGCAGTTTCTTAAGTTGGACAACTTAATTGAGTTAGGCAAGTGAGAACTGGCAACTCAAGGCATAAGATGGGATAAAACATGTTTACATGGCGATTGATATTGGCTATATGTAAATCCCATAAATCTAGGAATTGCAATTGATATTGGCAATTGAGCAAATGCTCTACCATTTTGTATAAGGTTCATTACTAGCAGATCAACCGACGTGATGAAATTATGACAATTTGGATCCTAGTTTTCAATAAATATTAATTGGTTATATGAATATGAACCTTGGGTATTTAATTGTTTATTAAAAAGGAAAATTATCAAAATACTAATTATGGTTTTTGAACTTTTTCTCAGATGGCTCAACCTGAAAACACTATAAGCTTAATGAGTTCCGCTTTCAAAGATATGATTGGAAGGGACAAGTGACTGCCCTAATTTCAATGATTGGCATCGTTCACTTAGGATCATCCTTCGTGTTGCCAAAAGGTTTGAAATTTTGACTACACCTCGCTTGATGCTCCCAACACGGAAACTGCTCTTGAACAAGAGGCATATCGTGTTGAATATGAGAAGCACAATGATGTGGCGTGTCTAATGCTTTCGGGATGTCTGCTCAAATTGCAAAAACAATTTGAGCACTATCCGCCTATGAGCATGTTAGATGAACTCAAACGTATGTTTGAGAAGCCACCGCAGCTGAACTATATGGACTTATTGAAAAGGTTCATAGCTGCAAGCAGGAGGTTGGCAAATCTGTCTCCCACCACGCCCTTGAGATGAAACATCACTTGGATCAATTGGAGAAGCTCGACTGTGGTTACTCGAATGATGTATGTGTCGGCCTCATCAATCACTCCCTTAATCAGATAGATTTGGTGATTTTGTCGGCAATTTTAACATGCATTGCACGGGGAAGATAGTGAATTAGTTACATGCAATGCTTGTAGACTTCGAGAAGAGATTGCCAAAGAAGGCTCCTACACCTGCTGCATCGCAATACAGGGTGGTAGGGTAAATAAGCCAAAGCCGCAAGCAGATAAGAAAGGGAAAGGAAAAGGAAAGGGGAAGCAAGTTGTCATCCCACCAGCTCCTAAGAAGAACCCTGGAAAGAAAAAGGAGAATCCTAAGAAGGATTTAACCTGCCACCACTGCAACTCACCGGGTCACTGGAAGCGGAACTGTCCAGTTTATCTCAATGAGTGCCTTCGGAATAAAAATAAGATGGTGCCTAGCTCATCATGTATTTTTATGTTTGAATTATTTTCTTTTCCTCATAAGCAAAATTCCTCGGATATATGGGATGTGGTACTCACATCTGTAATTCATCTCAAGGACTTAGAGGAGCAAGAAAGCTGACCTGTGGAGAAAGATACTTGTACGTTGGCAATGGAAAGCGTGCAGTTGTCGAAGCCATAGGGACTTTTGATTTAGTGTTGCCTTCGGGCTTAATTTTAGAACTAAATAATTGTCATTATGCACCCTCCATTGTTAGGGGTGTTATTTCAGTTTCTTTGTTAAAAGATATTGGTTTTGTGCACACTTTTACAAGTTATGGAATTTCAGTTTCTTTAAATAATGTTTTTTACTTTAATGCAATTCCTATTCTTGGTGTGTTTGAAATTGATATGGATGGTTGTATATCCAATGGAAATAATTCATTGTATAGCATTAGCAATAAGAAGAGCAAGTTGAACTGTGACTCTTCTTATCTTTGGCATTGTCGCCTTGCCCATATTGGCAAGAAACGCATGGAAAAGCTGCAACACGATGGGCTTTTACAAACGGTCAATGATGAATCATTTGACAAATGCGAGTCTTGCATAGCTCGGAAGATGACAAGGAAACCTTTTTCACCACAAGTGGAAAGGGCTTCTGATCTACTTGGATTGAAACACACTGATGTGTGTGGTCCACTTAGACATGTGTCAAAACGCGGTGCTTCCTACTTCTTAACCTTTACGGATGATTTCAGTCGTTATGGTTATGTTTATTTACTTAAACATAACCATGAAGTCTTTGAAACATTTAAGGTTTTCAAAAGTGAAGTGGAATTACAACTCGGTAAGAAGATTAAAGCTCTTCGATCCGATAGAGGTGGTGAGTATATAAGTCAAGAGTTCAAAGATTACTTAGTTGAGTGTGGAATTATCCAACAACTCACATCTCCTTATACTCCACAACAAAATGGTGTATCTGAAAGGAGAAATCGTGCCTTACTTGACATGGTACGATCAATGTTTGAACTTACGACTCTACCTTTTACTTTTTGGGATTATGCCCTTGAAACTGCTATTCGCATTTTGAATATGGTTCCAACAAAGAAGGTTGTTAAAACTCCATATGAAATATGGACTGAAAAAGCTCCCAACTTTTCTTACTTAAAGGTCTGGGGATGTGAAGCGTTTGTTAAACGTGACATACCTGATAAGCTCCAAGCCGATCCATAAGTGTATCTTTGTAGGATACCCTAAGGAAACAATGGGTTACTACTTTTACTACCCATGTAGAATAAAGTCATTGTAGCTAGGTATGGAGATTTCCTTGAAAGGAATCTCATATCTCAAGAACTCAGGGGAGAGTATATGATCCGGAATATGATCAAGAAGATACAACACCTTCTGAAAATACTAGCCAACTTCAAGAAGAACCTGAACGCTTAGGTGCTCCTCCCAAGTTGTTCCCATTCGTAGGTCTGAAGGACTATACGCGGCACCAACGCGTCTATGTCTTAACATATAGGTGGAGGAAAATATGGTTGGGGATCTTAATGAACCTGCCAACTATAAGGCTGCCATGGCTGATCCTGAAAAGGATAAATGGCAGATTTCTATGAATGGGGAAATGCAATCCATGAAAGATAATGATGTCTGGATTGAAGTTGACCTTCCTCCCAATGCAAAAATCGTTGGAAGTAAGTGGATCTTCAAGAAGAAAACTGACATGGATGGCAATGTACACACCTACAAGGCTCGTCTAGTGGCTAAAGGTTTTACTCAAACCTATGGCATTGACTACGAGGAGACATTCTCTCTTGTAGCGGACATAAGAGCTATTAGGATTCTCATAGCTATAGCTTCACACTATGACTATGAGATTTGGCAAATGGATGTCAAAACCGCTTTTCCGAATGGCCGTCTAGATGAAGACATCTATATAGCACAGCCGGAAGGGTTTGTGAATCCATTATTTCCTAACCGTGTATGCAAGCTTAAGAGGTCCATTTATGGACTGAAGCAAGCATCAAGGCAATGGAATAAAAGATTCGATGGGGAAATCAAAAGTTTTGGATTTACTCAGAATCTTGATGAGCCATGTGTATATCACAAAGCTAGTGTGAGTCATGTTACTTTCCTTGTTCTGTATGTCGATGACATATTAATCATAGGAAATCATATACCAAGTCTAAATGAGGTGAAAGCCTATCTTGGTAAATGTTTCTCGATGAAGGACTTAGGGGAAGCAACATATATCCTTGGAATCAAGATTTACAGGGATAGATCAAGGCAGCTAATTGGTTTAAGCCAAAGTGCTTACATTGACAAAATATTGAAGAGATTCAATATGCAAAATTCCAAGAAGGGATTTTTGCCAATGCAAGTAAATCAATGGTTTGAGACAGCCAAGGTGTGCTTCAACACCTACTGAGGTGGCGCGTATGAAGAAAGTTCCTTATGCTTCGGCTGTAGGATCTATCATGTACGCGGTACGATGCACAAGGCCTGATGTGGCGTTTGCTCAAAACTTGACCGCCGGTATCAACAGATCCGGGAAATTCACTAGATCGCTGTTAAGCATATTCTCAAGTACCTTAGGGTTACAAGAGATATGTTCATAGTGTATGGGGAAATCCGTAAGCATAACTGTCTGTTACAGGTTACTGCGATGCATCCTGGAAGTGTGACAAAGATGATAAGAAGTCTCAAACGGGTTACATTTTTGTCATCAATGGAGGTGCTGTGGATTGGAAGAGTAAGAAATGCATAACATTTGTGATGTCTGCTACGTAGTGAGTACATAGCGGCGTCCGAGGTGCCATGGAAGCTGCTTGGATAAGGAAGTTTGTTTCGGGCTTGGTGTTATGCCGTCGATTGAAAATCCTATTAAAGTATATTGTGACAATTCAGATGCAATTACTTTTGCCCATGAACCTGGAGTCATGAAGGGCACCAGACACTATCCTAGACAATATCACTATGTTCGAGAGCAAGTCGAGATAGGTGAAATTGAGTTGCTCAAAGTTCACACGATGATAACCTAGCGATCCATTAACGAAGGCCTTAACTGGTGAAAAACTTAATCATTTGTCTGATAAGTTTGGACTTCGTTTAGCTAGTAGTTTCATGCCCATCCGTGACTAAGTATTTTAGATAAAAGGATATTGTAAACATTGTTATTGAAATGAAATAAAGTATTTTGTTATGTTTATTATTCATTTATTATGATGTTGTCCTATATTTGCATGTTTAAATCCTTGAATAACTTAAGTTATTCTAAATAGTCCGTTGTCAATCAATAACATGAGAATGATATTGAATTAAGACAAATCTGAGTATTAGTTAGAATATACTTGAAAGTATATTGATGCGTAGCATGACTAATTTCGGATGATATTCAATGAATTGAGTATAGGACTTATCCCACCGCATGATAATACTTTATGGATCTTTGTCATTAAGTATATCATGGATATTTATCCTCTGACTTGAGATACGAGAGATATGTCATGGATGTAGTGCATTTTTGTGAAGCAATCTAACGCTACACGTAATTGGTAGTTATAAGGGTTGTTTTCAGAAGTGTGCGTAAATTTATGAATCCTGATTGTAGTCAAAATGGGATTTGTTTCCTTCAAATTTATTTTGAAGTATAATACTGCTGGCCCCTCGTAGGATTGTTAAGATGTTTGTATGGCCATACCCAAGGTCTTTTGGTATATGTTCAGAAGAGTTGGTAATCTTAATCAATCACATAAAGCGAGAAACATAATAGTTAATTAAGAAATGAGTGAGATCCATATTCTTATTAACATGGTATTAGAAACAAAGGATGAATATGATGATGAATCATCAAATTTTGGTTTTCTCCGTAAAACCATACACGAAGTTGTACCGGGGCATTGACGTGTTGCTAGACGCTAACCAATGTCATTTCACGTTTTGTAAACATATCCAAGTGGGAGCTATTGGAAATGTATATATTTACAAACATGGGAATGTCCGGATTCGAACTCGTGACCACGGGATTGCACACATTAGCGAATGAGAATTAAAGTTAATAATTAATGTTTATGTTTACGATTAATTATTGCACATTAAGTCCGGTTAACGATCGTTAAGTATTTAACGGAAAAATGACTAACGACCGTTAAATGAAAAAGAGAAGGACTAGAAATGGAAAAACTTGAAATGAAAAGTTTGGGTCTTCCCTTGGGCTTGTCCTATGGCCGGCCAAGGGGGGCTTCCCAAGCCCTAATCCCTAACTTGTTCCCAAAGTTTCCCTACTAGTATATAAAGAGGGTTAGGTTCTAGGGTTTCATACACTTGTGCATTGAATTAACCCTAGATCTCTCCTCTCCTCTCTCTAGTCATATTCGGCCGAACACCCCAATAGTAAGGGAGTTTGGTTTCGTTTTTCTTAAACGAGGACTTGTGTTAGATCTAGCAATCGCTTGATTCATTGGTTAGTTCGTGTGTACAAGAACGTGGTTGTAAGACATTATTCTTACACAAATTAGTACTTCTTTGTTTTGCTCGCTCAAGGGATCTGACATTCGCAAGAGGTACATTACGCATACTTTCAGTTAATTAATTTATTTGTTATGATCTTAAGTCTTCCGTTGTGTACTCTTGATGTCTTTATGTTTTATTGTATTTTATATATCATAAACTCAATGCTGTTTGCATGTGCCTGAAATGGGTCATTTGATATTAAAGAATGTAAATTTGAGAATCATATAATAACTAGCGTTCTAGCTAGATTTTTTTTTTTTCCTTTTGAGAAAAGCTTCACAAGCTAATGAAATTGCTATTTTATTTTTAAATTTTTTTTTATATCAAACTAAAATGAATAAAAATCATGGCTAAAAGTATTGGGTTAAGACTAATTGTTCTGACCCATTTGAAGCAAATGGTCAAGACTGAGTAACTTTAGACCTACAAAGACCTAATCAAACACTTTTTTGATTTTTTTCCTTTGAGGAAGTTAAAAAAGTTATTGAAATTGTTATTTTTATTTTTTTAAAACTTTTATAACAACTAAAAATGAATTAAAATGCTAGGCTTAAACTGAGGAAAACCACTATTTGGGACAAAACCACAAACTTTGAGCTACTAGCAGCCCTAGCTAGGGATTTTCTTGATTATCACGTGTATCTTTAGAACTTTACATAATATAATCGTGTGTTATAGTTGGTGAAGCCCGTCCCGCCTACCGTTGCAATCCGAGATCATTTTTCGAAAGAAAAAATATAACTCGATCTAAACGAGTATTCAAAATTCTAAACTATCTATACTATACAAAATGGAAAAATGGTCAAAGTGGAAAAAGTGAAAAATGTTGAAAGTTGAATGTTGAAAACATGGCCAACTAAATAGAATAATATAATAATACTCTTATTAAAACACCCCATTACTTAAAGTACAATAATAATTTATTCACATTGTACACCACCAAAAGCACATCTACCAAATTAAAACAACCAATTGAAACCGAGCATCGGTTGACCCGTTGAAATCCCATACCGTTGACCCGTTGAAACCGATACCTGTTGACCCAGACGCTTCAAAACCCCGCGGTTCAATTTCGTAAGGCTTTCATTCTGGATTTTTCACCCAACCCATCGCAGGTTTGACTCGTGTTTAAATTCCACTCCATATTTTTTATCTTTTAACGTTCAATAATGCTGAACCACCCGGGTGAATAAATCGTCATTTAAAGAATATATTCAATAATGTTGGTGTAAGTTTATTAAAAATCACAAAAATAAATAGTATTGTTATCTTTTAACTATAATTATTTGTACCTCAAACAAATAGCTTTGAACAATGCATAAATATCTCTACAAATTGATAGTACAAAATAATCTTATATGGTGATATCCAATTTGCAGTTACAATTTTTAAAGTTCCACACACCAAATGATAAACGTTACATAATACGTAAAAAAAAATAGTTATCAATGCCAAATTAATTTCAACAGACACATTACACCATCTACATATAATATCATAACTACATAATACCGATACTTTTTGTAATGCTTGAATCTATTATTACTAAAAATCTTAATAACTTAAAACAATCCTATTAGAAAATATACTCATACACTTAGATCGACTCCACATAATTTTTAAAAAAACTATATATTTATGTCATGCGTAACCATCGAATCGTAATTGTAGTTATTCAAAACCATTCTCTAATGCTACAAAATAAGTTTTTGTTGAAAAACTTAGGTCATCGAACTTTGCGTAAAACTAGACATCGCTGCCGCTAGCGTACTGCCTCAGTTCTCTTAAAGAAAAATCATCCCCTTTTCAAGAAATTCAAAAAAAAAAAAAAAAATGGCACTAGCTAAATGCTATTTAAATTCTTCATTTAATCACATTACAATTCCTGCGCTTGGGCAAGTAAATAAGCTTCTGCGCCAATAGATAATTAATGATTTTTTATATTGTAGAGTGTTTTGTAGCGCTTAAAATAGAACGTAACCGATGAAAATGCAATTGCAAACGGTTGTACTATACGATAACTAAAGTCTAGACAAAAATTTTAACATCTATCAAACAACATATAAAATCATTTAATGAAAATGAAAGTAAACATTACATCGTTATAGGATAAAACTAACACACGTTACTTGTTGCAGAAAACTAACAAGGATGGGATTAATGGTGACTAAATTAGCGATATGATTAGCCCAAAATAAAATAAAAATTGGCTAATTTTAGCTATTTTGTAAAAGATTTGGGCACATTTAGCCTCATCTTTTTTATGAAATGAGTGTATTTAGCATATTGAAAAGTTAAATGTGCACTAACGCACATATTTTCATAATTGTAAAACATTATAATTGTTTTGAAGAAAACTTATAGATAATATATTTATATAGCATGATCGCTGTGTTAAAAAAGTTTATGGGTTCTAAAACGAAAAATAAAAAAATTTTGAAGATTTGGGATTAAACATAACGTTTTGAAGCCCGTTCGACTGGTGGTTCAACGGTTGAACCGTTCCCGCCGAAAACGTCGATTTAAAACCGAGTCAATATGACATATGTGGGTCAAAACGGTCAAATTAAACAGTCAACCCACTCTGGATTAAGTTGCATGTCAACCCGTTTTCAATATGTTAATAGTTTCAAATTTTACTTTTTACTTTTTGGTTTTTCCTTTATATTTATATATATAGTAGCACTGCTGCGGCGTACGAAGACTCAGTGACTATTAACCGAGAAATAGATCCGATGAGACCGACTACCGCCAGTTTTTAGTTGCTAACGGGCCCTTTCGCCAAGTCGGATACAAGTATTTGCTAGTCGAACCGATGGCGACACGCTTCTGGTTGAACCCATGGTCCGCCTCATTTTAAAACTATATGTACCATCAACTGTTACCAGCATTGAAGCTTTGTGTATTTTATTAATTTGTATAATGTATAATAAACATGTACTATTTATTTTAGGTGTTTTAAAAATAACATTAATTAGTTTGTTTAATTATTTTATATTTAGAATTATGTTGTAGCTTGTTTAAATTGTAAAATGTATCATTGTACTTTTTAATAAGTGGTGTTTTAATTGGTTGTTTTTAATTTGGTAGATATGCTTTTAATTGGTTGTACAATGTGAATAAATTATTGTACTTTAAGTAATGGTGTTTTAATAAGAAAGATAATTACACAAATATATTTCTCTCTCATTTGACCATTAAACTTTTTCATTTTTTCACTTTTCCACTTTGACTGTTTTTCCATTTTATGTAGTATAGATAGTAAATACGGTTCACTTGGCATGATATAAAGATATGATGTGAATGTTGAAAAAATTAAATTATACATTTAATTTGATAGTAAATGCAGTTGACTTGGCATGATATAAAGATACGATATGAATGTCTAAAAAAATATATACACAACTACACATAAATTTAAGGTGTGTTTTAATAACTTTCTCATCTCTAGTTTCAATGGATATAGTTTATACGCGTCATGTTGTCTTCGTTATTTTGATCTTTTCAGCGGTTGCGATTCACAAATGTTAGTATTTCATTTTATTTAGTTTTGTGTGATAGCTTTATAATGATGATTACACATTTTGTTCAGTATTATAGATTCTTTACTCTTATGTGAATGATATTGGTTTATATGTATATCAGGTGTCGGATTATGTGAAAATTGTTGTACTAGTGCTTGTGGTAAATCACAATATGAAGGTAAGAAAAGGAGCTCTATGAATAACATTTTTACAAACGAGAAGATTAATCTTGGAAATTGCTTGCCGATGTGTGATTGGACTATTAAATGTTGGTGTTGTATTTTAGACGGCAAGTGTCATATGGACCATGGTTGGTGTGACGAGGTTTGCAAATAAATAAATTAATGCTATTTGTTTTAAAATTTTAGTTCATACAATTTTATTTTATAAAAAATGCTAGAATCATAAAAATAAATTCATAAAATCACTCATAAAAGGATGTGTCAATATCTGATTGGGTTAATTAGAGAGAAGAGAAAGAAACTATAAAAAATAAACCAATAACAGAGTGACATCTCTTTTTGAGGATTTGTGTTTTTGTGGGTCTATCATTCCCTTTTTTTATATGTCTCAAAATAATTGTTTACTTTTCATTTTAATCAACTTGACGAACACATGCTAAGCAGCAACGGTGTATACGACAAATAGTTATAATTTGCGAACTTTTGTTTTGGGATGACTTTTAATGCAACTTACGAATTAAATATGTATTCATTGCGAGAAAAAAAAATTATGAGTTATAAATGAAAAATGATAAAAGTTTTAAGATTAAAAAATATTGGTAATATTAATTTAGTAGTGGATACTGTTACTATTTTTAATTGAGGGTATTTTAATAATTGAAATAATTTTTAAGTTTCAAGATTAAAGAAAATGGTATAAATGTTTTTATAGATAGTATTGATAAAAAGAGATTTAGTGCGTGACTATCTCTACTACTTATAAAAAATGTATATTTATTCTTGGAGTTTTTCCACAACAACAAAATATTTACAAAAAAATATTCACAAAGTTGTTTATGTTTTGATATGTCTAATAAAAGAAAAAATATATAAATTATAGCAAAAAGCACCAATAAAAACATAGACAACTCATTTTGTGAATGGTTTTTTGTAAACCTTTTTTGGTTATAGCAAAACTCTTATTATTTGAAACTTAATTTGACTTAAAATTGAGTAATGTTATGAACTATTATTATACCATTGATTAAGGGTGCTACTAAGCACACCGTAGCACAGTTTTCAAAGTATAATTTGCAAGCTAATTTATTGAAACAGTCAAACTTCGAATTTATAAAAGCCATTGAACAAATAGACAATCATAAATTCACACACACTCTCTCTCTCATAATATCCATCACTTTTATACTAAAATCAACTTCTCCACTTAAAAAAAGTTAAAAACAAATTTCGACTAAATCATACAAAACCACCGCTACCCTTTGGTTCGGATTGATATTTCGACCAAACCCTTCACAAAGAAAACTATGTCATCAAACATTCAACTCGTCGTATGTCGTCTAAGGCCGGAATCTTCCAATCATACGATTTTTTCCGGCTAACTCCGACATCACTGCAACAATTTTTACTATCACTAATGTCATTTGCTTGTCGTCTCACACCATACCCTACTATATCTGGCCACCATCATCATTAGGGATTTTGTTCATTCTTTGTTTGAATTTTATATCTTTGTTGGGTTTATGTACTTTTGGTTTCTTTAATTTTATTACAGTAGTTGATTTTTTACAATTTGTGAAAAGAGAAGTAATAGAAATGGGTTTGATGGTAATGGTGATGAAAGAGAAACAAATATATTGATGATATTTAGGAGAGAGAAAAGAAAATTAATAAATTACTACTAGTTGATGGTAAAAGCCTGATTATAATAATTATACAATATATAATATTATATAAAGTGTTTAGAACATTTTAAATATAAAAGTCTTAAAATTTTTAAGACCAAAAACATTTTTCATAAAAGTAACTCACTAAATTTGTAATCAAAAGTACAATTAATATAGCACTTGGTACAAAACAATAATGCATAAATCATCTAACTTGTAACATTCGTGTATATTAATATCAGAATTAATGAAATCATTAAAATACTCTCACTCAAAAGTACAATTAATATAACACTTGGTACAAAAAAATAATACATAAATCATCTAATTTTTCTTATTCATTTTAACACTCACTAACGAAATTTACAAATCATTAATAATATAATTAAAATACCTATCCTTCAAAAGTATAATTAATATATCAAATGGTACAAAACAATAATGCATAAATCATTTTATCATTTATATCTTTCAAAAACTCACTAAATAATGATACTATTAAAATAATCTTCACTTAAAAGTACACTTAATATATTATATGGTATAATACAATAGCCATAAATAATCTTATCTTATATTTCTTTTTTAAAACACACACTAAATAAAATTTACAAATCATTAAGCGGTTCATATAAATCAATCTTTTATGTAGTTAAAATTTTTGACACCACCTTTTTCGACCACGCAACGAACTACCATTTACCACCACAATTTAGCAATATAGACACCATTAGATGGTGCTAAAACCGCTATTTTAAAACACCATGTATGTTTAAACGATATATAATATTACACGTCCTAAACGAATAGCCATATCATTGATCATCGTTTTCGTATCGTCGTTGCATCGTGATGCAAGTCTGCCATTTTTTAAAGCAACACTATGCGGTAAAGTTGTTCCATTAAGTTATTGCCGTGTGTTAAGTTAGCATCATTAAAAACATATAATCGCGAGGAACCCTCTTTATAAAAGCTTTTTATTATGTTACTAAATGCGTAAGAAAACAAACTAATTTTCATTAATAACCTATTGGATATTATTTTTTTTCCTTCTTTAAAAGTAATGCATTGGAAAAGCCTTGCTATCGCTAAAAAATATAATCACACGGGTAACCGCCGCCGCAATGCGCAGGTACCCGGCTAGTTATTATGTATGGAGTAATCATATCGGTGTATTTAGAAGAGCCATTGATTAAAAATGGAAACAACTCTACCGCTAAATTAATATTTTAAATATAGTTTAATACATAATGTTTTATCATTTTTAACTCATAGATTTTTTTCTCATAATGACTATAAATTGAACCCGGAAGTTTTGGTTAACGGTTAAATCAGAATCACGATTTCGTAAATATAATTATTTACCGCTATACATTGTTGCTTTGCACTGGTATTCGTCTAGTTTTTTTTAATTTGTTGAAAAATATATTAGTCTGGCTTCACTTTTATTAAATTGTACTATTTTTTTTTTTCTCTTAACAATAATTTTTGGGACGGAGAAAATAACTTTTTACTATTTAGTATTATATTGCAACATACGTAGTACCAGTTCTATGGGTTAGAATGTTAGATGCTATTTATGAAAGTTATCTTTTCTTTTATTTTGTCTGAGACGATATGTTTTGGCGCAGTGATTAGTTTAAGTTTGAATCAAGATGATCAAATACATAAAAGAATGCAGGCCTGGCCCTAGGGGTGGGCAAGTTGGGCGACCGCTGAGGGCATCACATAAATGGGGAGCATCAAATATAGTTTTAATGAAGAAGATAATTAACTAAAGCTGAGAATTGTTTTTTAAAGCTCGGATTATACATGGTTGGTAAAGCTTTTGCCAAGAAGATGATACGATTTGCAAGAGAGAGAAAATGAAATTAAATATTAAGTCACCTGAGCATGTGACTTACTATTAGTATAATGGAATTAAATATTATTCAATTAAATGATACATTTGCTAGTGTGAAACTATGAACTGTGAAGAGAAGTTATATTACCAAGGTAAATTGTAAATGTTTACTCGATAATTAATAATTTGTCTACTCAGTTTTAGAAAAATAATTCGGCTTCCTAGGATAGTTTGAAGTTTCGGGTATTCAGTATAACTAATTAATAATTCATTATACTAGTAACTTTTTTCATTCCAAATAATCATAACATAAAAAATTGAGAATGTTAGATATTACTCCCTCCGTCCCAAAATTATTGTCTCATATTGACTTTTTTAGTCTTTCTTCTTCAACTTTGACCATAATTATTTTTGTTTGTGTTATATTATACTTGATGAAAAATATATGAATATATTAGGTTTTAAATGTATTTTCATTTGGTATATTTTTCGTCAAGTATTATATAACACAAATAAGTATATTAATGGTCAAAGTTGAATAAGAAAGACTGGTGAAAGTCAAAGAGGACAATAAAAATGGGACGGAGGTAGTAGTAACTTTTTATATACTGTAATAAACTAAAACACTTAATTTAATCAATTTTGCAAAAGGTATCTTTGTGAACCCGAATTGTACTAATGTGATATCTCGGTTTTGAACATCATGATTGAATAATAATGGTTAAAATGAAATATATTATCAGTAAAATTGATATAGATTATTTTTTATAAAAACAAAGATACGCAATAGAACTCATTTCTTTTTTTATTTAATTTTGATTTAAAGTGTAAACGAAAGTATCTAATTAGTTGGTAGAATTTATAATCAAATGCAAAGGTTATATAGGTGTTCAATTTTAATATAGACAATATGCGGTTTTGTTTTTAGGTAAGAGAAAGTGTGTCGGTTGTTTACAACATTTTGTAGGACATTTTTCATCATCTCGCCCAGGCATTACAAATCTCAGCACTGAAAGAATGTAAACCACCGCCAAGAAAGAACTCGAAGCATGACACGTTGATTATATAATAGCGTGAAGTTCGAATCAGTGCGATCAACTATGTAAACCGACAGAACTCAAAATTTAAATTTTGTAGACATACTTTGTTTGCTATCATCTTGTTCTCTCCTTGTCTTATGTTTTACATGCATAAAAGCTTCAACAGAAATGTAACTCATTGTGCTTAATTGCATAATATAAGGATTAAAATGTTATAAGGTTTGTGTTATATACTTTACAAGATCTTGATCCGTTAAGTGCATTCACTTGTGAACAACGTGGACTTATTATGTTGATTGCTTCTCATAATATTGCAAAAGAACTACAATGTTTATTGTTGGAATTATATAACATGACAATCAATAAATAATCACAAAACATCAAAGTATACATGCGGAAGCGTATAGGATTTATTAACGAATAATTAATTAACATAAGAAGAATATGCATACCTTACTTGATTCTAGCCAAACAAGAATCAAATCCACAAACTAGCAATTAGGAAGAACCCTAATTTGATTTAATTAGGATTATGTGAATTACCCCTTACCGTTTTGTAATTCAATCCAAGAATACTAACAATATTGTGTTAGTACCACTTTCTTATACACACATACTAAACCGAATTAAAGTAATACTAGTTTTAATAAAACAAATAACTTGGTTTGGAGAAAACAAGGTGATCGATCCCCATGATGGTGATCAACCGTTTTGAGGACAAAAACACACACAAACAATTTAGAGTTTAGCTAATGAGCACAAGAGATAATTCACAAACACCCTAGGTTTTGTATATATACTCAAGCAAACTTGGTGAACAAGTTTGAGTCAAAGTTGGATTGGGTTTGGGTCCTCCTTTGACGATCGGTTTAGGCATCCCAAAGGGATTCCGAACCTTCCCAACTTTGCAATTTAGTCCTTTTCCAAATACATTCAACCCGTAGTCCATTACAATAATTACTTAACGTCCGTTAGTTATTTCATTTAATTAATAAATAAATACAACGTTTTATATTTAATTATTTAACTTTAATTCTCATACGTAAAGTGTGCAATCCCGATGGTCTCGAGTTCGATCCTAACTCACGCTACTAATTTATATCCATAAACCAACAAACTCCCCACTTGGATATATCTTAATAGAGTGATCACATCGTTACGCCTAGCAATACTTCGATGCCTCTAGTACAACTCGTAAGGCTCTGGAAAACCTTTTAATGATTTTCTCATTATTATTATCCTTTTGTTTCTAATACCACGTTAAGTAAAGATATGGAATTAAGTCATTCTTTATTAAACTATTCTGTTTCGTTGTAGTGATTGACCAGATTACCAAATCTTCTAAACATATTTAGGAGATTTTGGGTGCGGCCGACAAACATCTTGTCAACTCTACGAGGCCCAAGTATTAAACTTCAAATAAATTTGAAGGAACAAATTCTATCTTGACTACAAGAATAACCCACAAACTTTGTAACATTTCTAAAAACAACCCTTATGACTACCAGTTACGATAAGAAAGTTGCTCCACATAAATGCACTACATTTATGACACTTATCTGGTATCTCAAGTCTGAGAATAACTATTCATAATTTACTTATAACAATATCCACAAAGTAAATTATGTAGTTGGGATAAGTCCTATATTCAATTCATTGAATATCATCTGAAATTGGTATGCATTTTCATCAATATACTTTCAAGTATATTCTACCACATCTCTCAGATTTGTCTTAGTTTAATGATATTCCCATATCATTAATCGACAACGGACATTTAGAATAACTTAGTTACTCACGGATTAAACATGCAAATATAGGACAACAATATTATAAATGAAAATAAACATAATCCAAACTTTATTTCATCAAAATAATAAATGTTTTACAATATCCTTTATCCAAATACTAATCACAGTTATGCATGAAACTTTTAGCTAAACGAAGTCCAATAAGCTTGTCTTTATCTAAAGCCTTAGTGAAAGGATCAACTAAGTTATCATCTGTGTGAACTTTCAATAGATTAATTTCACCTTCACGGACTTGTTCCCGAACATAGTGATACTTCCGTAGAAAATTTATGGTGCCCTTCATGACTCCAGGTTCATTGGCAAATATGATTGCAGCAGAATTGTCACAATACATATCAATAGGTGATTCAATTGAAGGCATAACACCAAGCCCTAAAATGAATTTCCTAATCCAAACAATTTCCATTGCAAGCTTCCGGCGTATATTCGGCTTCTATCGCACACATCGCATCATAGTTCTTCTTGCTCTTCCAATCAACTGCTCCTCCATTGATGACAAAGACATAACCCGTCTAAGACTTCGTTTCATCTTTATCACATTGCCAGGACGCATCACAGTAACATGTAACACCAAGCTCTGTGTCTAGATTTCCACCATACACTAAAACATATCTTTAGATTCCTAAGATACTTTAGAATATGTTTAACAGCAGTCCAGGAAGTTCACCCATTCGTTGATATCGACTGGTCATGTTTTGAGCGAAGCCACATCTGCCTTGTGCATCTCACAAACATAATAGATCCTACAAAGAAGCATAGAACTTTCTCATGATGCCACCTCAGCAGTGTTGAAGCACACATATCGCTACATAAGCCAAGCTTTACTTCCATCGGCAAATATCCTTTCTTGGAATATTGCATATTGAATCTCTTCAATATTTTATCAATGTAAGCGCTTTGACTTAAACTGTTAAATAATTGTTACCACGATAGTATATGGTTTATCATGCCGATTAACACTAGCAAAGGGAAACGTATTCCCACCGCTTCATTATTACCATGCTATTAGTTTATGTGTAGTTTAACGCGTCTAGATAAGTATAGAATAGATCTTGTGTAAATTCTATTATGTTAGCTTTATACTTATCTTGAAGGACTCTCTTTGTATAAAAGGAGGTCCTAGGTCATTGTCTTAGGTACTTGTTAATTTACTCACGATACCACAAAAGCTTCAAGGTGTAACCCTAGTGATAAGCTAAGATCGTCGATTATTCATCAATAATATTGGAGCTTAAGTTTTGTGTTTAATCTGTGTTTATATACAATACATCATACAATCCATCTTCTAAGTATTACTAAGTACTCATGGCTTAATAATATTATACAAAATATCATTGACACAAGGTGTGTCTCCAGATCCATCAAGTGGTATCGAGCCGTGTTCGATATTTTGTTTTAGAAAGATCCAAGGAATAAGCTTAACCTACTCACTCAATTCAATGGAGATGGAAAACAACCAATCAAACTCTTCTTCTACTCAAGATTCCTAAGCTCAAACTTAATGATTTTGAGATGTGAGGATACTAATTGAGCAATACTTCATACGGACTATGCTCTTTGGGAGATCATTCAAACTGGTGATTCCTTCAAATTGTGACTACTACTGAAAATTGGTGAAACAGATGTTAGAAAGTTTTTGTGCCTAAATCAAATGCTGAAAAGGCACAAAGGAAGAATGATCTTAAGGCTAGAAGTTTGCTGCTGATGACTCTTCCTAGAGACCGATCATTGCATTCAGCAAGTTCAAGATCTGTAAAGAACTGTTTGAAGAGATTTGCTCAGTGTTTGGTGGTAATGATGCTACAAAGAAGACACAAAAGACATTTTTGAAGCAAAGTTATGAAAAATCCTGCTTCAAGCAATGACTCACTTGATAGCATCTTCACCAAACTTCAGAAGATTGTAACACAACTGACTGTGTTTGGCATTGAGGTAGAAAAGGAAGACCTCAATTTGAAGTTTCTAAGAAGTGTTAGGATTTGGAAAATCCAGTAGTTAAAGTGTCGGTCACATCAAGTATATGTAATCATTAGAAAGCTCGTAGTCGTAGTTATTTTATGTTAAGTAGTATTTAGTTATGTAACACCATGGAGGACGGACGAGTCTTTACCCACTGTATGCCTGATCCATAGCCCGTTGTGTGGCGTTTTATTGTAAGACTATAAATACTCTCTACCTCCCAAGGTAGAGAGTTGGAGCTCATAATAAGATTTTTCTTTCTCTCACTAAGTTCCCAACTCTTCCATTTCTCTAGAACTCTCTAAACATATTGTTGTACCCTATAGTGATTATGGTTTAGTGTGTTTGTGAAATCCTATATGTTACAATTGGTATCAAGAGCCATGGTTTGATCATTCATCTTTCATGCTCTTTGTTTTGGTGGATTTCATAAGGTTTTTGGGGTATTAAGGGTTTAGGAGAGTTTGATTCATTTGGACAAATTCTAGTGTTAAAGTTTGAATTTTGCTTGTACTTTTGTGTTTAGGATCATCATATGTGTTTATGTTTTGAATTGGAAGGCTTAAATCATTGTGGTTGTTTTTGATTGATAAAGTGGTTATTTGTGAACATAGGACTCAGCGAGTTGAGTCTCGGACTTGTTTTTCTTCAAAGCGAGTTTTTGTTTCAGATGCGAGTTAGTATATGCGACTTGGCTATTTAGCGAGTTGATTTTCTTGCTTACTTTGTTCTAAGCGAGTTGTTTGTCTTGCGAGTTGATACTAAAGCAAGTTGGCTATTTGGCGACTTTTGTCCATTGCGTGTTGACAAGTGTTGCAGTTAATGCTAATGCGACGGCTATTTAGCGAGTTGATTCCTTGCGAGTTGTCTCCTTGAGCGAGTTGGTTGTTTAGCGAAGTTGATTACTAAGCTGTTGAGTGTTTAGCTACTTGTCAATTTAGACTTGTCACTTCTTCGTGATACATTCTTACGGTTTTTCTTTTGGTTTAGTAAAATCCCGTGAAAGAATCAATTTCCCGGTTTAATCAAAAAATTGTAAAATCCCGTAGAACTTGTAATCATGGCAAACATCGTTCCTACTATTGTTTCTTCCAGTAGTCGAGGATGTTCAAGCACAGGTCGAGCATCGTCCACCTATGCTTGACGAACTGATTATGATTCATGGGCACAACGAACCGATTGTATACTGTTTGGGAAAGGAAAACGGAGTCAACATTCTCAAGTCAATCGATGAAGGACCTTATCGTGTTGAGACTAGACTTAATTGATACAAATAGCAGATGGAACTATGATCTATGGATTAGACATACCAAAGACGTATGATGAACTTAATGATAAAGAGAAAAAGAGATTCGATGCTGATATCATGGCTTCTAACATCATACTTCAAGGTCTTCCAAAAGATATCTACAAGCTGATCAATCACAACACTAAAGCCAAGGCTGTGTGGGATAATGTCAAGATGCTTCTTTCTGGTTATGAATTAACTATGGAAGACAGAGAATCACAACTCTATGATGAATTTGAGCACTTCAAGATGAAACCAGATGAGAGTGTCTATGAGTATTATGTGAGATTCCACAAGCTTGTTAATGACATGAGGAACATCAGAATGACTATGCCAAACATTCATTGAACTCAAAGTTTGTGAACAACATGAATCCCGAATGGCACAAGTTTGTCACCTCTGTGAAGCTAACCAAAGGATTGAAGAATACAAACTATGAGCAACTCTATGCCTTCCTTCTTCGGAATGAGAGACATGCCATGTTTGAAAAGAGGATTCTTGAACAATTCAAAACAAATCAGAGAGACAAGCTCATCAAATGATTCAACTGCTTCTACTCAAACATTGGGATTACCACTAAAGCTTCACAAGTCATACCCATGGGTAATGGTAATCACAAACTCATTCCCGATCCAATGTTCAAACAAGTTGATGCTGATGCACACGTGGGTAACTTCATTAATCAACTGGATCTCGATTAGTCAAACATGAACTCTCTCCCACACACCAACAACAACCTCGAAAAGATCTAATCCACACAATCAAGCCACTGTCAGAGATGGGAAGGTTATAGTACAACCAGTTCAAGAAAGGCAGTATGAACAAGGAAGAGGTGGAGTTGGTAGAGGCTATGGACAAATCGAATGGGGAAGAAATGGAAATCAAGGACAAGTTAAGACGATCAAGTGTTACAACTAGGTGGTAGGGACACATTGCAAGGAACCGCACATCGCCAAAACGCCGCACGTGAATACTTCGTGGATAAGATGTTGCTTGTTCAAGCCTGTGATAATGGTGTAGCTATGGATGAAGAAGAGTTGTTATTTCTTGCTGAGGGAAATGCCAAGACGTATGATGCGATGTGGATGAGCAACCAATTCGGAGATAGGCCATAATCATCGAATGCCTTTCAAGTAGCTGATTGTGATGCATACGACTGATGTTGATGATGAACCTACGCATAAAACCATTTTCATGGCTAGCATCTCTCCAATGGTCTCTCCTAAAATCTCTTCATCACCACAAACTGGTCCATCCAAAGACAAAATCATTTCTGAGGTATTAAAACTATACGATGATGTTGATGTGCAAAAGATGCATGACAAAGTACAATCAACTGAAACTATTGAGTCAAATATTGAAAATAGGGGTAATATCAATGTTGTCCCATATGATCAATATGTGAAACAAAGTGAAAGTGAGTCGTACCAAGTGATGCATCTTCTGCAGTCAATGATGACTATGTTTTTTATGAATACACCGCATGTGCCCCTTGATGATTCTCATATCTCTAACTTAATGCCTATAAAGAACGAGTTGCCATTTATGAACAACATGCTAAGTTTGAGCTAACTACTGCGGAGCGGAGTTGGATAACCAAATGCATACAATTATTAGAAAAGTAATTTTAGAGAAGAAGTGTTAAAACAAGAGTTAAACTCCTTACAAGAAAAGCTTTCAAAAACTGCTAAGCAAAACAAGAACTTCAAGAAAATGTTAAAGTGCTTAAGCAAGAATTTCATGCTAAGGAATCAAAACTTTTGAATGATTTTTCCAATCTAAAACTTTGAAGAACAAGCTTGAAAACAAGTTGTGTACGCAAGGGAATACCATTCAAACTGCTCACATGGTCACTAAGCATAGAGTTTTAAGTGATAAGCATAGTGTTCCCATTATAGATAAACCCAACCCCGAGTACGTTAGTTAGCTAAGGCGCTCA
Organism: Chrysanthemum makinoi; assembly: GCA_910596185.1. Lineage (NCBI taxonomy): Eukaryota > Viridiplantae > Streptophyta > Magnoliopsida > Asterales > Asteraceae > Chrysanthemum > Chrysanthemum makinoi. The sequence goes on along the minus strand of OU343218.1, from coordinate 8,551,850 downwards.
AAATGTAATTTATGATGGCAATGAGATTCTTAAACCTAGACAGAAACCTAGTTATGTTGAGTGCACTGAGGAAGATAGAAAATTAGATGATGCATCTAGGGTGAAAATGAATAAGAAGCTAGAAGATCCTGAATGCAAAAAGAATAACATCACGATCAAACCCCATGATTACAAGAAGGAAAACTGGATCTCCTTAAAAAAATTTAAGCCTCAAATGTTAAACACCGAACAAGTTTTCTGGAAAAGGACTTAGATAAGCAAAAGCTAAAAATCTTGTTGAAACAAACCCTCCCTTAGGAAAATGCTGCAGCTGATCTGGTATCCTCCAAATACACCTATGCATTTAGTTCCTAGAACTATTGCCACTAAAAGCAAGACCTTAATCACTCAATATGTTATTCTTCAACTATTTGTCGATTTTGAGAAAACTTGTAAGAAAAGGATCACACCCATCGATAATGAAGGGAAAGGGGTTTTGAGGAAACAAAAGAATGCTATCTAACAGAGGTCATGCCTTTCTTTAAACTACTAAAAGATCATTTTGAGAGTCTTAAAAGGGGATAGATTCAGATATTAAAGGAATGGAAAAGGAATTTGATGCAATGATAGTTGAGGTTAGTGACTATGAGCGAGCATTAAAATATAATGAGATTGAGAGGAAGAACTTGCATACCTTGAATGAGAATCTTATTTCGGAATGTATTGCTCAAGATGTGTTTTACACTGCTACTAATTGCTCCATTAATGCTTCTCAATTTCATGAATTATCTGTTGCTCTGAAAGTCTCTCATGATCGTGTCATTGAGCTTGAAAAGATTAATTCAAAACTTAATGAGAAAATTGATCACGATAATTTGGTAAAGCATCTTTCTAAACTAGAAGTTGAACATTTTGATTTACAACTAAAATATCAACATCTAAAAGAAAATGTTAAACCTCAAATATCAAGACATCCTGGATGTTCCTAATTTGATGCGCTTTGAAGATTAAACGCGGATGAATGATTCGAGCTCATTGTTACATGATCAAAAAGTTGAAAGCCCAAATCTCTCAATTAAAGGGTGAAAAGATCAATGTGACTGGATCCCAAATGCCTCCTCCTTTAGATTCTCAGTAATCTCAAACTTTTCATCTTCAAAACTTAGTTAATGCCTTACAAAAGGAAAACGAGAGTTTTCTAGAAGAAAATGAAAATGTTAAAAGACACTTTAAAGAGTTATATGATTCAATGAAAGTCACTCGTGACCAAAACAACGAAAAAATAACGTCTTTACAAAAGGAAATTGAGAATCAGAAGTCGAAAATGGGAAACTGCCACTTTGTTTTAATAAGAATGTTGTTTCAAAGTCACCCTTAGACGCAAATTAATCTGTGACGGTTAAATATATTCCTCCTCATCTTAGGAATAATGAACCGGTGTTTCATGACTATTGTGCTCACCTTAAGGATAGTCTAGAATGTCTTCGAGAGATTGTTGAAGAGGATTTCATTAATAAACCTCTTGATAGAGAAATTAGGTTTGCTTGCCTCCGGGCCAAACGATCTCAAGAGCTGCTTGAATGTGTAATTGCAACATGTCCAAAAATCTTAGGTGCAAAAGGCAAAGCTGTGATGCCTTGTTCTATGCCTAGTGCCAAGCATTCAAACCATTCTAGCCCATAAGAAAGTAAACATCAATGTGCCTTCTAGTAATACGATCCTTGCACGTCTAGTTCAGAATGCAAAAGTAGATCAACCAACTAATGTTCCCATAATTCCTCTACGGAGTAATCAGTGACATTATAGCAAGCGGTCAAAGCCTCCAGGCAATACCAAGCAAGATAGGACCTAGCAAGCTAAAAATGTGCATTGGAAGAGAGTAGAAGACCAACCTAGGAACTTTAAGTTTGAGTTGAATAAAACGAATCGTGTTGATTCTAGTATTAGCCATAGGCATCTGTAATTAATTCAATTTTGATACTATTTGCAAACCATGTAATGATGTTTGTTTGAATTCATGCTAATCATGATTATAGTGTGAATGCTTTGTCTAATGCTGTCAAATGCCCAGTTAAAATTGTTAATGCTAAAAATCATGCAAAAAAGGCTAAAAGGCAAAGACGAAAAATAGTTAGAAAAATGGAAACCCACGGAAGAACATTTATGAAGATAGGCTATCATTGGATACCTTTTGGCCATAAGAATAATCAGTTTTGCCCTCAAACTGCTAAGACTGTGCCCACTAGAAAATGGATGCCTACTAGTAGAACTATTCTCTTAAGAAGTGAACATACTTTGAATAGGTCAAATACGACACAAAGACTGCATCTATTCCTAATGATTCCATTGCTTCTACTTCGATATGGATGTTTCTATTTCGATGGGTGTTCCAATCACTGTTACTAACCAAGTGGAACCCATTCTTGCATGGGGATCCCAATTATCTAGTTATCCATTCTTGTCTGTTCAACGCAGATCGTTCAAATCGTTCGTGGTACTTGGACTCAGGCGTTTCAAGCATATGATGGAGACCGTCGCGCTCATGAACTTCGTGAGTAAATTCATCGGGACTGGTAGATTCGGGAACGACCATTTTGGAGCAATTATGGGTTATGGTGATTATGTAGTTGGCAAAAGTGTAATCTCCAAGATATATTATGTGGAAGGTCTTGGTCATAATTTGTTCTCTGTTGGTCAATTCTGTGATTCCGATCTAGAGGTGGCCTTTAGAAAACATACTTGCTTCGTTAGACAACTTGATGGTGTGGAATTATTAAGAGGTACTCGAGGTTCTAACCTATACACCATTTCTATCGAAGACATGATGAAGTCTTCTCCAATCTGCCTACTGTCAAAGGCTTCTAAAACAAAGTCATGGTTATGGCATCGTCATCTCAATCACTTGAACTTCGGCACCATTAATAACCTTTCCAAAAGGATCTTTGTCGAGGCTTATCCAATTAAAATATGAAAAGATCATCTTTGTTCAATTTGCCAAGTAAAAGCACGAAATCTGCCCACAAACCAAAACCCACAAATTCAGTAATGGAAGTTCTTCATACCCTTCATATGGATTTATGCGGACCAATGAGAGTGCAAACGATAAATGGGAAGAAATACATTCTAGTAGTTGTTGATGACTACTCTCGATTTACTTGGGTAAAGTTTTTGAGGACAAAGGATGAAACTGCAGATGTCATCATCAAACTAATCAAACAAACTTCAAGTTCGACTCAACAATACTCAGGAATTATTCGAACGACAATGGCACGAGTTTGTCAACAAAGACTTAATTCAGTTTTATGAAAGTATTGGAATCACTCATCAAAGAAGTGTTCCACGAACTCCTCAACAGAACGGTGTAGTTGAAAGACGAAATCGAACTCTTGTGGAAGCCGCAAGAACAATGCTTATTTATTCGAAGGTTCCAATGTTTCTATGGCCGGCCATTGCACGCTACACCCAAAATCGTTCCCTTATTCATACCTCTCATAGGAAAACTCCATATGAACTTGTTCATAAATGAAAACCTGATCTCTCATACCTTCGTGTGTTTTGTGCTTTGTGCTATCCAACGAATGACGGTCAAGACTTAGGTAAATTAAGAGCAAAGCCAGATATTGGAATTTTTGTTGGTTATGCACCAAACAAGAAGGGTTACCGAATCTACAACAAGAGAACCCAAAATATCATGGAAACAATCGTTATGTTCGATGAGCGACGGTCAAATGGCCTGGACAATCCATTCGGACCAAGACTTCAAAACAGTCCCATTGGTTCATCTCTTGTACCAAACTCATCTCAAGCAACTCCATATGTACCTCCATCTGAAGATGATTTAAAGAAATTGTTTGATCCAATGTTTGATGAACACTATGAACCGAATGCTGATGAAATGTCAATTCCATCAACAAGAGCCTATCCCTGTGAATGAAGTGAACCCTTCAGTCTCAATTTCATTAAGTCAAGAAGCGCCTCACTGATCACTGTCTCATCAACAAATCATCAATCATCAAATGTACATCATGGAAGTGTTTCAGGCATCAATGATGAAGTTAATCCCTTTGCAACTCCCGAAGATGCTCCATTTGAAAATATCTTTGCTCCTGAATCATCATCGAACCTTCTTCATCGGAGATATCGACTCGCTACTGTTCCACAACAACAAACACATGAACACCTTAGAAAATGGACACATGATCACCCATTGGACAACATCATTGGAAACCCTCTTCAGTATCCACACGTAAACAACTTGCAACCGATGCCTTATGGTGCTTCTTCAACTCCGTACTCTCTAAGGTCGAACCAAAAGACATTAAAACCGCCATGAATGAAGATAGCTGGTTCAATGCCATGCAAGAAGAAATTCATGAGTTTGATCGACTTGATGTATGGGAATTAGAGTACCTGCTCAGTTGTGCTATGATCATTGCTCTGAAATGGATTTTTAAAGTAAAACTTGATGAGCATGGTGATGTCCTAAAGAACAAGGCTCGATTGGTTGCCAAAGGATACCGTCAAGAAGAGGGTATTGACTTTGAAGAATCTTTTGCCCTGTTGCTCGTATCGGCTAGAATCTTCTTGGCTAATGCTAGTAAGAACATGGTCGTATATCGATGGATGTGAAACAAATTTCTTAATGGTGATTTGAAAGAGGTGGTTTACGCCGCACCGAGGTTTTGTGAATCCAGAGCATCCTACTCACGTCTATCGCTGAAAAGGCTCTTTACGGTTTAAAGCAAGCTCCTAGAGCATGGTATGATATGCTATCAAAGTTTCTTCTATCCACTGGATTCAAAGAAAGGAGCAGTTGATCCTACATTGTTCACCCGAAGTCAGCAAACATTTAATTCACGTTCAAATTTATGTTGATGATATTATTTTTGCCTCGATGACCCCAATGAATGTGATCGCTTTTCTAATGAAATGGGTTCCAAATTTCAAATGTCAATGATGGGACAAATGTCATTTTTCTTGGGATTACAAATTTCACAAAGTCCCGGAGGCATTTTCATAAATCAATCTAAATATGCAAATGAGATTTTAAAGAAATTTGATTTGTATCATGTGACACCGTTGACACTCCCATGATTGAACAAACCAAGCTGGATGAGGACCACTCAGGGATCATGGTAGATCAAACGAAATATCGTAGTATGATTGGATCCTCGATGTACCTCACAGTACTAGAATTTGCATATCTTGTTCGCTGTGTGCATGTGTGCTAGATATCAGGCAAAGCCTACTAAAAGCACCTTGAAGCGGTTAAACGGGTCTTTCGGTATCTCCAAGGAACCATCAATATGGGACTATGGTACCGAAGGACACCGTATGTCACTAATGCAAGATGCCGATCATGCAGGATGTCAAGATACACGCAAGTACATCAGAGGTGCTCGTTGGGTGATAAGCTTGTAAGTTGGTCTTCAAAGAAGCAAATGAGTACTTCTATTTCTCTACAGGTGAATACATAGCCATGTCATCTTGTTGTGCTCAAATCCTATGGATGAGATCCCAATTATCTCACTATGGCTTTGAATTCAACAAAATCCTCTCTGACTGTGGATAATAGTGCTATTGCTCTCTCTTGCAACAACGTTCAACACTCTAGAGCAAAGCACATCGACATCCGACATCATTTCATCGGGGAGCAAGTGGAAAACGGTGTAGTGGAACTCTATTTTGTGAAGTCGAATACCGTTAGCGCAGACATCTTCACCAAAGCTCTTCCGAGAACGTTTGAGTTTATTCTTCCTAGACTGGCTTGAAAAGCCTTCAACCAGAAACACTCAAACGTCTTCAGGAGGAAGACGAGGAGTGAAGGTCTTTCCTTCATCTATATCTTGTATATATTTATCCAAAAAGCAAAATACAAAATTATAAAACCTTCTTAAAACAAATAGAAAAATATAAAACTTTCAAAAATCCATAAAAATCAAAATCTCAAAACCTCAAAAATATTGTTTTTTTTTCTTTTCTTTCTTGATTCGATATATATCTACGGTCTTTGTGCTGTCAGTCAAAGAGTGACACGGGACTTTAGATGTTGTTCGAATGTTTTAACAAAAAAAAATAAATAAATAATAAAAAATTGGGAGAAAGTAAAATAATGGTTTATTGTCATTTCTGCAAGAACCGCCAAAGAAAGAACAGAGCCATGCTTTATCTCATGTTTCATTCCTAATGCTCTGATTCTAAAAACAAATGTTTGTCATCAACAAGACAAATACTTAATTTCAAATATTTTTCCTTCTAAAGATTCCTCTGAAAAATATTTGTAATCTTTTGAAAACTCAATTGTTTTGAAAAACACTTAGGACTCTATATTTGAAAATCAAAAGAACTTATCAAGTGTCAAATCTTTATCAATCAATGACTTTCGTCATTGATTGAGGGGAGAATGATTTTAAATTAAATAGTGTTCGTTTCAAACAATTTGCACTTAAATGAGTAAGGTCTACTCTAAATGTTTTACAAAATGTTACACAATTGGTTCCGGACCTTGGTTATTATTATGTTTTCAAAAGATATTCATGCATGTTCAATCAATGGAGTTTAAAGTCTCAAAATCATATCCTTATCAATTAAAACGTTTTCACAAATCAAGTCACAATTCTCCTTAAAAGCCTTTAAAATCAATTTAAATCTTACGAGATCACAAATCTCAAATGATTTGATAATTGTGATCGGGGAGAATTTGTGATTTAAATTGGATTTAAACTGATAATTCGATAAATGGTTTCATAAGTGTTTAGCATGCCTCCTCCCAAGTGACAAACGATTTCAATTTTTTCATGCACATGTTGAGGGGAGCATCTATTTTAAACCTCAAATTATTGAAATGTGACTCATTGTCTCTAAGTGTTCCCTCTAATATGTGCAAAACTTTCAAAATTCGAGGCACATATTGAGGGGAGCAAACTTTGAAAACTCATCCTTCCTCAAAATGTTTTATCTACTCAAATTGTTGGGAAGATGATGATGATCATTTTTAGAAAATGTTAATCAAAAGATTGGACCTTTCACTCTTAATCTAATGATTTCAAAGATCTCTGGCCTCCATGTGCTGAACAATTTCTAAATCTTTATGCATATGTTGAGGGGGAGCATTTCCAAAATATCAAAACAATTAAGATACAAAATGCTTTGATTCTATATCACAAGTATCTTGATTGATTTTTCAAATGGTTTTCAATTGGTTCCAATGGCAGATGAACGATACCAAAAGACCGACCAACTTTACTTTATGTATGGTGATATAAGGATGATAAGGTTAGGTTGAGGTCCCATGATCCGCCAGAACCGGAGGGATCTACCCAGGGACAATCCACTAGATAGTGTAGAAGTCCTTAGGTATGATGAAAAAAGAGAAAAGTGAGATATGGGAAGAAAAGGATCGAGACCGAGCTAGTACTGGAATAAACCCAACAAGGTTCTAGTAATGAAGTCTCAGTAAGCACTGAAGGGGTTGAAGAATGAAAAAGAATTGAATGTGAAAAAGGGTGAAAAGAAATAGCCCTCCATTTATTGAAGACAAGACGTCATGGACCCAGTAACGCACTGCACTTCAACTTTCCAAACCACTCAAGTTCCTCTTAAAAGGGCTTGTTTCATTCTCAAGGGAATACACTATCGACTTTCTCTTAGAGATGGTTGATATTGAAGAAGGAGACCCTCTCCCTAGTCTCCGGATAGGAACCAAATATGCAATATTGAGTCTAGAGCCACGAGATCATCTTATAAATCTCTTTAGGACACTTTCAATGAAGACTCTCGATTTCACACAATGTGGAAAGGGAGATTATATCTTATGAGTCCTATCCTTGTAGTATTGCCACAACATCTAAGTGATATGCTTACATATTCATGATGAAGATGGAAAGCCTTCTGGAGCCAACATCAAACAAGCTCCTGGTAGGTGGCATGTGAGATCTATCCAATAGATCAACCATGTGACAACCGACAAAACAATGGAGAGATTCAATCTTTTGAATCAATCCTGGTGCAGGTTATGGATTGACGGATACCTTTGAAAAACTGGTCGTTGTGCTTAAAAACTCTTTTCTTTAGCACATCGACATGGTAATTTATTTCAAAATAAAAAGGTGTTTTTGATTGATAATTGATTTTCATTAAAACCTTCGTTGTATTGCAAAAACAATTTCTATTGAGCAATACACGATTGTTTTTAAAATCTCTTTTCATCAATCGTGAATTTCATTTCGCGGTTCACTCACCTCGTGTTGTCTTCTTTGAGACGTTCCGTTTGAGAACGGCTAGAGCACCTGAAACCCTGCCAAGGAAATTCTTCGAATTATACCCGATCACAGTGCGATTTGTACCGATCAACGGGGAACCGTGGGCCGTGTACCTCAATTCATCGAAAGTGATCAAAGACACTTTCGTGCGCTTTATTGCTAACTGTTTATGTGTACACTCGACGCTGCAAATGATCGAATGGAGTTGTCAATCCATAGCCGCATGCTCACACAACACATTCAAATCTAAAGAAATCATGATTAGTGCATCAATGACTCTGATATTTTCACTCCATGCCTCTCGCTACTGCTGCCAATATCATGAATCAACGAAAGCTTCCGCTACTCTGATAAGAATAAATCATGATCCTGAATGTGAGCATGACGGTCCAAAAGTCACAACATCACATAATACCAACACCAAATGGATGAGTCGAGATTTAATATTGCTGATGATCTCAAAGCGGCTCAAAACTCAAGTATCACGTGGATCAGTTAAAGACCTCTACACAGATTATCCAAACATGCAAAAATGAAGAATCAAAGACTATGAGCTACAGAACAAGAATCCAAGAACAATCTCAATGTAATATCTGTTTGTTTTCTATGTAATTTAATGTGTGTTTGTGACCTCCCTTGGGGAGATTGTTAGGATTTAATAAATCCCAGAAAGTGCGGTCACCTCAAGTATATATAATCATTAGAAAGCTCGTAGTCGTAGTTATTTTATGTTAAGTAGTATTTAGTTATGTAACACCGTGGAGGACGGACGGGTCTTTACCCATCTGTATGCCTGATCCACGCTCTGTGTGGCATTTTATGAAAGACTATAAATACTCTCTACCTCCCAAGGTAGAGAGTTGGAGCTCATAATAAGATTTTTCTTTCTCTCACTAAAGTTCCCAACTCTCTTCCATTTCTCTCTCTAGAACATTCTCTCTCTAAACATATTGTACGCCCCATAGTGATTATGGTTTAGTGTGTTTGTGAAATCCTATATGTTACAAGAAGTTTGCCTTCAGAGTTTCAAACCAATGTTACTGTCTGGGAAAACAAATCAGACATAAAAACAATGAAGCTCAATGACCTTTACAACAATTTCAAACTTATTGAGCAAAGGTTGAAGAAGGCAGGGAAACTTGGTACAAGCTCTAGAAACTTGGTACAAGCTCTAGTAGCTTGGCATTGTTGTCAACCTCTGTTGACAGTGATGATTCTGAAGATGAAAGTGATGATGATATTGCCACCGCAGGTTCTAAAGTTTCCACTGGTAATGTTAATGTACACTGCAGGCTCAAAGAAGAAGGTTGCTAGTATTGGAGATCCTACCTTTTATGCTTTTATCTCCACACAAGTTGATGGCTCTGTCTTAACTCATGAAGACATAGAGCAAATTGATGAAGATGACTTGGAGGAGATGGATATAAATGGCAGATAGCTCTTCTTAGCATGAGGGCTAAGAAATTTACAAGAAGACTGCAAGCCTATCCACATTAATGGTGATGATATGCAGTTTTGATAAGAAGAAAGTGGAGTGCTTTAACTGCCACAAGTTTGGACATTTTGCTAGAGAATGTAGAAGACCAAAGACCAAGGAAACAGGTCTACTTGGTACAAGCAAAAGAAGGGACCAACTGTGGAAGAACCAAAGGCAATGTTGGCTATTGATGGTGTGAGCTATGATTGGAGTTTCATGGTGATGAACAAAAGAAGAACATTCGATGCTCTCTTTGTTACTACTGGTTGCTCTCATGGCTTTCTCGACTGAGGTACAAACTCAAAGTTGCTCTAAAACATGTAGGGTGCTAGAGAAGTTGAAAGACTTAATGATTTATATTCTAATGAAAGACAAGAATTATATACTGCTAATTATATTGTGTCTAATCTTAGGAGAGCCATGACGTTTTAGAAAACAAATAGAGCACTTTCAAGAAAATGAGTCAAAATATAGCGATGATATGATTCTTCTTAGAAGAGAGTTAGATCATACAAAAGCTGTGAATGAAGCATACCAAATAGAGCTTGAAAAACTTCAAAAGAAAAATGAAAATGTCAATTTAACCTTAGACACATGTTATCATCAGTCTAAGTCAATTGATAAAATTTGGAATGCTCAAGTTTATAGTAAAGCTAAGTCTGGTATGGGTTATAATACAGTGCCTCCACCACTAAGAGGTATTCCATCACCTCCAGGTATAGATTTAGCTCATACAGGTTTAGAAGATTTTAAGGAACTTGAAAAAGAATATGGTCCTTTAAAGGACACTAAGTTGAAAAGTGAGGAAGAAGTTAAGCTTGATAATGATGTTTTTGAGAGTGCTAGTGACTCATCTGTTGTAGATGAGAGTGTTAAAAGGAATGTAGAGACTTCTATCCCAAAAGTTGTTAATCAAGTATAGAGGAACCTAGGAAATCAATTAATAAACCTAGACCAACTGTAAAGTATGCTGAGATGTATAGGAACAAGCCTACAGCCCTAGGGGTAATCAGAGGAGTTGGAATCATGTTAAATCTCAACAACTGGGTAGTGATTTTGTGATGTACAATAAGGCATGCTATATCTGTGATAGTTTTGATCATTTACATGCTTATTGTAATTATCATAATGGGAGAAGGGAAGTATATGGGAATAAAAGGGTAGAGTCTAACAAGTTTCAACATAATGTACACCCTAACACACATTGCAAAATGGTCCCAAGAGCAGCTCAACTTAGGTCTGCAAAACTTTTGTCACTGCTAAAACTGTTAATACTACTCATCCTAAGTCACCTATTAAAAATGCAAACTTCAAAACAACTTTTGCAAAATCTGCACAAACAGGGAAAGGAACTTTTCAAGCTAAAAAGTTTAATTATAACCAACAGTGGTTGCCTAAAGAAACCAACCAGCATTACCTACTCATTCAAAAGTTACCACTGCAAGGGTTGTAAACAAGAAAATGGGGGACATGGGCAATGTTGTGAAGGCCTCAGCACGTTGGGAATGGAAACCTAAAGGAAATACCTCTATAACCAATCCCAATGGTGTATCAATGACCTTTTATAGATTTAACTATATTGATACACGAGGCATATCCAAGTCAATCATGGCTTGGGTCCCCAAAAGAAACTAACTCTTTACTCTTATGTGCAGGAACATCCAAGGACAAAAAGATCAGATTAAAGATGAGATACATAGTGTTAAGGATCAAATAAGTCTTATCTTTCTCGATTTTGAGCATTATGATGGACAGTATGTCACTTGGAGGTGGAGTAAATGGTAAAGTTGCTGGTAAAGGAGTTATTAAAACCGTAACTTGCACTTTGAACCTGTGTATTATGTAAAGGAGCTAAAGTACATCTTTTTTAGTGTGTCACAAATTTGTGACAAAATGAACAATGTTCTTTTTACCAAAGATATGTGCTTTGTTCTCTCTAAGATTTTAAGATGCTGATGAAAGTCGATTCTTCTTAAAGTTCCTAGAAAAGGCAATCTCTATAAGCTTTGATATGAACAACATTGTAGCTAAAGATGATTATACTTGCTTGCTTGCAAAGGCCAAAGTGGATGAATCCATGTTATGGCATAGAAGACTTGGTCATGTTAACTTCAAAACCATTAACAAGGTTTCAAGTTACTCCCAAGTTCTCTCACTTGGATCATTGTGAAGAAG
>OU343218.1:8421181-8539858 GCA_910596185.1 Chrysanthemum makinoi | reverse complement strand
ACTGATCCCATTCTGATCAGTTGCAAACATCTAGGTGTACCTGCATAAGACAGTTAGCAATAAGCGCGAAAGTGTCCTTTGATCACTTCGTCGAATTGAGTACACCGGCCCACGGTTCCCGGTTGATCATACAAGTAGATGCCTGTGATCAGGTAGGATTCCTAAATTTCCTTACAGGTTTTCCGCAGCTGTTCTATCCGTTCTCAAACCGAACGTCTCAAGAAACAACACGGAGTTAGTTAACCAGCAAAGTGAATTCACTGATTGATGAAAAGAGATTTAAAACGCAATCGTGTATTGCTCAATAGAAATTGTTTTGCAATAGTACAACCAAGTTTTAATGAAAATCAATTATCAATCATAAACACCTTTTATTTTGAAAAATGTGCACATTGATGTGCTAAAGAAAGAGTTTTAAAGCACAACAACCGGTTTTTCAAAGTATATCCGTCCATCACATACCTGAACAATTGATCCAAAGATTGAATCCTCCATTGTTTTGTCCATTTTTCACATGGTTGATCTATTGGATAGATCTCACATGCCACCTACCAGGAGCTTGTTAGATGTTGGCTCTAGAAGGCTTTCCATCTTCATTGTGAATATTTTTACATATCACTCGGATGTTCCGGCAATACCACAAGGATAATGCGTAGGACTCAAGATATAATCTCTCTTTCCACATTGTGTGAAACAGAGAGTCTTCATTGAAAGTGTCTTAATGAGATTTATTGATGATCTCGTGGCTCTAGACTCAATTTGTGCATATTTGGATCCTATATCGGAGACTAGGGAGAGGGTCTCCTTCTTCAATATCAACAATCTCTAAGAGAAAGTCGATAGATAATGTCGGTTCCCCGTGAGAATGAAACAAGTCCTTTTAAGAGGAACTTGAGTGGTTTGGAAAGTTGAAGTGCAGTGCGTCACTGGGTCCATGACGTCTTGTCTTCAATACCGATGTTACCATCAGTAGCATATGAATTGAAACCGGTTTCTGCCCTAAGGTTGAATAAATGGAGGGCTATTTGTTTTCACCCTTTTCTCATTCAATTCTTTTTAATTCTTCAACCCCTTCAGTGCTTACCGAGACTTCATAGCTAGAACCTTGTTGGGTTTATTCCATTACTAGCTCAGACTAGTCCGCACTCTTCCCATATCTCATTTTTCTCCTTTTATCATCATACCTAAGAACTCTACACTAACTAGTGGATAGTCCCTGGGTAGATCCCTCCGGTTCTGGCGGATCATGGGAACACATACCTAACCTTATCATCCTTATATCACTATACATAAGTAAAGTTGGTCGGTCTATTTGGTATTGTTCATCTGCCATTTGGAACCAATTGAAAACCATTTGAAAAAAATCAATCCAGATACTGGATACATTATCAAAGCATTTTGTACCGAATTTTTTTGATATTTTTAGAATAAGAGCTCCCCTCAACATGTGCATCAAATGTTTGAAATCGTTTTGCACACGGAGGCAAGAGAAAGAATTAACTTCTTTGAATTCCATTTTCTAAAAGATATCAACATCACTTCCCTAATCAAATCAAGTAGATAAAGCATTTTGGGGAAGGATGAGGTTTTTAATGTTATGCTCCCCCTCAATATGTGCCTCGAGATTTGAAAAGAGTTTTGCACATACTAGAGGGAACCTGCACATTGAGATAAATGATCACGTTTCAAATCATTGTGGTTTAAGATAGATGCTCCCCCTCAACATGTGCATGGAAAATTTGAAATCGTTTGTCACATGTGGGAAGGAGAGCTTGTACAACCTTATAAAACCATTTACCGAATTATCAGTTTAAATCCAATTTAATTCACACATTCTCCCCCGATCACAATTATCAAATCATTTGAGATTTGTGATCTCTTATAGATTTAAATTGATTTTGAAAGCTTCTGAGGAGAATTGTGACTTGATTATGAAAGCGTTTTAACTGATAAGGATCTGATTATGAGATTATAAACTCCATTGGTTAAACATGCATGATTATCTTTTGAAAACAATTGAATGCCAAATAACTTTTTAATTTAATTGAAATCATTCTCCCCCTCAATCAATGACATAGGTTGTTGATTGAGAGATAGATATTTTGACAAATAAGTCCAGATGATTATCAAAAAATAGAGACTGAGTTATTTTTCAAAGCAGTTAGTTTTCAGCAGATAAATGTTTATAGAATCAGAGCATGGAATTTGAAAACATGGAAACTATGGCTCTGTTCTTTCTTTGAATAGCGGGTTACTGCCTGAAATGACAATAAACCATTGTTTCTCTTTCTCCCATTTTTTTTTTTTTTTTAATTCGAACAACATCTAAAGTCCCGTGTCATTCTTTGAATGACAGCACAAAGACCGTAGATATAATCGAACTGAGAAAAACATGACAAATTGACAATATTTTTTGAAGATTTTTCGAATTTTTCAGATTTTTTTTGTATTTTGTTTTTCGAAAAAAATATTTACAAGAGATAGATGAGCATAGACCTTTACTCCTCGTCTTCTTCCCGAAGACGTTTGAGTGTTTCTGGTTGAAGGCTTTTCAAGCCTAGTCGTGGAAGAATAAACTCAAAACGTTCTCTTGGAAGAGCTTTGGTGAAGATATCTGCTAACTGATATTCAGACCTCACAAAATAGAGTTCTACCACACCTTTTTCCACTTGTTCCCTGATGAAATGATGTCGAATGTCGATATGCTTTGCTCTTGAGTGTTGGACGTTGTTGCATGAGAGAGCAATAACACTTTTATTATCAGAATACAGAGGGATTTTGTTGAATTCAAAGCCATAGTCAGATAATTGAGATCTCATCCATAAGATTTGAGCACAACATGATGACATGGCTATGTATTCAGCCTCTGTAGAGGAAATAGAAGTACTCATTTGCTTCTTTGAAGACCAGCTCACAAGCTTATCACCCAAAAACTGAGCACCTCAAGACGTACTTCGACGAGTATCTTGACATCCTGCATGATCAGCATCTGCATAGGCTGTTAGTGACATACCGGTGTCCTTCGGGTACCAAAGTCCCATATTGATGGTTCCTTGGAGATACCGAAAGACCCGTTTAACTGCTTCAAGGTGCTTTTTAGTAGGCTTAGCCTGGTATCTAGCACACATGCAAACAGCGAACAAGATGTCTGTTCTACTAGCTGTGAGGTACATCAGGATCAATCATACTACGATATTTCGTTTGGTCAATCATGATCCCTGAGTGGTCCTCATCTAGTTTGGTTCGATCAATCATGGAGTGTCAACAGGGTCACTTGAATCAAATCCAAATTTCTTTAAGATCTCAGGAGCATATTTAGATTGATTTATGAAAATGCCTCCGGGACTTTGTGAAATTTGTAATCCCAAGAAAAATGACATTTGTCCCATCATTGACATTTGAAATTTTGAACTCATTTCATTTAAAAAACGATCACATTCCATTGGGTCGGTCGAGGCAAAAATAATATCATCAACATAAATTTGAACATGAATTAAATGTTTGTCTGACTTTCTGGTGAATAAATGTAGGATCACTGTCCTCCTTTGCTGAATCCAGTAGATAGAAGAAACTTTGACGCGTATCATACCATGCCTAGGAGCTTGCTTTAAACCATAAGGGCCTTTTTCAAGCGATAAACGTGAGTAGGATGCTCTTGAATTCACAAATCCCTCTGGTTGGCTGACGTAAACCACTTTTTTCAGATCTCCATTAAGAAATGCGGTTTTCACGTCCATCTGATAAACAACCATGTTCTTACTAGCAGCATTTGCCAAGAAGATTCTGATCGCCTCGATACGAGCACTGGGGCAAAAGATTCTTCAAAGTCAATACCTTCTTCTTGACGATATCCTTTAGCTACTAACCTAGCCTTATTTTTCAAAACATCACCATGCTCATCAAGTTTCACTTTGAAGATCCACTTTAGAGCAATGATCATAGCACAATCTGGAGCTGGTACTAATTCCCATACATCTAGTCGATCAAACTCATGAATTTCTTCTTGCATGGCATTGAACCAGCTGTCTTCATTCATGGCAGTTTTAACATCTTTAGGTTCGATCTTTGAGAGTACAGAGTTAAAGAAGCACCATAAGGCATCAGTAGCAAGCTGTTTACGAGTGGATACCGGACGAGAAGGATTTCCAATGATGTTGTCTAATGGATGATCGTGAGTCCATTTTCTGAGGTGTTCATGTGGTAGTTGTTGAGGAACTGAAGTAGCAGAGTCGATGTCTCCTGAAGAAGATGGTTCTGATGAAGATTCAGGAGCAAATATGTTTTCAAATGGAGCATCTTCAGGAGTAGCAAAGGGATTAACTTCATCATTGATGCCAGAAACATTTCCATGATGTACATTTGAAGAATGATGATTTGTTGATGAGACTGAAGGATCAGCAGCAGGCGCTTCTTGACTTAAAGATATTGAGACTGAGGGATTGACTTCATTCACAGGAATATGAGCAGCCTCTGTTGTAGGGATCAACACCTCATTAGTACTTGGATCATAAAGTTCATCGAACATAGGATCAAACAATTTCTTTAAATCATCTCAGATGGAGGTACATATGGAGTTTCTTGAGAAGAGTTTGGAACAAGGGATGAGCCAATTGGGCTGTTTTGAAGTGCGGGTCCTGAACTGGATTGTCCAGGAGCCATTTGACCGGACAGCTCATCAAATGTAACGTGAATTGTTTCCATGATATTTCGGGTTCTTTTGTTGTAGATTCGGTATCCCTTTTTGTTTGGTGCATACCCTACAAATACTCCAATGTCTGCTTTAGCTCTAAGTTTGCCTAAGTCTTGTTCCTCATTAGTTGGATAACACAATGCACCAAACACACGAAGGAAAGAGAGATTAGGTTTTCTGTTGTGGACAAGTTCATATGGAGTTTTTCCATGAACAGTGTGAATCAGGGAACGATTTTGTGTGTAGCATGCAGTGGCAATAGCTTCAGCCCAGAGAAACATTGGAACCTTTGAGTAAATCAGCATTGTTCTAGCGGCTTCTACAAGAGTTCGATTTCGTCTTTCAACTACACCGTTCTGTTGAGGAGTTCGTGGAACACTTCTTTGATGGCTGATTCCAACGCTTTCATAAAATTCACTGAGTTGTTTGTTGACAAACTCAGTTCCATTGTCTGTTCGGATTATTCTGACTATTTTGTTAAGTCGAACCTGCAGCTGTTTGATGAGTTTGATGATGATATCAGGAGTTTCATCCTTTGTCCTTAAGAACTTGACCCAGGTGAATCTAGAGTAATCATCAACCACAACTAACACATATTTCTTCCCAAAGATATTCTGCACCCTCATTGGTCCACATAAATCCATATGAATTGTATGAAGAACTTCTATGATAGAGTTAGTAGGTTTGGGTTTATGGGCATACTTCTTGCTTTTTCCCAATTGACATGCTGAACAAAGATGATCCTTTTCATACTTTAGTCGAGGTAAACCTACGACTAAGTCCTTTCTGGAAAGATCATTGATGGTGCCGAAGTTCAAGTGATTGAGACGACGATGCCATAACCATGACTTTGTTTTCGAAGCCTTTGAAACAAGCAGATTGGAGAAGACTTCATCATATCATCGATAGAGATGGTGTAAAGATTTGAACCACGAGTTCCTCTTAAAAGTTCCTTACCATCAAGTTCTCTAACAAAACAAGTATGTTTTCTGAAGGCTACTTCTAGATCAGAATCACAGAATTGACCGACAGAGAACAGATTATGACCAAGACCTTCCACATAGTATACTCTAGAGATAACACTATCACCAACAACATAATCACCATAACCCATAATTGCACCGAAATGATCATTACCGAATCTGACTGTCCCGATGAATTTGCTCACGAAGTTCATGAGCCGTGACCGGTCTCCATTCATATGCTTGGAACACCTGAGTCCAGGTACCACAGAACGATTTGAACGATCTGCAGTTGAACACAGACAAGAATGGATAACTGGATAATTGGGATCCCCATGCAAGAATGGGTTCCACTTGGTTAGTAACAGTAAATGGAACACCCACATCAGAAATAGAAACATCCATATCAGAAGTAGAAGCAATGGAATCATTGGGAATAGATGCAATGCTGGTGTCTGTATTTGACCTATTCAAAGTATGTTCACTTCTTAAGGGAATAGTTCTACCAGTAGGCATCCATTTTCTAGAGGGCATAATCTTAGCAGTTTGAGAGCAAAACTGATTATTCTTATGGCCAAAAGGTATCCAATAATAACCTATCTTTATAAATGTTCTTCCTGTGGGTTTCCACTGTTTTCTAACAATCTTTCGTTTTTGCCTTTCTGCCTTCTTTGCACGATTATTAGCGTAAACAATTTTAACTGGGCATTTGACAGCATTAGACAAAGCATTCACACCACATTCATGATTAGCAACAGAATTCAAGCAGACATCATTACAAGGTTTGCAAATAGTATCAGAATTCGAATTAATTACAGTACGCCTAAGGCTAATACTAGAATCAACACGATTCGTTTTATTCAACTCAAGCTTAAAGTTCCTAGATTGGTCTTCTACTCTCTTCCAATGCACATTTTTAGCTTGCAAGGTCCTATCATTCCTTGTATTGTCTTGAGACTTTGACCTGCTCGCTTTAATGTCACTGATTACTCCTGTAGAGGGAATGGGAACATTAGTTGGTTGATCTAATTTTTGCATTCCTAAACTTGATGTGCAAGGATCTGAACTACTAGAAGGCACATTAGTGTTTACTTTCTTAAGACTGTGATTTGAGCTATTTGCCGGCACACTAAAGTTCACTTTCTTAGCACTAACATATCTGGAATCTGAACTACTTGAAGGCACATTAGTGTTTACTTTCTTAAGACTGGGCATAGAACGGATTTCCTGCTTGGCACAAGGCATAGAACAAGGCTTCACAGCTTTGCCTTTTTCACCTAAGGATTTTGGACATGTTGCAATTACACATTCAAGCAGCTCTTGAGATCGTTTGGCCTGGAGGCAAGCAAACCTAATTTCACTATCAAGAGGTTTGTTAATGAAGTCCTCTTCGACAATCTCACGGAGACATTCTAGACTATCCTTAAGGTGAGCACAGTAGTCATGAAAAGCATGTTCATTATTCCTAAGATGAGTAGGAATATATTTAACTTCACATGTATTTGCAATCTAAGGGTGACTTTGAGACAACATTCTTATTGAAAACAAGTAGTTTCCCCCATTTCCTGACTTCTCAGATTCTCAATTTCCTTTTGTAAAGACGTTATTTTTCGTTGTTTTGGTCACGGGTGACTTTGTTGAATCATATAACTCACAATTCTCAATTTAACTTTCATTTCTTAAACTCAATTTCCTTTTTAAGGCATGCATGATTTTTGATTTGAAAAGATAAAGGCATATTCATATTAAATACACGTTATCCCGTGGTTATTATTTTGAACATTTATCCATACTTCCAAAAATATCCCGACATATTGTTTATACTTACATTTAGTTATAAATCATCTTTTGAGTTTACCTAGTGTCTTAAATTATTTTTGTATATAATCATTAATTTTATTATTACGATGGTTTTTTCAAACTACACGATAATTATTACTTCGCTCAAGTTTTGCAAGAAACATATTTTTACAATTTATATAACTCCAATATATTTTTACTTTGGCTATTAAACTTATTTGTAGTCAATACTACCAATTTCACCAATCTATACAAGTTTACTACATCTTGTACTTAACCACATTTTACTTACATCTTTATATATGGCAAAAAAAAAAAAAAAAAAAAAAAAAAAAAAAGTATTTTGAGATACATCCCCCCCCCCCCCCCCAAACCCGGCCAAGTGGGGAGGGTATGCATTAAATGGTTGGGATTGTTCCTTCTTACATGTTAACTAACCCTCATTCACTTACACAAGTTCTATCACAATAATTCAAGTCATCAAACATTTCTCTTATCTTTTTCTTCTCTCAGAACCCCATCCATAGGAGTACAAGAAATCATCAAATTTTCCAAGCTCAAGTATAAACAATCTAGGATACACTCTTATTTAAGGTTTTGAAATAAAAACCTAGGGTGTTTAGGTTAACCTTTGTCTTTGCACCTCATCGTAGTCTTGTCAGCATTTTCTTTCATTTAATATCTTTCATCTTCATTTCATATTTATTTCTCATATTTTGTGCAAACATGCAAGACGTGTGTATATTTATCCATTTTTACATTGATTTTTAGAGGTTATATATAAAGTCATCCTATAATTTATCCTTTTATATATTGGTCTTGATGATGTTTAGGAGACCCTGACACCCTAAAAAGGTGTAATGGTAGGATTAGAATAGCTTTGGAGTTTATTTGAAGGCTGGATTAGGTTTAGTACGAGAAAAAACTATTTTCGACAAGTAAAATAGTGGTCTGATCTTGTTTTGTTGATTTCTGGAAAATCCACAGTAGGCACGAATTTTGGCCTTGATATTTTAGAAATATACTTTAAAGAAAACGAATCCGTGGCCGCTTGAACGATTAAAACGGAGTTTTATAACGAGAAGTTATGAATTTTCAAGTTGACGACGAAATATATATTCTGAAAATATCAGCAAGGTTTTTTTTGTTTTTGTACTTTTCAAAACGAGTCCCTAGCTTTACAAATTATTTCGATTATCAAAAATATATAGTATACTTCGATACAACTAAGGACGTATTTACTAGAAACATACTTGAAAACGACTAAGATATACACGTTTTTTCATAAATTTCCGTAACTATTATGTAGAAAAACTATATTATTTTTACGAGATAAGTGTTACGGTAACTAAAACGATCATATTGAAGGCTGTTTTTAACGTTGACGTAGAACTTTTTATACGAAATGTCTTCTAATAAATAAGATCACCAAACACATTTTCTAAAACGACCAACCGTTGTATAGGCGGAGTTTAATAAATGTTTTACGGTTGCTTAAACTTGGGCGACTCACTTTTTACTCAACATTTTGGACAAAATCACCATGTTGTAACCTCTATTATCTTATGTCTAGACCTCTATGAGAAACTCATGTACTGAAACTTCTAGATTTTTATACAGCTTTCCAAAACCGTCGAGTTCGTTCTTACCGATCGAACGTACACCAATTAAAACGACTAGCTTTTCGAAGCCATTTTTTGTCACTTTCTGATTTTCCGATGACTTTATTTTAACGACGAAAAGTTAAAATTTCACAATAATCATTACGAAACTTTGTAGGATACATTTTGACGTAAAAACTTGTAAAGTGATTTAAGAATGGTCAAGACGTCAAAAGAGTATTTTTCGACGATAAGTATTATTTTCAAACTCGCAAATGGTATAAATAACATACGAAGTGCATGCATATCATTAATCATAACTCTTACGTAGCATAAATTCATCATAGGTCAAATTAAAGTTTCTCTATACCTCGGTGTAAACCACTCTTGTCATCAATACCGATTTCATAGTGAGTAATCACACCCCCTTTTTTACCGTTTTACTATATTTTGGGGCGAAATGCATGAACCGTTCTTGAGCTAAATTGTTTACACTACTTTATAACTAGTTGACTAGAACTTGTAACTTGAACAAATCCTTGAACTTAATTTATGAAATATGCCTTATTTGAACTTATTGAAACCGTACATGTTATTACCTTGTTCCCAAAGTCCCATGTTCGGAGCATCACTATAAAGTCTCCTAGTTCGGAGCACACTATAAGTCTCCTATGTCGGAGCATCACTATAAAGTCTCCCGTGTTCGGAGCGTATCGTTTGGAAGAGGCACCCAGTAATCTTTTGGAAGAGGCACCCAGTATATCTTGGGAAAGAGGCACCCAGTATATCTTTGGAAAGAGGCACCCATATTCTTTGGGAAGATGCACCCAGTATAACTTTGGTAGTGGCACCCAGCATAATTTGGCTTTCATCAGGAGCATCACTCAAAGTCTCCCTTGTTCGAGCATCACTGCAAAGTCTCCATGTTTGGACTCCCTGAATTATTATATGATGGTACAATTGTGAACTATTATGACCGCTATACTTGACCATTTACATATCTACTTTTGGCAATGGGTTGTGAACACACAGGTTGCAAGTTTTGTATGGGCGGAACTTGAACTTGAGTGGATTACAATGCCTTTCTTTGTGACCCATTGGCAACGTGTGCAGAGCATAAACTAACGCTATATTTTGTGCAATGGGTTGTGAACCACAGGTTGCAAGTTTTGTATGGGCGAACTTGGAACTGAGGGATTTACAAGCCTTTGCTTGTGGACTATTTCGATGACCGAAAGCTTTGAATATTTCTTATGAGTTTTTCTTATTTTACAAAACGTGTATACTCACCAACTATTTTCATAGTTGACCCGTTTTTCTCTCATGCATTTCAGGTGATCGTTAGTAAGTTTTTCTATCAGGTCTTGCATAATGAAGTTTTCACTTTCACTACAAATCGTTATGTAATAAACGAAATTTTGGAATCTAACTTTGTAATATATTTTCCGATGACGGCTAACTGGGATGTAATGGTGTACTCTTTCTTTTAAATTAACGTTGTATGTTCTATTATCTTGTGCTTATGTTCCTTCCGTTACACCTCGTGTTTTCCGCCTCTGGGCGAGGTGTGACACTATACTCTTTAAAATGTCTTTTAACTTTTCATTTCTTCTAGAAAACTCTCGTTTTCCTTTTGTAAGGCATTAACTAAGTTTGAAGATGAAAAGTTTGAGAATTCTGAGAATCTAAAGGAGGAGGCATTTGGGAGCCTGTCATATGGTTCTTTTGACCCTTTAATTGAGAGATTTGGGCTTTCAACTTTCTGATCGTGTTGCAATGAGCTTGAATCTGTTCATCACGTTTGTTAATTTGAAAAACTACATCAAACTCTGGAGCATCTGAGTATGTCTTGATATTTGAAGTTTTGACATTTTCTTTAAGATGTTGATATTTTAATTGTAAATTAAAATGCTCAGCCTCTAGTTTAGACAAATGTTTAACCAAATTGTCATGATCATCCAGTTCAATTTTCTCAGATAGTTTGGAATTAGTTTTTTCAAGCTCAATGACTCGATCATGGGAGACTTTCAGGGCAACAGATAATTCATGAAATTGGGAAGCATTAATAGAACAATTTGTAGCAGTGAAAAACACATCTTCAGCAACACATTCAGATATCATATTCTCATTCATGTATGCAAGTTCTTCCTTTCAATCTCATTATATTTTAGTGCTCGCTCATAGTCACTAACTTCAACTATCATTGCATCAAATTCTTTTTCCATTCCCTTAATATCAGTTTCTATCCCCTTTTTAAGACTCTCAAAGTGATCTTTTAGAAGTTTAAAGAAAGGCATGACCTCAGTTAAATAACATTCTTTCATTTGCTCAAACCCCTTTCTCCTTCAGTTATACCAAGGTGTGTGATCCTTTCTTGCAATTTTCTCAAAATCAACATAGTTGAAATATACATATTGGCTAATTAAGTCTGCTTTTAGTGGCAATTGTTCTAGGAACAAGATGCATTGGTGTATTGGGAGGATACACAGTTGCTTTAGGAATTTTCCTAAGGGGAGGGTTTGTTTCAACAATATTTTCTGCTTTCTGCTTATCTAAGTCCATTTTCCAAAACACTTGTTCGGAGTCACCAATGTTTGAGGCTTAACATGTTCAAGGAGATCCAATTCTCCTTTGTAGTCATGGGGATGATAATTACTTTCTTCTCTTGCTTTAGGATCATTTAGTTCTATTCATTTTCTCCCTAGTGATTACATCTAATTTCTTATCTTCCTCTGTGCACTCAAAGCAACTAGGTTTTTGTCTAGGTTTAAGAATCTCATTGCCATCATAGATCACTTTTTGAGCTTCTTTTGCTATCTTCCCGTACTCAGGGTTGTTTATCTTATGGGAACACTATGCTTATCGCTTAGAACTCTATGCTTAGTGATCATGTGAGCAGTCTGAATGTTGTTCCCTGTAATGTACAACTGTTTTCAATTTTGTTTTCAAATTTTCAGATTAGAAAAATCTTTCAAGAGTTTTGATTCCTTTGCATTAAATTCTTGCATTTTCACATTTTCTTGAAGTTCTTGTTTTGTTGAGCAGTTTAGAAAGCTTTTCTTGGCAAGGAATTTAACTCTGTTTTAATACTTCTTCTCTAAATTACTTTTTCTAATGATTGTACGCACTGGTCATCCTTTCCCTGCTCACGATGTGGTCAACTCAAATTTTGCACGTTGTTCATAAATAGCAACACGTTCTTTATAGGCATTTAGTTCAAAACTTACAGAATCATCAGGGGCACATGCAGTGTATTCATAAAAAACATAGTCATTGTTGACTGCAGAAGATGCATCACTTGGTACAACTTCACTTTCACTTTGTTCAACATATTGATCATATGGGACAACATTGATATTACCCATATTTTCACTATTTGATTCAATAGTTTCAGGTGATGGTACTTTGTCATGCATCTTTGCACATCAGCATCATCGTATAGTTTTAGTACTCTGAGATGAGTTTGTCTTTGATGGGCCAGCTTGTGGTGAAGAAGAACCTTGGGAGAAACTTGGAGAAGCTAGCCATAAAATTGTGTGTGCATAGGTCCATCATCCACATCAGAGTCGTATGCATCACAATCAGCGACTTGAAAGGCATTCTGATGATTGTGACCTATCTCCTGAATAGGCTGCTCATCCCCATCTGCATCATAGGTCTTGGCATTGCCCTCAGCAAGAAACAACAATTCCTCCTCATCCAAGCAACCCATTATCCTGAGCTTGTACAAGCAGCATCTTATCTCTGAAGTAATCAGCATTCTGTGGACGTGTTGGAGATGTGCAGTTCCTTGCAATGTGTCCCTCACCTCCACAGTTATAACATTTGATCGGCTTAGATTGACCTGGATTACCATTCCTTCCTCGATTCTGATTACCAACATAACTTCTACCAGCTCCACCTCTTCCCTGATCATACTGTCTTTCCTGAACTGGTTGCACCACGATCCTCCCATCTTTAACAGTAGCTTGATTGTGTGGGTTAGATGCTGTTCTGAGGTTGTTGTTGGTTTGTGGGAGAGAATTCATGTTTTGACTAATCAGAAGAGCTAGTTGATTAATGATGTTACCCACTTGTGCATCAGCATCAGCTTGTTGAAACTGGGATCAGGAATGAGTTTGTGATTACCATGCCCATGGGTATGACTTGTGAGGCTTTTGGTGAGATTCCGATGTTTGAGTAGAAGCATTGAGTCATTAGATGAGCTTGTCTCTCCCTGGTTGGTTTTGAACTGATTAAGAATCATTTTTTCAAACATAGCATGTCTCTCATTCTGAAGGAGGAAAGCATAGAGTTGCTCATAGTTTGTATTCTTCAATCCTTTGGTTAGCTTCACAGAGGTGACAAACTGTGTGCCATTCGGGGTTTTCTGTTGTTCACAAATTTTTGAGTTCAGCTGAATGTTAGGCATAGTCATTCTGATGTTCCTCATTTCATTCACCAACTTATGAAATCTCACATAGTACTCATAGAACTTCTCCATCTGTTTCATCTTGAAGTGTTCAAATTCATCATAGAGTTTTGATTCTCTGTCTTCCATAGTTAATTCAGAACCTGAGAGAAGCATCTTGACATTATCCCATACTGTCTTTGCTTCGGTGTTGGTATTGATCAGCGTTGTAGATGTCTTTAGGAAGACCTTGAAGAACAATGTTAGAAGCCCTGATATCAGCATCGAATCTCTTTTACTCCTTATCATCAAGCTCAATCATACATCTTGGTCTGTCATTCCGTAAATCAGAGTTCCATCTTCAGCAGTATCAAGTACATCTCTAATTGTCTCAACTCGATACGGTCCTTCATCAATGGATTTGAGAATGTTGACACCATTTTCCTTTCCAAGACAGTACAATCTGATTCGTTGAGCCCAAGAGTCGTAGTAAGTTTTGTCAAGCATGGGTGTGTACGAGTATCGAACCAGCTGCTTGAACATCCTCGGCAACAGTGGAGATGATTGTAGAAATGTTGGTAGACATGATGATAAATTAAACGGGATTTTATAACTCTATGATTAAACCGGGAAATCGATTCTTTCACGGGATTTTACTAAATCAAGAGAAAACCGTAAAGAAATCACTCAAGTCGCTAGAAAATTATGCACCAAGTCCCTATCTTCTAATTTCGCTATCCACTAAGTCGCTAAAGTCCCAACTCGCTAAACAAAAGACAAGTCGCTAAATAGCAACTCGCTAAGCCTCTAGTCCTAGCGAAATTTGGCAGCAATTCGCTAAGATACAAGTCGCTAAGGAATGAAGTCGCTAAATAGCAACTCGCTATTTACCAAGTCGCTAACACCAAGTCGCTACCCGTAGTGGAGAGTCCACTACTTGTACTCTTAGTCGCTAGGCCTAAGTCGCTAGCTCCAATAACTGCAACTCGCTACAAATTGTTAAGCAAGTCGCTACTAAGAAAAAATCCGTAGGTCAAGTCGCTAGCAATAAAACTTCACAAACATCACTTTTCAATCCAAAAACAACCTAACCAATATGATTCAAGCTTACCAAATGAAAACCTAAACACTTGTGATGATTCTAAACATAAAAGTACAAAAAAAATCCAAGCTTTACACAAAAATCAACCAATGATGCACGAACCACAAACTTTTTCAAACTCAAAACCACCTAAAACCACTAAAATCCAAAGATTGCAAGATATGATCTAACCTGGCTCTGATACCAATTGTAGGATATTGGATTTCACATACACATCATACCATAACTCAAAGTGGGCGTAAATCGTTCTAGAGAGAGAGTTAGAGGTTTAGGGAACTTAGTGAGAGAAAGTGAAAGATATTATTATGAGCTCCAACTCTCTACCTTGGGAGGTAGAGAGTATTTATAGTCTTACATAAAACGCCACACAACGGGCTGTGGATCAGGCATACAGTGGGTAAAGACCGGTCCGTCCTCCACGGTGTTACATAACTAAATACTACTTAGCTAGAAATAACTACGACTATGAGCTTTCTAACGATAACATATACATGAGGTGACCGAATCTTTAATACCTGGAATTTCTAATTCCTAACATCGGTAGATCTTGATTCCCAGAATGTATATGATAACGCTACACGCGTCGTTCGGGGTCAAAGGAACTTCCTTTTCTTCGAGCAAGTTTTATAACACCCTAGGCAGTGAACCTAATCGTTGTAGTGTAGTATTAGGGTAAGCCACGGGTATTGATATCGTTCTCTAGGGGAATATGAATGCTAGTGAGAAGTTACTACGCTAAGGTTGGGGTTGAGGAAGATTATTTTTTATCTTTTTTATGTTTTTTAGGAAATGGAAAAGTACGAATCTCGGGGTTTGGATTTGGGGGGGTGGTATTGCTACCGATTACTCTACTTATCTAATTATCTAATCTAAGGTGTATGTAGTCTATGTCTAATTATTGTGTGCTCGTATGATAGTTTAAAGATGTGTTTACTTAGGTTTTACTACTCCTTAATTATCTTCTATTGGTGGTTGAATTGTCACGTCCTTATTCTTAATTGCGTTGTGTGTCTAAAGTTGTAGGGTATGCGTTTATCCCTAACTCTTTGAAGTTACCAAAGGGTCTCGTCTACAAAATACCACTAGGGATCATAAACTCTAACTCTAAGGCCTCTTTGGATAGTTTAGCTTACAACCGCTCAAGGTGCTATAACCTAAGGTTCACAAAGATTAATCAAGCATTAAGTACACAACGAATGACCTATCGCATTACTAGATCATTAATCAACTAAGATAAGAGACAACCAATCAATATTCAATAATTAAGTTTCATATTCCCTAAGCAAACACACATGTAAATTAGCCGGACATGGAGAACATGCAAGCATACACACAAATAATCAAAGACATAATTGTATTAATGAAGTAAAGCACTTATCTTGGTGTAAGATAGGGTTTGGAACCCTAAAATACTGTACAAGACAGCCTTTGTTCGGTTTAGGTTTTTACTCCAAAAGACTACACACTAATACTGAAAAATTCGGATTCTATATATAAGATTACATATGCGACGGCGTCACCTTATGTTTTGTGACGCCGTCGGATCGCCGTCATTAGGGTTTCGTCTTGGCCACGTTAGACTTGCGACGGCGTCACCTTGTGCTTGTGACGCCGTCCTCCTTAGCTTCTGACGCCGTCTGGATCAAATCTAGGCCGTCTGAGTTGCGACGGCCTACTCTTTTATAACTTGACGTCGTCACTTGAAAATAAGAGTTTTGGCTTCTGTCCCGTCACAAAATCCTCCGACGGCGTCGCGTATAAGCTGTGACGCTGTCACCTTGTCCTTCAGCAGCTTTGAGTGTCTCGATTATTGACTTTGGCCATTTTCTTCGTAAATTCACGCCTTTTCGTCCAAATAAGTGCCATTATAGCAATTTGCCTTCAAGAGACCTAAAAAGTGAAAAGAAACGATATTAAGTAATAACGGATACAAAAGTGATCAAATAAGGGCTTAAAACATTATCAAATATCCCTACACTTGGTATTTGCTTGTCCTCAAGCAAATGTGCTTTTAGCCAATTAATTTATAAGTTAGGGGTCATGAAGCATTGGTTTGAAATAGTCCACAACACATATAAGCCCCGCAAAAGTCATAACAAGCACGGAAATTACATACTAGCACCTCACATGGGGTGTTTGGATACTCACATCTCTCTCGGGTGTATATGAAATATAACAAGTTGGAAATAGAAGATAAACACTCATTAACCGGTCCTAGTACATAGATTACCATAGGCTTGAGAATAGATCAAACCTTCATCGCTTTGGCGTAAGCACCTAAGAAAGACTATCAAAGAGGTCTTTAAAGGGTTGTAATGTTAGGCTTACGGTAGGGAAACAAAGGGTTTGGTGGGATAGGCTATTTAGTGGTGGCAAGTCAAAAATCTCTATGTTGCAAGTATACGAAGAATGGCGTTGCTAAGCCAAAACTCGACACTCTAGACTCTAGCTCACTGAAACAAAAAAACATAAATTTAAAAGGATAGATGTAGGATGATAGCCCTTATATATATTATTATTATTATTATTATTATCACTATATTTTTTTTCTTTTCTTTTTCTCTTTTTTTTTTATTTTTTTTTAGATACACTTTTACTCTACCATCCTCTACGGTAACATCAAAATGATAGGGATTTATAGACACATCCCTACACTTGAGTTTTTATTACGCTAACACTAATTTGACCCGAATTGAAAAGATCAAAACACTTGGGGTATGTTATTACGCAAATAAGGGAATTTAACGTTCCCTTTCAATCATTTTTTAACCTTTAACTTTTTTCCCATGAGTCCCAATCGTCCCAAAACTGTGTACCAAGGATATGACTCGACTTAGCAACTCATGCAAGCAACCAGATAATTGAACTAAGGGTTTAGGGTGATAACAATAATGCACTAAAATTGAGTGCATACAAGGTAGGCTAAGGCGATTTGGGTGTATATTTGGGGGTGGGGTGTAAACAATGCTCTTCATTGATATTCCGGAAAAAACCGAAACATCACGAGAACCGCGAAAAGGATAGGCTCTGAGGGGTTAACTAGGGGTATCGTGTACTAAAGATGAGTACAACGCAAAGGGTGTGGGGGAATTACTCAACCGATGTGGAAGAAGTAATTATATTACGGGTATCAAACAAGGGTTATCCTAATGCCTCTTATCATTTAGTTATTCCTAACTACACAAGTGTAGTCTTACTAGTGATCTCGGGATGCATCACAAAACAAGTTCTAGAATCTAATATACTACCGGTTCACACTCTAAGCATTGAAGATGAATGCTTTTAATTCCTACTAATCTAAGAGCGATCCTCACATTTTGGGTGGAATTTAGGTGGTAAAGGGTTTTTGTGCTAGTCATGCAACTTCCTATCCGTGAGACGCTTTTGTTAAGACTAATGGCCCACTCCTATATGTCATGAAAAATTAAAAATTTGGTGCCAAAAGTACCCTAACCGACATTTTCTCATGGTTTATTACACAAATGCAATTGGACAAAGCAAATAATCAAGGATAAGCATAGTTTCAAAGTTCCCGTTTTGTTTTCCCTCCCTACACTTAAACTGAACATTGTCCCCAATGTTCCCCGAAAGTATCAAAGTTATGATAATGGAAGGTAATGAAAAACGAAAGAAACTAGTACTCCCCTGATTAGCTCGGTAGGATCCGTGTGTGAAGTAGTGGTTAAATCCTTTCCAAGAAGAATGTGTGCGTGAAAAGCTCCTTCCAATCTTTTGTTTCTTCTTCTTGATAAATGAAACCTGCACATTTGAAGAAAACAACGAAACCTTCGCGTAAAATCGGCGGTAATAATATATATAAGACTCTACTAAACTAGGACATAATGCTTGTGGAATGGATGTTTACAGAATTTCTGGAAAATTAAGACCTGGAAAATTCCAAAAATTTATAAGTAGCTCAGAAAACGAGAAAAAAGTAATCTGTTGTTTTTACTCCTTCCTGACGCCGTCAGGTTGCAATCCTGACGCCGTCAGGTTATCCTGACAAAAACTGGTCTGCGATTTTCTGGAAAAATTCTGGAAAATTTACATCTTTAGAATCTGGAAAAATTTCTGCAAAACATCCATTATGACTCGATACAAGCATTTGACTCGAACAAACACACAAATATATCTTTTAATGAATTGCTATTCTCATGTTTACGTTTCTTTTGAAAACGTGTGTAATCCTCCCTACACTTATCCTTTATGTAAAATACCTTTATATGCAATTAAGACGAGGTTAAAACAAAATAAATCATTTTTACAAATTTAAACATGAGAATAAACAATTAATAAAAGATATATGATACTAACAAGCAAACAATTAAGCATGGGTTGCCTCCCACGAAGCGCTTTTCTTTATTTAAGAGTCTTGTAGCTAGACTCGTAGTCGTGCCCTCACGTGACTTCATTACCGTCATCTCTTTCCTCATGACGGTCTCTATTGGGGGATTCCATGTTGTAGAAGTGCCCTATGATGCACCTCTCTAAGAGTTCGTCTTCTCCCCACTTGGTCCTATATTTCGGTCCTAGGTTCAAGCAGTCCTTATAGAATCCGAAAATTTAAGCCATAACATAATCTATTCCTTTTTCTTTATCCTCCTCATTCCTATAATAGACCGATAGTTTAAGTTCCTTTTCATCATTAGAGAGTGATGAGAACTTTTCAATCTTGAACGGCATTTGGTAAGCTATGTCGTCATTCTCATCCTTGAATCGCAATATTCCTAATGAAGGATCATAAGTCATCCCGGTGTTTTCTATGAAATGTTTTCCTAGAATAACGTGGGACAAGCTAGGGTCTATGGCCGTGCTAATATCATCCACAATTATGAAGTCCGTAGGAAACGTGAAACTACCTACATAAACGGGCAATCCCTTAACTCTACCAAGAAAATTGCAACTAACACTAGGATCATCGGGGTCTTGCCTAGTTGGAATCGGCTTTTTCACTACCCAATTGTAGTAGGTGCTAGTCATTATGTTGATTGGGGATTTGCGGTCAATGTATGCCTTTGCCACGAAAAGGTGTCCTATGCAACATGGTATGTTAAGATTCCAAGGGTTCCCAAACTTGATTCTAGGGCTTGACGGAGGTCACGTACTAAGTGAGGGTGGCGAGATAGCTCTTCTTCCATAGGAAACTTATTGAAATAGTCATTGTCTACTTCATCTACTTCCTCGGTTGTTTCATTAGTCTCACGTGTATGGTCGTCTTCATCATTGGTTCTATTAGGTTTCACTAAGGCGATGGTATTGACGAATTGGACATGCTTAGCTAACTTACTTGGGTCCTTAATCTCTACACCGGAAGGCTCGGGAGTTGAGATAGCATTAACCTTCCTATCACTATTGGTCATGGCTTTCAAAAGGTTGTCTATCTTCCTATCCATTTCGGCTTGTTGTTGGTTAAAGCGGTCCGAGAGCTTAGCTATTTGGGCTTCTTGGGTTGCAACTAGGTTTTGCAACATCCCTTCGATGTTTTGTTGGTTAGGACCGTGGGGTGGGGGCCATGAAAAATCATTGGAAGTAAATTCCTTGGTTTGTCCCCAATAGAAGTCAGGCTTGCCCTTCCATGCTTCTCGGGTTTCATTGAAATTCCTAGGTCCGGGTATTGTAGGGAATCTTCCTCCCGTTCTATTAACACGCGAGGATGCGTAGTCAACGGAAGCATGTTCGAGGGATCGGGTGCAAGTGCGCGTGTTATGAGGATCATAAAGCGGCTCACACGAAGAAGAAAATTTGTTCACATGGTGTGAAGACTTAGGGTTTTCGTAGGAACTCATTAGGAATTTGACTTGATCTTCAAGTTTGATCATCCTACGGTCGGAAGATTGTGAGTCAATGGGAGGCAAGGAGATTGCCTTAACGGTTTTGGGCAACTCACGGGGGTCATTCCAACTTTCGTTGTCATAGAGAGCAAGGTCCTCTATTATACCCCATGATTCTTCCGCGGTGAGATCACTAAGTTTTCCACCGGCCGCTTGGTCAATGGATCGCTTGGTGGGGAAGTTGACATGATCATAAAAGATTTGGACTTGAAGGCAGAGATCAATGCCGTGATGAGGGACTTTATGAAGTAAGTCCTTGAATCGAGTCCATGCTTCGTAGAGATATTCATCTTGACGTTGTTGGAACATCAAGATGTCATTCCTAAGTTTAGTGGTTCTCCCCGGTGGGAAAAATTGAGCAAGGAAACGAGAGGTGAGATCATCCCAACTTGAGATGGAGCCGGCGGGAAATCGCTCAAGCCAATTACTAGCTTGGTCCCGTAGAGAAAATTGGAAGAGACGCAGGCGCGTGGTCTCCCGGGTAGTAGCATCAAGGTCGATGGAATCGACAATTTTAAGGAAATCCCTTAGATGCTGATTTGGATCTTCGGAACGAAGTCCATGGAATGCACATCCGTTTTGCACCAACCGGATGGTGTCAGATCGCAGAGCCGTAGTTTGGGCTTGGTCGGGAAGCTCAATGGTGTTCCTATAGCCTAGGTGGCTTGGTCTCGAGTATTCACCAAGAGTACGGGCTCTTGGCGGGTCATTTGGTGGTAGGTTGATGAATGGTGGTTGGTTATCACCTTCCATGATGAAAAGTGATGGTGTTACGAACAAAGGTCACGAAGAAGGGGGATAGACTACAAGAAAGCTAAGAATGAGAAAAAATTTACTTGATAGGAATCAAGCAAAGAAACCTAAACGAGGTGGACTACTAACTAGCTATTCTATTCCCCGGCAACGGCGCCAAAAACTTGATAACGCTACACGCGTCGTTCGGGGTCAAAGGAACTTCCTTTTTCTTCGAGCAAGTTTTATAACACCCTAGGCAGTGAACCTAATCATTGTAGTGTAGTATTAGGGTAAGCCACGGGTATTGATATCGTTCTCTAGGGGAATAGGAATGCTAGTGAGAAGTTACTACGCTAAGGTTGGGGTTGAGGAAGATTATTTTTTATCTTTTTTATCTTTTTTTAGGAAATGGAAAAGTACGAATCTCGGGGTTTGGATTTGGGGGGTTGGTATTGCTACCGATTACTCTACTTATCTAATTATCTAATCTAAGGTGTATGTAGCCTATGTCTAATTATTGTGTGCTCGTATGATAGTTTAAAGATGTGTTTACTTAGGTTTTACTACTCCTTAATTATCTCATATTGGTGGTTGAATTGTCACGTCCTTATTCTTAATTGCGTTGTGTGTCTAAAGTTGTAGGGTATGCGTTTATCCCTAACTCTTTGAAGTTACCAAAGGGTCTCGTCTACAAAATACCACTAGGGATCATAAACTCTTACTCTAAGGCCTCTTTGGATAGTTTAGCTTACAACCGCTCAAGGTGCTATAACCTAAGGTTCACAAAGATTAATCAAGCATTAAGTACACAACGAATGACCTATCGCATTACTAGATCATTAATCAACTAAGATAAGAGACAACCAATCAATATTCAATAATTAAGTTTCATATTCCCTAAGCAAACACACAAGTAAATTAGCCGGACATGGAGAACATGCAAGCATACACACAAATAATCAAAGACATAATTGTATTAATGAAGTAAAGCACTTATCTTGGTGTAAGATAGGGTTTGGAACCCTAAAATACTATACAAGACAACCTTGGTTCGGTTTAGGTTTTTACTCCAAAAGACTACACACTAATACTGAAAAATTCGGATTCTATATATAAGATTACATATGCGACGGCGTCACCTTATGTTTTGTGACGCCGTCGGATCGCCGTCATTAGGGTTTCGTCTTGGCCACGTTAGACTGCGACGGCGTCACCTTGTGCTTGTGACGCCGTCCTCCTTAGCTTCTGACGCCGTCTGGATCAAATCTAGGCCGTCTGAGTTGCGACGGCCTACTCTTTTATAACTTGATGTCGTCACTTGAAAATAAGAGTTTTGGCTTCTGTCCCGTCACAAAATCCTCCGACGACGTAGCGTATAAGCTGTGACGCTGTCACCTTGTCCTTCAGCAGCTTTGAGTGTCTCGATTCTTGACTTTGGCCATTTTCTTCGTATATTCGCGCCTTTTCTTCCAAATAAGTGCCATTACAGCAATTTGCCTTCAAGAGACCTAAAAAGTGAAAAGGAACGATATTAAGTAATAATGGATACAAAAGTGATCAAATAAGGGCTTAAATGACCCCTCAAAAAGGTACATTTTAAAACCTTATCAGTATACAGCTTCTCCTAAATCCTTCATGGAAAAACACTTCCCAAGATATGCCTTAACACTTTGCAAACTTGGAATGTCTTTTCCCATAATTAATATGTCATCGACATAAAGAATTAGGAAAATTACATCACTCCCACTAACTTTGTGATATACACATGGCTCATCAAGATTTTGAATAAATCCATACCTTTTGATTTCTTCATCAAATCTCTTATTTCATTGCCTTGATGCTTGCTTCAATCCATAAATGGACCTTTGAAGTTTGCATACACGGTTTGGAAATTGTGGATTCACGAACCCCTCAGGTTGCTTCATATAGATGTCTTCATCTAAGCGACCATTTAAGAAGGCGATTTTGACATCCATTTGCCATATCTCATAGTCATAGTATGCTGCTATAGCTATGAGAATTCTAATAGCTCTAATGTCCGCTACAGGAGAAAAGGTCTCCTCGTAATCTATGCCATAAGTTTGAGTAAAACCTTGCGCAACTAGACGAGCTTTATAGACGTGTATATTGCCATCCATGTTAATCTTAATTTTATAGAGCCACTTACTTCCAACCACCTTGGCGTTTGGAGGTAAGTCAACCTCTTCCCAGACTTCATTTTCTCTCATGGATTGCATTTCCCCATTCATTGCAGCTTGCCATTTTTCCTTATCAGGACTTGCCATGGCAGCTTTATAACTAGTAGGCTCTCCAAGATCTCCTAACATAGTTTCCTCAACCTCTACGTTAAGACATAGACATTCAGGTGCACGCGTAGTCCTTACGGGTCTACGAACGGGAATCACTTCAACTTCTGGTGGAGGACCCATACTATCAGGTTCTACCGGAAGTACGTTAGTGTTTTCAGAAGGTAATGCATCTTCTTGATCATCTTCCAGATCATAAACGCTCCCACTGAATTCTTGAGATACGAGATCACTTTCAAGAAAATCTTCATACCTAACAACAATTACTTTATTTTCAGTTGGATAAGTAACCCATAGTTTCCTTAGGGTATCCTACGAAGATACACTTTACAGATCTTTGTTGGAGTTTACCTGCTGAGTCACGTCTAACATACGCCTAGCAACCCCAGACCTTTAAATAAGACAGGTTAGGAGCTTTACCATGCCATATTTCATATGGTGTCTTATCAACCTTCTTTGTGGGAACCATATTTAGAATGCGAACAGCTGATTCTAAAGCATAATCCCAAAAGGATAAAGGTATAGTGGTAAGATTAAACATAGATCATATCATGTCCAACAATGTACGATTTCTTCTCTCAGATACACCATTTTGTTGTGGAGTATATGGAGAAGTAAGATTCTGGACAATTCCATTCTCAGCTAAGTAAGCTTTAAACTCTTGGCTTAGATACTCACCTCCTCTATCGGATCGAAGATCTTTAATCTTCTTTCCCAATTGCAGTTCTACTTCCGCTTTTGAAAAACTTAAATGTTTCAAACACTTCATGTTTATGCTTAAGTAAATAAACATAACCATAACGGCTGAAATCATCAGTAAAGGTTAAGAAGCAGCTAGCACCTCTCTTTGACACATGTCTAAGTGGTCCACACACATCAGTATGAATAAGACCAAGTAGATCAGAAGCACTCTCCATATTGCTATGAAAAGGTTTCTTCGTCATCTTCCCAGATATGCATGACTCACATTTATCAAATGATTCATCATTGATATTTTGCAAAAGCCCTTCTTGTTGCAGCTTATGCATGCGAGCCTGGCCTATATGAGCAAGTCTACAATGCCAAAGATAAAAAGAATTCAAGTCCAACTTTATCTTCTTATTGATGCTAAACATCGAATTATTATATTTGTTAGATTCATTTCCAATCACATCAATTTCAAACACACCATTCACAGTAATCGCATTAAAATAAAATACACCATTTAAAGAAACAGAAATTCCATTACGTGAAATAGTATGAGTAAAACCATCATCCAACAATATTGAAAAGGAAACAACACCTCTAATTATAGAAGTTGCGTAATGACAATTGTTCAATAACAGTACTAAGACCGAAGGCAATACTAAACTAAACGTTCCTATGACTTCAACAACTGCATGTGCGCCATTTCCCACGTGCAGATATTGCTCCCCATAGGCCAGCTTCCTTTCCACTCTAAACCCCTACAGTGTATTACAAATGTCAATACCACATCCAGTATCATATACCCATGAATTTTTATGATTTAGAGTAAATAATTCAATGACAAATAAATTACCTGAAGAACTGGTGCCCAAGGACCCTTCGTACTTCATTTTATTTGCCCGCAATTCATCAATATAGAGAGCACAGTTTCTCTTCCAATGCCCAACGCTCTTACAGTGGTGGCATGCTTGATCCTTTTTAGGATTTTCCTTCCTAGGAGTAGGGTACTTCTTGGGTTGTGGTTGATAGGCCATAACTTGTTTACCCTTATCAACTTTCATAATCAATAAGCAATGCGTGTAGGTCAGTAATGCTTGTCTTCCCACGCAGTGCATATTGAAGTTTCTAACAAAACCATTAAAATCCTTGTTAAGGGATCTATTAATCAGATTCACAGCCATGTCATCATCATAAGTTTTGCCAAGTGCCTTTAATTGGTCCATGTAACCTTTCATTTCCAATACATGAGCACTTACGGGTTTACCCTCTCCCTGCCTACAGCTGTGTAATGCTTCTGTCAAGTCATAAATCTCGATAGCAGCTGGTTTCTCAAACATAGTTCGAAGTTCATTGAGCATATTATATGGAAAATAGTTTTCGAACTGCTTTTGAAGGGCAGATTCCATCGTTCCCAACATAAGACAAGCCGCATCATTATGACGCTTATACTCAATTTGCCAAGCGTCCTTTTCAGCTTGAGTAGCTGTAGGTCCGGTTGGTTCAGCAGGACAAGGTTGTTAAAAATCAAGATCCGGACTCAACTAGGGTATAATAATAACAATGATTGAATGAGCACAGCGGAATAATAATAACACAATCAAAGTTACCAACAAGGTTTTTCTTCAAGAAACAATGATCCTCTATGGATCTTTTTCACTCTCTTTAAAGATGTTTTCATGGAATGTTTTTCTCAAGAGTTCTAGCGTCTAAAAAAATCTCTTAATACAAAAGCTATCAGTTCCTTTTATACACCAGGAACCCTAAATAAACAATAATATAAAATAAATAAATGCATATCACTACCTAAAATAGCTCATGCATATCCTAACAAACTAATAAATATACGGAATATCTATATCCGTAGAAACAAACTATGCGCTAATATTACTTCAGCAGAAACTCTTCTTCAGCATAATCCATGTCTTCTTCAGCAGAATCCATGTCTTCTTCAGCAAATTCGTCAGCAGTAACATCAACAGAATTCCTACTTTCCAGAATTCCCAACAATCCTCCCCTAAACTGGAATTTGACTTGGTTAAGTTCCAGTTTCTTGATAGGTCTTTAAAAGTGCAGAACAAGAGGATTGTACTCGAACATCAACAGCAAAGAACCAAAATAGTAACATCTCTATGATGACAAAACTTTGAAACTTCAGATCTTTGCAGCAACAAATGACAACATGTACATCAAAACATATTAGTTTCATACTATTCTCATCACATCCAGGTGTGTGAACACCTGTGAGAGGTGAATCATTGAAAATAATGGATTTGATGTCTCTTTACCAATAGCCATCACTACTGGAGTAGCCAAATGTTTAAGTTCGAAAACTATGGTACACTGATAACCATCTGATTTATTAGCAAATCAGCAACCATGAACGGATTTGAAATGTCTTTACATGTAGCCGTTTGCTCAGGACTAGCCAATGTTTGGTGTGTGAGACCAGGGTACATTGATAACCCTCTGATTTTTAGTAAATCAGCAACTATCAACGGAATTAAGATGTCTTTACCAAAAACCGTTTGCTTTTGGACTAGCCAACTCTTTGATGGAATGTCGTCATCATCATGGTGAGTTGATTACCATTTATGGATTTCCGCTGCCTTTACCACAAGCCATAATCTTGTGGGCTAGTCAACTCTTGTGTCAGAAAGACATGGTGAGATGAAAACCATTAGCTGTGTGGTTATTAACTAACACCAAAACTTGCAAGCAAGAAAGAGTAGAAACTAAACACAAACAGGTTAGAGCTTTTTTTTTTTTTTTTTTTTTTAATCACTAAAAGAAATAACACGATTTTTTTTTAACTAAGAAAAAGAAATAACACGATTTTTTTTTAAACGAAATATAAAATAAATAAAAAAATAAAAAAATAACCAAAACATGGAAAATAAACCATCAAGCATCAGTAGAAACCAAAGACAGTGGTAGTGTCAGCGGAAACACTAAGCCTCCCCTTAGGCATATGAGGATCCAACATCTGCAAAAATGGTTAGAAGTCAAATATACAACAATAAGCCTCCCCTCAATCAATGCACCTGACAAAGATTATTGTTCTTGGGTACCCAGAATGAACCTTTTCTTTGAGTTTTCCAAGAATAACCTTTTGAGGGCTTAACACCAGTTGCCACTCCAACTCCACCATGTGCCATATTTATATGAGATACATAAGGTGTATAGGACTGAAAATAAGAACTAGTAGGTCAATAGGGCCTAAGTCTAGCATTACTGTTCCACCAACCAGTAGTAACTGGTGAAGAATATCCTCCACCGGTGGGAACTGGAGAAGGCCTATTAAGCCTATCAGCAGAAACAGATGCAAACACCTTAGGCTTACTAGTGGGAACTGGTTTATCTACTCTCACATGTGCAGCTTTGGGAACAAATGGAGGAATACTAGCAACATTAGTCCATGTGGGTCTAGAAGTCTTATGGCCAGAGGAAACACCCATCCTTTTCTCATGATAATCACAGTCTTTAATAAGATGGAGTTTACTACCACACACAAAACAAGATTTCTTCTTAAAAGACTTATTCTTAACACAACTTTGTTTATTACATTTAAACTTATCAGAAACAGAACTAGCAGCAAAATTGTGTTTAATAGAATAAGTAACTGGCTTTGTTTTGGGTTCAGCAATATTGGGTTCAGCATTAGCTACTTTGGACATGGGTGTGGTCTTGGGTGTCTGCCTAGATGAGTCAGACTTTTCACTTGAATCACATGAGGCATAGTCAGTGGCATTTAGGTCTGATGACTTGTCACTTTCAGAACAAGAAACAGAGTCAATAGTTTTGCTACTAAGGTCTGGCAAGTCACTTGACCTTTTGCCATATAAATGGTGTGATCCATCAAAGTCAACTGTAAGGGAAAGGTCAACAGGCATAGGTATACCTCTAATAGATCCACGTACAGCATGTAGGTCACCTTCTTTGACATAATTAGCTAAACCTGCTGGTGTAGTATTACGCCCATCATGCCTAGCTTCTAATCCTTCATACTTTTTAAAACCTAAACCTATCCCAGAATTAGGAGCTTGACTACCATATAGATGACTAGCTAACTTGTCACCAGAAACTAGCCATTCTTTATGCCTAGCTACTTCAGTATCCAACTTATCTTGCACTTCTTGTTTTTCTAGCTCTACTTTAGCCCTTTCTTTCTCAGAATATTTTAACTCATTTTT
The DNA here is from genome assembly GCA_910596185.1 of Chrysanthemum makinoi. Lineage (NCBI taxonomy): Eukaryota > Viridiplantae > Streptophyta > Magnoliopsida > Asterales > Asteraceae > Chrysanthemum > Chrysanthemum makinoi. The sequence goes on along the minus strand of OU343218.1, from coordinate 8,511,564 downwards.
AGCACATTCAAGATCCCTTTCTAACACACTTATCTTTTCATCATAAGCCAACTGATTCTTTTGAAACCAAACCTTTTGTCTTTCTAAAGTTTTTAATGCCTGTTTATAAGCTTCAAATTCAACATAGCATTCATTATATTTAGGTTTCAAAATATCATATGCTTCTTTAAGTTCATTATATTTATCACTACAACCAAACACACAATTTTGTACCTGAGAGATGCCTATGAATGCAAAGTGTGGACTGGCAAGTTCTTCAGCATAACCTGCAGCATTAGCTTCCTTGCTCATCTTCTTGAATTCAGCCTTTCCACCATACCTTTCTTTGAGTGCATCCCATATAAGACTTGCATCATCCATATAACGAAAATCTGCTACATGATCAGCAGGAATAGATTTAAGCAATGTAGTTCTGGCCTTTGACTCTCTTTATGCGGCAATGTGTTCATCTGTAGTCGTTGGAGGATGAAAAAAGAGATTTCCATCGCGATCACATCCAGTCCTTTTCAAGCTGTTGCCATTTTCGATCACCTTCCAGATATTTATATCATTATTCATGATCCATTGTTTCATCTTCTTAGCCCATACCTCGTACTCATCATCCATCAAATAAGGAAACATAACATCATCCCTATTATTATCAAATTCTGCCATTCGAAAGGTGTGGAGAGAAGTTTGGTTGAGAGGTTTGTAAAGAGCGGAGTGCAGTAGTTAAGTTATGTGACCAGCAAAAACCAAATTCAATATTATAAGTAGGAATTAAATGAGGACCTACTATTATCACGTGATCATAAAGTGAGACCCAATAAAAAATACACCGTCCAATGTAACAGTAGTACAGATCCACAATAACTTCAGTAGCAACCAATCACGATCAGATGTTCAAAAAAAAACCAATCACGATCAGAAGAATTGACCAGTGGAAATTCTTAATACCAAACAGTGAACCTATGCGTGATCACAAATTCAACCCTTTGATCAACTAACACCACAAATATATACTGCACTTGACCTCTTCTAATTTCTTTGACCAATAAATGCGTTTCCCACAATCAACCAATGATATCAAAAACCAAAACACACTGCAGTCTTGAACATAATATCAGCTGAAATAAAATACCAATATTATAAGTGATCAGTGATAAAATAAATCAAATTGCGAGACCCAAAAGTCAATGAGACCCCACAATTAAAATTACCCCATGTGATTCATGGTATTCTGTTCCAATCCTACACGATCAAAACTATTAATGCCGCAATGCAAATCAACCTCACGTGAGCTCAATAATCAATTCATATGAATTGTCCCATCAATACAGTATAAGCATAATTTTGACCAATTAACTCCATTACTATATTAATTCGAATAATTAATTAATGCATATGATTGTTAGACCAATTAATGCATATGATTAATTATGAGAAACGAATTAGGAACAATACCACTGACCCACGTGATTCGCTCTTCTTCAACAATTATTTTCTACCTGCTTCGTCCTTTTCCCTCCGCTGCTATAGATCAAATACAGAAAAACCTTATAAACCCTAGATCGAGAGCCACGAGGCTCTGATACCAATTGTTAAAAACCAAGATCCGGACTCAACTAGGGTATAATAATAACAATGATTGAATGAGCACAGCGGAATAATAATAACACAATCAAAGTTACCAACAAGGTTTTTCTTCAAGAAACAATGATCCTCTATGGATCTTTTTCACTATCTTTAAAGATGTTTTCCTGGAATGTTTTTCTCAAGAGTTCTAGCGTCTAAAAAAATCTCTTAATACAAAAGCTATCAGTTCCTTTTATACACCAGGAACCCTAAATAAACAATAATATAAAATAAATAAATGCATATCACTACCTAAAATAGCTCATGCATATCCTAACAAACTAATAAATATACGGAATATCTATATCCGTAGAAACAAACTATGCGCTAATATTACTTCAGCAGAAACTCTTCTTCAGCAGAATCCATGTCTTCTTCAGCAGATTCGTCAGCAGTAGGATCAACAGAATTCCTACTTTCCAGAATTCCCAACAAAGGTTCATAAAGGTATTTCAACCGGTCAGCAACTCTACAGACAATTCTCAAAGAGCGGTGCCAATCATTGAAATTCTTAGAGCCAGTAAACTTTTCTCGATCAAAAAGCTTTTGAAGCGCGAAGTTAGTGCAGTGTTAGTGTTATCGTTATTTTGAGCCATTTCTACAGAAAAAAAGTTCAAATATTAGTATTTTCGATAATACATCTTTTCAAGAAAATAAAATATACCCAACGGTAATATAAACATATAACCATATAATTTTTTCGAAAACTAGGATCCAAATTATCATAAGTTCATTACATCAGTTGATCTGCTAAGCTTGAAAGCATATAATAAGGTAATATGTCGAACATTTAATTGGCAAACAATTTCCAACTCCTAGATCATTACGGGATTTATATTTTCCAACGCTATTGCAAATATAAACATGTTTCATCCCATCTTATGCCATGAGTCCAGTTCTCACTTCCTACTCAACTTAAGTGTCTAACTTAAAAAACTGCAAATATGTCCTTGTAAGGTCTGACTTTACATAGAGATTTACCTCTCCATCACAATCTAGCCAATTACCGTCATGACTTAAATTGCAACTTCAAGTGTTTCTTTTAATTAGATGGCATATAACTTAATTTAAAAGGGTACTAGTTTTGATTTTATGTGGTCAAATCAAATATGTACAAAGATGTCATGCATTCATCTTGTAGCATAAATTTAATAAAAAACTTTTTATTACCAATTCATAAAGATCAAATTATCAAAGTTTTGATTTGAGGTATTGGGTTCACCAATCAAGGAATTTAGCGTTAATTATCGTCCATTATACCTTACTTTTGCATAAGTGTAAACACTTAGTGTTTAGGGGGTAATTACCACCGAAGTGGCGCATGAAATTAAAACTAATTTGCCCTTAAGATGAGTTTGTACATTTATGGCTTACTAAGTAGCTCCAATCGAACTCACAGGGGGGAGGACGGGTAAGCGCAAAAGCATAACCTTAGACATCCTTTCGGTGTGGTTTGCGCGCTTCTTTATTAACCCTTTATAGTTTATTCTAGTGGGTGAGCCGTTCTAACCATTTAGTACAGAATCATCAATCAATTAAACTATTGAAAACTTAACTCTTCAAAAACAAATCAAATTTCACCATTGTTTAGTCCATATTATTTTCTATTCAAAATTACCCTTTGCTTAAAACTGTCTAACATAATAAACAAACAAGTAAACAAATAAAAATAAACAACTAAAAAACAATGCGCACATAATAAACAATTTAATACGTGTAAACAAGTAGCCACATGCAACTTATTCGATAAAACCCTATTAATAATCAATGTCTAGGTTAAATTAATGTATATATTAATTAGGGCTTTCACTCTCTCAAGTGCACATAATTGATTCATTAATATATATAATTGGAGTCTTCCCCAATTCAAGATTTATCGTAAATAAATATATCTTAACAATTAAACAATTATCAAAGCAATTATCCATGACAAACATGCATTTATTATCATGGATATATCATAACAATTATACAAATAGTCACAAGATCGCATATCAATAATCCCATGTCACATAACAATTATTCATGAATTAATCACGTAACACATATATTAATTCTAGGTTTCTATAAGGTTAGCAAACAATTTTCAAAACCCTAAAAAAAATTTTACATGTCGACTTAAAAAAAATAATGGGGTACGCCCCAATTAAAATTAAATCGACCAAAAAAAAACATAAACCCTAGATTAACCATATCAAACAACATACAATTATTTGTTTTATTACGCGTTTATGTAATTAATTACTCATTAAAAACCTGGCTCTGATACCTTGTTGGAATTATATAACATGACATTCAATAAATAATCACAAAACATCAAAGTATACATGCGGAAGCGTATAGGATTAATTAACGAATAATTAATTAACATAAGAAGAATATGCGTACCTTACTTGATTCTAGCCGAACAAGAATCAAATCCACAAACTAGCAATAGAAGAACCCTAATTTGATTTAATTAGGATTATGTGAATTACCCCTTACCGTTTTGTAATTCAATCCAAGAATACTAACAATATTGTGTTAGTACCACTTTCTTGTACACACGTACTAAACCGAATTAAAGTAATGCTAGTTTTATCAAACCAAATAACTTGATGTTTGGAAAAGAAGTGGATCGACACATATGAAGGGGTGTACGATCGTTTGAAGCAAGAAACACACAAAAACAATTTAGGTTTAAGCTTATGAGTACAAGAGATGCAAAACACAAGACCCCTAGCGTTGTATATATACTAAACTAAACTTGGTGAACAAGTTTGAGTTTGAGTTGGGTTGGGTTTCCATTCCTCTTGGCCGATCGGTTGTGGGTATCCCCAAGGGATTCCGGAACCTTCCCAAACTTTGCAATCTAGTCCTTTTTCAAATATGTTTAACGTCCGTTAGTTATTTCGTTTAATTAATAAATAAATACAACGTTTATATTTAATTATTTAACTTTAATTCTCATACGTAAAGTGTGCAATCCCGTGGTCTCGAGTTCGATCCTAACTCATGTCTACTAATTTATATCCATAAAACTAACATCAATCAATTACTAATGGGTGTTTAGTTACAATGTGAAGAAAAGCACAAATAGATACTTCTTTACAACTCTTTGCGACATTCTTCAGAGCATAGGAGAACTAAGTAGAATACAAAAAATGCAAGTCGTGAGGTCGATTAGCAAGTTGTTGTTTTCATACGCACTTCACTTAATTAAAAGAAATCTATGGATAATAAATTCCAAATGGTTGGTGAAACTAAAAACTAGTATTTCTAGTTACTTCTAAATATGATGGGTTTTCTAACGTGTGACTCATGACACAAGATAAGAAGGCAGGGACCAACAAAAAATAACTTAGACAACCAAAAAATATATATTTTTATATTTGAAAGTGTATTTTTGTGTGATCAAGTGAGAGTACTGATTGGGAGGTCACAATTAATTGTTCAAGGTTAGTTAACCAAGTTTTTATTACCATGACAATATAGATGTTATTCATAAATTAATGGAAAGTATGCTAGAATTAGATTGTGTGGTAGTAATCGACCTAATCAACATGAACGAGTGAAAACTGTACTATATGTTGCTGGTATATGCATAATTCACTTCTCTTTTACATACTTGTTGGCGGGGTGAGCGGGTTAGCCCGTCATATAGTCTAGTATTTCAAGATGTTTTAGTAGACAACACACTCTTAACGAAATAAAGTTTATAATTCAACTTTTTTTATGTTATAGTTGATTGTTTTATCAAGATGGTGTTTGAAATTGGTTATCTATATGCATTATGTTTATTTTTTAAGTCAAATAACTATTTTTTTGTGTTTAGATAACTCAAGATGTATCGGTTATTTTGAGTCAAATATGCCATTTTTGTTACACGTATTCAAACACATTCATTCCAAAGTGTTTTATCCAAAACAAAAACAACCCCTTTCAAGCATCATATCCATTATACGTCGATGCTCGCGCTTCACGTCGAGTTCCAAAAAATACACATTTTAAGAAAACAAAACATATAATATTTGTATTAGAAAAATGAAGGATTTTTTTCTTATAATTTTGAGTAAAATACACTGTTGGTCCCTAATCTTGTACACACGCATCACCTTGGGACAAACCTTGCCTTTTTCATCGTGGGGAGTCCAAAACAAGGTTTTTATAGTCTAAATCAGTCTTTTGACCATTAATGCCCAGGTCAAAGTCCTGTTATAGTCCATAAAATCCCGTTATCCTTTTATTGTTGAGGGTAGAATCGTCTTATTACCTTGATGTACTATGTAGCAGATGTCTAATCCAATTTCCCTCCATAATGTATAATATAACTAAGTTGTGTACTCATTGCTCATCCCCAAACTTGTTTCGGAAGCCTACAAAAAAAAACCTAATGCAATGTCAATCATCAAATCAAATAATCTAAGTAAGAAAATAACAAGCAGCAACCTTGGATTTACTTTATGGCAAATCAGGGAACCTCATTTCTTTGATGACCATGAGAAGGAGGAAAACTCTGCAATTAGGAGATATGGTTAGTGTTTTTTGCATTTTTTGTTATAATCGTATACACCTATATATTAGTACGATTATTTAAGTTATTCCCCTTTTAGGTAACTTGATCGTAACAATGTTTTTTTACATTTTTTATACAGCGGATGAACCAGGTTCCTTTAGCATGAGGTTCCATCATCAAGGTACATTCAATACTCTCCAGGTAGAATATATCATGGAGGTAAGGAATGCCTAGTTGATTATGTTGAAATAAATGAGGTATCTGTTGATGAAATGGATGCTCTTATGACCCAAATCGGTTATGAGCATGGATAAACCAATTATTTCTACTTTGTTAAGTCTGGTAGTACATTGGATGATGGATTGTTAAGTTTGCGTGAAGCTGCTAATCTTGAGTTGTTGAAAGACCTTGTCAAAGACCATAAGTTGATAGATGTGTGTGTGGAAATAGGTAAGTGATGCGCGTACGGAGCGCGCTCGGGGTCAAAGAAAACTGCCTTTTCATCGAGCAAGTTTTTCAACCTCCTAATGTTGGAATCACCCCTAACTTGTATTTCAAGTGTTAGTCATTAATATGTAATAGGTTGCTTAATTAGGCTTTTATGTTAGTAATTATGGCAAGGCTCATGTAGAAAGCTCATGAGCCTATGCAAAAGTCCAATAAGAAATGAAGGGACTAGACATGTTGCCCTAGCTCCCTTCCCCTATAAATACACTTGTAAACCTTCACTTGAAGATTGGTTGTTCACTCTCAATACATATCTACGCCTAACCTTTGTTTATCATCATACGTGTATGTTTGTGTGTGTGCAACCGATCACCTTCATCTATATTTCTTACATATTGATCCTCGTGTTAACTTATGGTACCTATCAGTGGTATCAATCGCCATCTAGTTGGGTGAAACCTTTTGTTTTTGAAGTTCATAGTTGGTACGCGTGGGTTTAACATTATACACTTTACATACGCTTAAAACTTTCATTTTTTCACTTGTAAACTCAAGATTCTTATGGGTTAAGGTTTATTTGGTGTTAAAGTTTCAGTTTTTTGAAAAACGTTTCAAACTTTATGTGTTTAAAGTAGTTTTTAAGCTTGGATTTAGATACGTGTACTTTCTTACGCGTAAGATTGAAAAATTCTTTGGATCATCAAGTTTCATACTTTTGTGTTATTTTGGTGATTTTGAAGCTGTTTCATCATTAAAATCTGGTTTACAAAACGTTTTTGGGCATAAAAATTAGTTTTGGTGAATTTTGTACTTTCTACGCCTAGCAAAACCCTAGTTTTACGCCTAAGCTCTACGCCTAAGTCATTCCTACGCCTAAATAGTTTCCTACGCCTAAGGATTTTCTTCATTGATCTTTAAAGCTGTTGGTTTACTCAGTGTTTACTTGCTTGGATAAGCCTGAAAACACTTCGACTTGTGGATATCTTTTACACTTGGATAAGTGTAAAGGACTTTTGGGTAAAACCCTAAACTTACGCATAAGCTTAAACGCTTACGAGTAAAAGTTAAGTTATTCTTACGCATAAGTTAAATCTTATGCCTAAGGTAATCCTACGCCTAAGTTTCTTACTTCTAAGCATTTAGTTTACGTCTAAGCTTACGTTTCACCTAAAGCTTACGTGTAAGGAGTATTTACGCCTAAGCACTAGTTTACGTGTAAAAGGAAGTTACGCGTAAGAGTCACAGTCTACGCCTAAGCTGGTTTCTACGCCTAAGTGTACTTCATCAACAAACTCAAGTTTCATTCGACTACAAAGATCCATCATCAACACAAGTTTCAAGATGTATCAACCACCATACTCTAACTACTTTCCTCATGAGTATTCTCAACAACAACAACAACAACAACAATTTCAACAATATCCTCAACAACAATTTCAACCACCATCTCAAATGTACTTTCCTCAAGGAGCACAACCTCTTCCACCTCAGATGTCTCAACCAAACCCTCGTCAACAAGTCCAACATTGTAACTACTTCCAATATCAGTTTCCCGCTAAGTATGCTATGAATGTCACAACGCAGAAGGAACCTTCTTGGTTTGCAAAGATGTGTGAAGCTTTAAGCAGCCAACAATCCATTTATGAAGCTGGATCCCTTGATAGACCTCCAATGCTCACTCTCGGAAACTATGATCAATGGGTGATAAGATTTTTTAGGTTTTGTGATCTCAAGAAACCACATGGTAAGTTTTTGAAGAAGGTCATCCTTGAAGGTCCTTTTCAGATGCCTACTATCACTATGCCCGGAGATCCGAATGCTACTCCACCAAGAGATGATGTTACCAACGTTCTCAGCATAATCAACTCACTCTTGAACAACTTCTTCACTTAGAAGCTGATGAACTTGCAATGCAATATATCCTTTTAGGTCTACCCAATCCGATGCCGTAGTGTTGATGTTCAGAAGACTGCTAAAGCAATGTGGGAGCACATTCATCTTCTAATGGAAGGCACTGAACTCAATCAAGAAGACATGGAATCCAAATTTACTTAGCATATGAAAACTTCATGATTGAACCAGGGGAATCATTAGAGTCATACTATCATCAGTTCTCAGACATCATCTGTAACGCCCCGACCCGACAAGGGTAAAGGAATCACAAATAATGGTGTCATATCAAAGCAAACATAAATATCCAAAAGAAGTCTTAACATAAATGCTGAAATAATTCAAGTCAACATGACTTCAATACATAGGTCCCAATGGAAGATAAATTCCAACTTAAATAATCTGAAATAGTAAAGTCTTAAATGGCATCATAAGATCAAAGCTAAATGTCTCTAAGGTAAGTCCACTCATACACTCATCCCAAAGCAAAACCCAGCTCCATTGCTTAGATACCTGCCGCGGAAGAAAGAAATGCGATTGAGCTTCAAAAGCTCGATGAGCAGATATAAAAGCAAAGCAAATACGAAACGATATCGAATACAAAATATAGTGAACGAAAGATAGCAAAACCATAATCATTTTCAGAGTATAAATCAGAATTATCGAATAAGGTTTATAGTTAACTACCACGAGCCCAGAAACATATATCAGATCATAATCATATTCACATAAGGCAACATTTGTAGGGGAGACCTACCAGAGTTATGAAGGGCGTGCATGCACGCAGCATCAATCATCGGATAACAGATAACATATAACAGATAACAGATAACAGATCTAGGATGCATCCATCGCCCTACACGGATATTGACCATAACATATAATTGAGCTCATAACATATAACGGATAAGGGGCGTGGCAGAACATCACTCTCTTGCCCTAGAGTCATGTCGGAGGTGCATCACGACACGGACATGGAACCCCATGACTAGTGAAATATTGGCTCGGGTGTCAAACTATCTTAGGTCAAATCATAATGTCAAAACTGACACAGATCATACTTTATCATAAGGTTAATCATATTTCCAAAATCAGTTTTCATATCATATAGTTCAAAATCGGATGTTTCATAATTGAAATCGGAAGTTTCAAATAAGCAACAGCTCAAACAAAAAGAATGGGGTTCATAGCAAAGGCTTAGGAAACCCTAATATAAAAGCTAACGAAAAAATAACGTTATAAGAAACCTTTCTTGAAAGGTCGAATATCGTACCTTATTCCAAAGCGAATGACCAAAAAGCAAAAATACGGAAAGCAAAGGATCACTCCTTCTTCACAGAACCTATACACATTAATGATCGTACATATTATTTATGATTCCATAATTGTCGAAATGATCTTTTAATGTTTGGTGTTTATATTTAATGTATTTAATGATCCTAATACTTTAGGGTTTTATAATTAAATGAGACTTAAGTGTTTTATAACCAATATTGTAGATTAAGGTTCATTATGTCATTTATTAGAGTTTAGGGTTAAATGTGAAAATAGTTTAAAAGTCATAACTCACACTTGAAATAACGAATTAACACACTTAGTTTTCAAACCCTAATCGACTCTCATTTATGTTCTAGGGTTTTCTCATTCTTTTAATATCATTTTAATACGCATTTACTTTACATGTTACGTCTTTTAATAACTCATCACTTTGACCTAGAATGTATGAAAACAAACCTTTCTTTTCTTGCTTCACCATGCACGGACACACACACGCAAACACTTATTCATACTCGAATCGACTCACACAACTTATTAACTCTTGTTCCAAACATGCATGCACTCGACACAACTATAACATAAAGTTAACGTGACTCTTATATATCGACATATAGCTTTTAACGAAACACACAAGTTACACGTTTCATATTTATTTACGCAATACTTTCATGACTTTAACCCTACGTCGCTTATGCACATATAATACGTCAAATTTTATACCCGTGCATGTTTATGATTTTATGCGACCATATGCGTATTACTTGCTATCTGATTTAAACACACATCGACACACACAACTATATAGTTTCGGAAAAACATGAACACGTAATATGTATACACGACAAGCTCACTTGTTTCACAAAACCACGCATGACTCACGATTTTCTATTCATATGGTTCGGTCTGTTTTGTCTTCGGCTATACATGTTTTAACGCAAATCATACCACTTTACGTATATCACATATTTAACGTTTGCATGTTATATATACTTAACTGATTCATCTATATGTCAATTCAATTCGTGACTCGACATCGTTAAGTTCCGATTCATACATCACAAGTTCAAACATATATTACATTGCATGTAAACATAAGTGAGACGAGAAGAACGTGGTTATACCTTAGCTCGCGTTGGAAACAAACACCACGACACCAAGGGTGTAGCAGCGGCTGTCGATCGGAAAGAAAAAGGAAGAGGCAGGAAGGTTTTGGGGTGTCGAGACTTTTGTAACTAGGGTTCAAATTTGATGTTTTGTGTTTGTATATATAGTGTAGGTACCAATCAGTTCTAGGGCTGGAGGTGTGGGCTTCGGCTCAAACCCAAACCGAACAAAAACATGGCCCAAGTTGGGCTCACTTGGGCTCTCGGCTCAAACAAATGCGGCCCAATGGTTCACAAATAAACGAAAGGCGAGGCCTAACGAACGGCCCAATTATGTTACGCGCGATGTTTAACTTTTCGTCGTAAAATGTCGATTTCTTAAATAGGTTCATTTGGTTTTTAATTATTCATAAGTTAGGTTTTAATTTTCGTTAAATGAACATTAATGTATTTTACGTATTTTATAAATTTTGATTTCAAGGGTAATTTGGTCTTTATTCTATGTTTTAGATTTTCAGGTTTTACAACTCTCCCCTCTAAAAGAAGAATTTTCGTCCTCGAAAATTAAAATGAAACGAAACAAAAATGAAATGAGAACGTACCAAACTATTCAAAGAAATGAGGATAACTGGCTCGCATCGTCTCTTCGGTTTCCCAAGTAGCCTCACGCTCCGGGTGATTTTTCCAAAGAATCTTAACGAACGGAATTACTTTGTTTCTCATGACTCTTTCTTGCCTTTCTAAAATAGCTTCCGGTTCTTCAGATAAAGACATATCGGACTGAATTTGTTCAAGCGGATAAGAAGCAACGTGTAACGGATGATAGTTGTATCCCCTTAGGAGAGATACATGGAAAACGTTATGAACATGCGATAACCGGCGGAAGTGCTAACCGATACGAGACTTCTCCTATACGCTCCAAAATTTCAAACGGACCGATGAATCGAGGAGTGAGCTTGCCCTTGATTCCAAAACGTTTCACACCTCTAAACGGCGAAACTTTCAAAAATACACGATCTCCAATCCGAAACTCTAAATCACGACGATGCTTGTCGGCATAACTTTTCGGCGAGACCGGCCTCCTTCACTTTTCTCTAGCAACAACTACTTTCTCATTAGTGATCTCAATCATTTCCGGACCTTTAATTAAGCGTTCACCTACTTCATCCCAACAAGTAGGTGCTCTACATTTCCTCCCATAAAGAAGTTCAAATGGTGTTGCCTTAATGCTAGCATGCCAACTGTTGTTGTATGCAAACTCTACTAAGCACAAATATTCATCCCAGTACTGAGTCCATTCTAAAGCACAAGCCCTTAGCATGTCCTCTAAGGTCGAATAGTCCTTTCATTGACCATCCGTTTGAGGATGAAATCTTTATCTTGAAATTAAGTCGAGTACCCCAAGCTTTTGCAAACCTTTCCGAAAGCGGGAAGTAAAACGCGGATCTCTGTCGGACACAATAGATGCCGGAGTACCATGAAGCCTAACGATCTCTTGTTGAAAAATTTCCGCCAATCTACCAATACCATAATCCTTTCTAATTGGTAAGAAATGGGCAGATTTGGTTAGTCGATCAACAACTACCCAAATCGCATCATGCTTCTTTCGAGTAAGAGGTAGCCCAGTCACAAAATCCATAGATATCTTATCCCACTTCCATGTTGGAATATCCAATGGCTGTAACAATCCACTAGCCCTTTGGTGCTCAATTTTAACCTGCTGACAAATCATACACTTCGACACAAGCGTCGCCACATCTTGCTTCATGCCATTCTACCGGAAATCTTGCTTCAAATCCCTATACATCTTGGTAGAACCAGGATGGATAGTGAAAGGAGAACTATGAGCTTCAATCATAACTTTCTCGCGAAGTACCGGATCATTAGGAACACAAAGCCTATCTTCATACCATACAATTCCGTCATCATCAACCTTAAACTCCGTCTGCTTACCTTCTTTAACATTTTGCGCCACGGCCCACAGCTCACCATCATCTTTCTGATCTTCTTTAATTTGTAGTATAAGGTTCGACTCCACCTTCATACTAGCCCAGTATCCATCAAAATCTCGTACGCACAACTCAACATCCAAACGCTCTAAGTCACGAAGAATCCTAGGTTCAATCTCTATACTTGCAAGAATGCGATTTACGGCTAAGTCGTCAAAGCAACTACATTAGCCTTACGGATGGTGCTTGAATGTTGGTGTCATAATCTTTAAGGAGTTCTAACCATCTTCTTTGTCTCATGTTAAGCTCTTTCTGAGTGAAAATATACTTGAGACTCTTATGGTCGGTGAATATATCACACGTCTCTCCATACAAGTAATGCCTCCAGATCTTCAACGCGAACACCACTGCAGCTAACTCAAGGTCATGAGTTGGGTAATTCTCCTCATAAGGTTTCAGTTGTCTTGAAGCGTAAGCTATCACCTTTCCATGTTGCATCAAAACACAACCCAATCCTTTCTTAGATGCATCACAGTAAATCTGGAATCCTCCAGAACCAGATGGAAGAGTCAAAATAGGAGCGGACACCAATCTCCGTTTCAACTCTTCAAAACTCTCTTCTCGTTCATCCATCCATACAAACTTTTCACCTTTTCTCATCAGTTGGGTTAGGGGCAAAGCTAAGCGAGAGAAACCTTTAACAAAACGTCGGTAGTAACCAGCAAGTCCTAGAAAACTCCTAACCTCGATCAGCTGTCGTAGGTCTTGGCCATTTAGTGATAGCCTCAACTTTAGACGGATCCATGGTGATACCATCAGTAGATACAATATGACCAAGGAAAGCGACTTGTTTTAACCAGAACTCACACTTCGAAAATTTTGCGTACAACTTTTTCTCGCCTCGAATCTCCAAAACTATCCGGAGATGTTGTTCATGCTCTTCTTCAGACTTGGAGTAAACCAAAATGTCGTCGATGAAAACGATAACGAACTTATCGAGGAACTCATGGAAAACACGATTCATTAAGTCCATAAATACCGCAGGCTCATTTGTCAAACCAAAAGGCATAACGAGGAATTCGTAGTGGCCGTATCTAGTACGAAACGCGGTCTTAGGAACATCTTGCTCCCTCACACGTGGTGGTGATAACCGGATCTCGGATCAATCTTAGAAAAGAACTTTGCTCCTTGCAGTTGATCAAACAAATCATCAATACGCGGAAGAGGATAACGGTTTTGAATGGTAATACGGTTGAGTTCACGGTAGTCGATACATAGGCGCATGCTTCCATCCTTATTTTTCACAAACAAAACAGTGCACCCCATGGAGAAACACTGGGTCGAATAAATCCATTTTCTATCATCTCTTGCAGCTGTTCCTTTAACTCCTTCAATTCTACAGGTGCCATACGATATGGAGCCTTCGAAATTGGTTCAGCACCAGGAATTAACTCAATGCTAAACTCAACTTCTCTAGCTGGGGGAAGACCGGGAAGTTCATCGGGAAAAACGTCGGTGAATTCACAAACAACAAAAAGGTTTTCCATGTTAGGACTCTCCAAAGATGTGTCCTTAACAGACGCCAGAAAACCTTGGCACCCATGAGCAATCATGGTCCGTGCCTTCATAGCAGAAATAAATTTAACAGATTTGAGGGGTTGAGAACCATAATAAACGAATTCAGGGTGTTTTATGTCTCCAAAGATCACCGTTCTAGCATAGCGGTCGATGGAAGCTCTATGGTAAGCCAACCAATCCATGCCTAGAATGATATCAAAGTCGACCATATCGAGAGGATACAGATTTGCATGGCGAATACGATCATCAAAACGAAGAGGGCACTTAACGTATTTATGATCAATGATCATGTGGTTTTTCATAGGCATAGAAATTGATAAGTGGTTTGTTAGTGGTTTGGGGGTCATATTAAGTTTCTTAGCAAATGTGACAGATATAATGGAGTGTGTGGCACCGGTATCAAATAAAGCGAAGACAGTAAAATCACCAATGTAAAGAATGCCCGTAATGGTACGAAGTCGCTCCGCTGATTCGAGTAGTAGCATAAGCGCGTCCAATAGTAGGTGGGGGCTTGATGTAGTTTCCAGGAATTGCCGGGTTCCTCTTAGGGCAATCCTTGATCTTGTGAGTAGTGGAACCACAAGAGAAACATCCACTAGTGGCCTTGAAACACTTGCCGGGATAAGCCTTTCCACAAGTAGTACAGAGAGGTGGGGAGGCAAAACCTCAGTTGTCCTTTCTTTGACCGAGAAGATCCTGAAGCACGACCCGATATGATCCTCGAGCTGTGATCCTTGTTGTAACTTGGTTATTGTTACCTTGATTAGCGATCATTTCCATTTCTACCAGCTGCTCTGCTATCGACTCCTCGCCTCGAGCGCCTAGAGTCCACATTCCTTCCGGACCGACCCGTGATCATAACTCCTATCCACCTGACCCCTCGAATCGTAAATCCTACCAGCATTTCCCTTATAATCACTACTTTGAGTCCTACCTTGAACCCGATCACCATCGCGGTTACGCTTGTTGGAACCCGAAACCTCATGACAGATCTCAATGTTACGAGTGCGTCATTGCGTGGGCCGACACATCCTCATACTCAATATTGGTCGGTCCAACACCCACTTCTTCAGTCCCCACTTGAAGTGCTTGGCTTGGCGCCTACCATCCCCAGCAATCGTTCCCACAAAACTGACCAACCTCATAAACTTGCCCATGTACTCATTTGAGTTCTCATGATCAAAGCGGTAAATCGCTGATATTCCCTCTCATACCTTTCTTTGCTCGGCATCGGGAAGTAACGGTTATAGAAGATAGTCAAACTTCGGCCCAAGTACAAGCAATAGCAAAGACATCTCCTCCTCTTACTGTTTGAGTGCCTTCCACCAATTCAATGCATCACCTTCCAACTTAAATGTAGCCAAACGGGTCTTAAACTCGTCTCCACAACCCAATACTTCAAATAGCTTTTCTATGTGAGTGATCCAGTCCTCGGCCTCAGTGGGAGTAGCGGCAGTGCTAAAAGAAAGAGGCTTGAGCTTACCGAAACGCTCGAGCCAAGTATGAATGCCGACGTGTTGATTTGCTCCACCACTACCCGAAGTACCGTCAGTTTGCGAATGTTGTTGATCACGTGTCATCATCTCGGGTGTGGTAAGACCGAGGAAAAGAGTGTTGAGAGCATTGGCAATCGCAGCATCCAAGTTAGGAGCATCATCGTCTCCATCCAAGTTACCGGTACGACGAGTTTGAACCATCGAGCGATATTCAAGCGATTAGCAAAATGAACAAAGGTGAGATATGAAATGGAAGTACGCAGAAGGAATCCTAAAGTCTACCCAATCCTCACAGGTCATAGCCTAAGTTCTAAGGGTCTCAAAACCGGCTCGATACCATAAATTGTAGCGCCCAGGCCGACAAGGGTAAAGGAATCACAAATAATGGTGTCATATCAAAGCAAACATAAATATCCAAAAGAAGTCTTAACATAAATTTTGAAATAATTCAAGTCAACATGACTTCAATACATAGGTCCCAATGGAAGATAAATTCCAACAGAAATAATCTGAAATAGTAAAGTCTTAAATGGCATCATAAGATCAAAGCTAAATGTCTCTAAGGTAAGTCCACTCATACACTCATCCCAAAGCAAAACCCAACTCCATTGCTTAGATACCTGCTGCGGAAGAAAAGAAATGCGGCTGAGCTTCAAAAGCTCAGTGAACAGATATAAAAGCAAAGCAAATACGAAATGATATCGAATACAAAATATAGTGAACGAAAGATAGCAAAACCATAATCATTTTCAGAGTATAAATCATAATTATCGAATAAGGTTTATAGTTAACTACCACGAGCCCAGAAACATATATCAGATCATAATCATATTCACATAAGGCAACATTTGTAGGGGAGACCTACCAGAGTTATGAAGGGCGTGCATGCACGCAGCATCAATCATCAGATAACATATAACAAATAACATATAACAGATCTAGGATGCATCCATACGCCCACAGCAGATATTGGCCATAACATATAATTGAGCTCATAACAGATAACAGATAAGGGACGTGGCAGAACATCACTCTACTTCCCTAGAGTCATGTCGAGGTGCATCAGCGACACGGACATGGAACCCCATGACTAGTGAAATATTTGGCTCGGGTTTCAAACTATCTTAGGTCAAATCGAGAATGTCAAAAGCCTGACACGAGATCATACTTTATCATAAGGTTAATCATATTTTCAAAATCAGATTTTTCATATCATATAGTTCAAAATCGATGTTTCATAATTCGAAATCGAAGTTTCAAATAAGCAGCTCAAACAAACGAATGGGGTTCATAGCAAAGGCTTAGGAAACCCTAATATAAAAGCTAACGAAAAAATAACGTTATAAGAAACCTTTCTGAAAGGTCGAATATCGTACCTTATTCCAAAGCGAATGACCAAAAAGCAAAAATACAGAAAGCAAAGGATCACTCCTTCTTCACAGAACCTATACACATTAATGATCTTACATATTATTTATGATTCCATAATTGTCGAAATGATCTTTTAATGTTTGGTGTTTATATTTAATGTATTTAATGATCCTAATACTTTAGGGTTTTATAATTAAATGAGACTTAAGTGTTTTATAACCAATATTGTAGATTAAGGTTCATTATGTCATTTATTAGAGTTTAGGGTTAAATGTGAAAATAGTTTAAAAGTCATAACTCACACTTGAAATAACGAATTAACACACTTAGTTTTCAAACCCTAATCGACTCTCATTTATGTTCTAGGGTTTTCTCATTCTTTTAATATCATTTTAATACGCATTTACTTTACATGTTACGTCTTTTAATAACTCATCACTTTGACCTAGAATGTATGAAAACAAACCTTTCTTTTCTTGCTTCACCATGCACGCACACACACATGCAAACACTTATTCATACTCGAATCGACTCACACAACGTATTAACTCTTGTTCCAAACATGCATGCACTCGACACAACTATAACATAAAGTTAACGTGACTCTTATATATCGACATATAGCTGTTAACGAAACACACAAGTTACACGTTTCATATTTATTTACGCAATACTTTCACGACTTTAACCCTACGTAAACTTATGCATATATAATACGTCAACTTTTATACCCGTGCATGTTTATGATTTTATGCGACCATATGCGTATTACTTGCTATCTGATTTAAACACACATCGACACACACAACTATATAGTTTCAGAAAAACATGAACACGTAATATGTATACACGACAAGCTCACTTGTTTCACAAAACCACGCATGACTCACGATTTGCTATTCATATGGTTGATTCTGTTTTGTCTTGGCTATACATGTTTTAACGCAAATCATACCACTTTACGTATATCACATATTTAACGTTTGCATGTTATATATACTTAACTGATTCATCTATATGTCAATTCAATTCGTGACTCGACATCGTTAAGTTCTGATTCATACATCACAAGTTCTAACATATATTACGTTGCATGTAAACATAAGTGAGACGAGAAGAACGTGGTTATACCTTAGCTCGCGTTGGAAACAAACACCACGACACTAAGGGTGTAGCGTGTTGTCGATCGGAAAGAAAAAGGAAGAGGCAGGAAGGTTTTGGGGTGCCGAGACTTTTGTAACTAGGGTTCAAATTTGATGTTTTGTGTTTGTATATATAGTGTAGGTACCAATCAGTTCTAGGGCTTGAGGTGTGGGCTTAGGCTCAAACCCAAACCGAACAAAAACATGGCCCAAGTTGGGCTCACTTGGGCTCTCGGCTCAAACAAATGCGGCCTAATGGTTCACAAATAAACGAAAGGCGAGGCCTAACGAACGGCCCAATTATGTTACGCGCGATGTTTAACTTTTCGTCGTAAAATGTCGATTTCTTAAATAGGTTCATTTGGTTTTTAATTATTCATAAGTTAGGTTTTAATTTTCGTTAAATGAACATTAATGTATTTTACGTATTTTATAAATTTTGATTTCAAGGGTAATTTGGTCTTTATTCTATGTTTTAGATTTTCAGGTTTTACATCATCAATGACTTGGACAAACATAATATCATTATGCCAAGGATTACAATCAGCACAAAGTTCCTCAGCTGTCTTGGTCCCGATTAGGAGAAGTATGTTACATTCATCCGTCAAGCTAAGAATCTTCATCAAGCAACGTACGGATTGTTGTATGACTATTTGAAGCACCATCAAAAGGAAGTAGACAAAGACACAATCATTCGTGGAGTCCCTGCTTCTCCAACACTCCCGGATAATCAAACTCTTGCTTTGTATACCCAAGCATGTTATCCTCAATTTCCAACATTACCAACTGTCTTCACAAAACCACCACAACAAACTGCTCAGATTACACCATATGATCCATCACAGCAAGCACAAGAAACTCAGCTAGTTCCTTACAACAACAACAATACTGATTCAGCACTTTACAGTGAAACTCCAGATGAGGATGCTGAGGCCTTCGATGCATTGAATCAAGGATTTGTAATGATTGATAGAGCCTTCGGAAGATTTGCTAAAAAATTCAACAATCGCATTCGTTTCTCATCAAACACAAGAAATCAAGCTGTTGTTAACAATGGAAGAGTTGAGGTTCAGAACCGTGAAATGGTGCGTCGGATGGGTAGTGGTCAAGGGTTTAATGTTAATGGAAGGAATAACATGGGTGCTCCACAACAACGGGTTCAAATGGTTGATCAGGGAAATGCTCGGTAGGGTTAATGGTCTTCGATGCTACAACTGCAACGAGAAGGGTCATCTGGCTAATGCTTGCCCAAAGCCGAGAACAAGAGGTAGCGCTTATCACAAGGAGGCTTTACTCTTGGCTCTCAAGGATGTTGTTACTCTTGGCATACAATAGAGGTAACGTCACATTTGGTAGTAATCTTAAAGGCAACATCATAGGCAAAGGTAATATCTCTCACAGCTTCCTCATTATTAGAAATGTTGAGCATGTAGATAAGTTAGGATTTAACTTGCTTAGCATCTACTTGAGAGATATCCACACCCAAGATGGCCAATTGACTGATAATCTTCTGAAGCCTATTTTAGACAGAATCAAGAGATTCTGTACTTGTTGCACTGAAGTTTTCAAATTTTGCTTCAAAAGAGTCTTTTAGGTATTTTGGTGGCTTCATTCCTACCAAACCTGGCTTCAATAGCTTGGAATAAGGTCTTTGCATCCTTATGTTTGTTGAAGGTCGGCAAGTGATCATGAGGGATAACCATAAGCAGCAAGCTTCTTGCCTTCAAATCATTCTTTCTCTTCAACCTTTCCTCTGCAGTTGCAGGGCTAGGAATAGTTGGAATCTCTCCTTCTTTACTGACAATAGGCACATGTTTGAAAGAATTGCCAGTTTCTATGATTTCCCATAGATTGTAGTCCAACATCAGGAAGTACTGCTCAATTCTTATCCTCCACATTTCATAGTTGTCCTGTTGGGTTCTGTAAATACCCAAACCCCTTAACCTAGGATTTGAATAGAAAATATCCTAAGTGTTTAGTCAGTTAAACACTAACAGGTCACTGAGTGCATAGTCTTTCAGTGAGCCATCTTTAGGATACTCAGTAAGAGGCAAAAAAGAAGTCTCTCCACTCAGTAAGGCGGAACTTAAAGGGTGAAGACGGAGTCAAGAAGAAGATGGTGGATTCAGTGAGTGATGATAATAACTCACTGAATCCCTAAAACTCCTCACCAGCTACTACTTACTGAAGACAAACTGAAGTAGAAGAGCTGAAGGATCTGAAGAAAACGGTGAATGAGCGGGATAAGTTTGAATCAGATAAGACGAAGTCCTTATCAACCAAAGTCAACTTTCCTTGAATGGCAAACGATCGAGGCTCAATGTCATCAGCGACCTTTGGAAGCGTCTTGTCTCTTACATAAAATAGTCTTTGTAAGCGAGACAAAATACATCAATATTTTGTCTTCGTAATTGTCGATTGTCACTTAGGAAAGAGTTAAAACTCATACTTGTATAAATAGCATAAGAGATGGAGTGAAAGATTTAAGCTTGTGAATTGAAAAAACACACATACACGCAAGCCATCCTTCACTCCTTCAAATACAACTTAATCGGAGATAGCTTTCAGTGGGTACTTGTAGTTGTGCTCAAACTTAGCTTTGAGCTTCGTGAGGAGTTACCAACCTTTGTCATTTCAATCCCAAGTACTGTTCCGCAAGTACTTGGGTAATGTATTCTTCTTTGATTTATTTCTAATAAAGAATATTATGTTGAAAATTAATCAGTGTGTTTTACTTACATCTTATCAGTCATAGATTCACTATTAACTTGTTTTTAATACTTAAACTGTTTTACTATAGTGAATAGGGAACAACATCCCCTGCTTTAAAGTGGGCAGCTAGGCAGCAACATGAGTTTGGTTGTTCTCAAATTTTATTGCTTCTTTTTGGGTTTGAACAAACTCCTCGAATTCAAAGTTTCAGATACACAAACTCTGATACCACTTGTGAGTCCTAAACCTCATATCTATTCACTTAGCTTGTATGAATGTGTTGCCTTGGATGATTCCAAAACAACTATGATTGAAACTTTGCTTGGATGCTAACAAGTATGCGGAAACTACTTGATAACACTTAGAAGAATAACAATCAATAAAACAGTGATAATGGAATGAACACATTTATGACCAACACGCCTCAATATTATTAATTAATATTGCGAATACTGTTTGGTAGTACAAGGGTTTCCAACCTTGAAGCTTTTCTTTAAACACAGACAGATTGATATCTCTACGTATAACCTAGGATCTCCTTTTATAATCTAATGAGTCCTTTACAAGATAACTACACATTTACAACTCATTATTGTATGTATCTTCTAAATACATAAGATATATTCTGTTACAATCACATCAAACGTCTTTTCAAAATAACAGCAGTACTAACAATGAACCAACAGTACTAACTGTCATAACTAACAATTCTAAATTTTTAGTACTGGTACCAACTGTGATAACTCGTAATTTTAGGTCATTTTACAAACTTTGAAAATTTTACTATTCATCTCGGGAATTTACTATTCATCAGTTACTATTAATCATTTTACTATTCATCATTTTTGAAGTCGATTTGATATTCTGAGAACGTATTTCAAAATTTTACTATTCACGAAACATCATTCATTCCCGGAGAAAAATCACTATTCATGATTACTATTCATCATTTGTCGTAAACTAGGTTTACGAGTGTCAAATTCGCGTAACCTTAATGGTTTAGCTGCGAATTCATGAACATATCATCGAGGACATTTCATATAGACTAGATTTAGTCTACATATCATTAGTAACATCATCATCATATTAGTTCATGCATGGTTTTGCATTTTCATTAAACGTATAATTTCCTATTAAATAAACGCTATCACGTAATCATTTATTTTGAACATTTAATCCGACACTTCCAAAATTATCTAATATATTTTTATACTCATATTAAGATTATAAAAATAATATTATTAGTTTACCCCGTGTTTTAAATTTATTTTGTATATAAATTGTTATATTTATATAATTACGACGGTTTTCGTAAATACTACTCGATAATTATTATTTCACTAATTTTTTGTAAGAAATGTATTTTTATAATTTTTACGACTTCAAAATATTTTATTTTGTTCCGTTAAAATTTATTTCTAGCTAACGCTACCTCAAATATCTATTTTAACTTACAAGTTACGAATTATACTTATACATTTATACATTACTTAAACAAAATGCATCATCTTATTTTCTTTCTCATTCTTGTCAACACAAAGACATGACTCAACACCAAAAATATCAACTAGCTAAGTACTAGACGTTACACATGTATTTGTATTAATTATATACTAATATCTAACACATACATACACATACATAAGGTGAAAATAAAATATCACTCCTCATTTCCATCTCTTATGAACCGGCCATAGAGAAGAACCAAGAATGAACCAAAATTTTTGCAAGATCAAGCTAAAATATAAACACTAGTATACTCTTAATCAAGGTTTTGAAATAAAAACCTAGGGCCCGTTTTGTTCGGCGGAATCCTAAGGATTCTGGTGGAATTGGAATTCAATTCCATTTCATAACGTGTTTGGTTGAAAAATTTAAAGAATTTGGAATCTGAATTTCATTCCTTACTGTGTTTGGTTGGCAAACGGAATGGAATGAAATTCCTTCAAAATCCCATATATATGGAATTCAACATTCCATGGCACTATGAGAGGGATTGTTTACAATTCCATGAAATTCATATTATCTTTATCATTGTCATTGTCATTATTATTATTATTATTATTATTATTATTATTATTATTATTATTATTATTATTATTATTATTATTATAAAGTGATGGTTTATAATAAAAAATAAACAAATAAATAAATAATAATAATAATAATAATTATTATTATTATTATTATTTTATTTTTATTATTATTACTTTTATTATAAAAGATCATTATTTTATTACTATTATTATTATTATTATTATTATTATTATTATTATTATTAATATTTGATGAGTGTGTAAATACTCATCATTTTTGTATAAAATAAACTGCAAAATCATCTGAAAATACTCAGAAACACATCAAAATGATCAAAATATCACAAATCAGTGTTTTATGTGTTTCAAATGCAAAATTATCAAAATCAGATGAAAAACATTTCAAAGTTGCAAAAATTGCAGTTTCAGTCCCCCAAGTTTCAAAAATTGTCAAAAATAGTCCCTGAGCCATAATTTCAAAAGATAAATCACCAAAGGTCCTTTTAAAATCATAAGTTGTCAAATTTAGTCCTTTGGTGAAAAATATACAAAGTTTGAGAAATTTACAAAATGGTCCTCCAAGTTTGAAATTTGGCAAGATTGGCCCCTGGAATTTTGAAATTGGCAAGTCTAGTCCTTATACTTTTTGAAAAGTGTCATTTTCAGCCCTTGGATCAAGTTTGATGAATTGGCAGATTAGGTCCTTGCATTTTCAGATTTGTCAAGAAAGGTCCTTATGTGTTATTAAAACCTTTTTGACCTCTTGGACCCTTGTACCTCCTTTTGACCCCCTGCCAACTTAACCCACTTGACCCCTTGAACCCCTGTGGTCAAAACAGTCAAACAAACACACCTTTCCCACCTTTCCCACCTTTCCCTCTCCCATGTCTGCTACTCCATCTCCAGCCACCAACACAAGCCACCAACTCACCCTATCTCCTTTCCATGTCCCCCCTCCTCCAACTAACTTCCAAGGATCAATTAATGCACCCCTTACCCACCATATCAACCCCAACTGTTAAAAGAGATTTGGCGCCAAAATACCATTCAAAGGCCAAGATTATTTTCAAGCCATCCAATGGCTAGGAAAGAGTTGGGAACTGCTCAGAGATGAAAGAGAAAGGCCTTGGGTTATAAAAGACAGCATTTGGAAGCAAGTTGGATAGTTTTTAGTTTTTATTTTACTTTTAATGTCGTTTTTTATGTAAAAGCTTTAGTTTAGTATCAAGTTTGTAATCTTTTGTTAAATTTTGTTAACTTAAAGTATTTAAGTGTTTTAAAACTCAATTCAAGTATCAATTTTCAGTTATTGTTACAATTCTCATTTTGTATCCACTGTTGAAAATTTCTATCTTTAAATCTTGTATGCTAGCTCTTATTAGCTTATTCTTAAGCTTAAATAGATTCATTTAAACATGGTAACTTGTTATAAGCTTGTGCTCAAATTCTAAGCTACATTGGATATTGGTCAACGAAAGTCAAAATGGGTCAATATGGCAATGGAATTGGTCAAATGGTGAAGCAGCTATGGAAATGGGTTGATTTAGGTCTAGTGGGTTGATTTAAATAGGTTAGAGATCTTGGTTCATTTGGTTTTGCAAGCTATAGCAGCTTTGGACTTTTGTAAGTCATTTTCAAGTTTCTTTGCACTATTTGATTTTGTAGTTAAAACTGGTTCCAATCTGTCTTTACAGTGGTGTTTAGGTTAAATAAACTTAGATTGATCACAATTACAAGTTGGTTAAGAGTTTGGGTCAGTTTGAACTCTTAGCGAGTTACAAAAGGGTGTTTGGTTTTGCTAAATTTTACGTCTCAGAGGCCGATAAGTAGTTAAGGTCTTTTGGTTTATACTTGTGTAGTGTGTCTTAGCTCAAATCTGTTTTAGTTTTGGTCTGCATAACCACCAAAGTCAAAATACAACTTAATCAATCTCAGCAGTTAATCTGTTGAGATTTTTGAAAAATCAAAATCTTGGATTGTGTTTAAAAGTAATTAACAAAGGTTGTTATAGCTTCATTACATCATTTAACTTCAATATCAAGCATAAAAATTGGATCAAACTTCACTTTAGTCAAAGTTCTATCTGTTTCAAAAGTCAAAATGTCAAAAATCTTGTTTTGTGCGGATATTGCAGATTATGTACACGAGTTTCATTAGAGGTCTTTAGGTCCTGATTTTTAGTTTCCAAGTAGTTCACTAGGTGGTTTCCAAGATCTAATATCTGTTTTTGCTTTAAACTTTCTGGATAAGCTTGTGTACAAGCCCAAAGTAAGGGGATTGCCCTGCTCCCTGTCTCAGCATCGGTGAGATTTTCTCGATTTAATGCAAGTGTACAGAGCTCATAAGAGCTCACCATGGCCTCATTTTTGGTTTAAGTACTCTCAACCAGGTCTTTTTCAAGTCCTAATTGGTAGTTTTCGATGTAGTGCTTATTTGTAGCTTGTGCTTGTGCTTAAACACGGCACCCTAGCAAGTGATTTTAGCTTATCATCATAACACCAAATCTGTGAAATATTGCTTATCAGTAGTTATAGCCTGTTGTTTTTAAGTGCATTAGGGTATATTTAGCTTATTATAGCTTCTTTTAACAGTTGGTGGCTTGTCTTAATCATTTGGCTTATCTAGTGCTTATTTCAATAAGCACTCTCACATCAGTTCCATAATCTTGTACACAAGCACTTGTTTTTCCAATTTTCATAGCTTCCTAATATAATTTTAGACTTTTCCTGAAATTTTCAGATTTTTCTAAGTTGTTTTGCTATTTTTCTTGATTTAATCTAGTTTTTAAGCATTTTTAAATAGCATTTAATACAAAAAATTCAGAAAAGGTTCAAAAAAATAAGTTTTCATTTTTCTCAGGCTTAGATAAATATAAAAAGTAGAAAAAGTAATTTTCTAGATTTTTCATAGTTCATTTGGTAATTTTTAGTAATTAAATTAGTTTTTAATAGTTTAAAATTCCTAGAAAATAGATAAACAGTCATAAAAATACAAAAATAATTTTAAAAAGTTTATTTTGATATTTTAGACTTTTCCAAGTCTTAATCTTATTTTTCTAGCCTTATTTCACATTTTCTTGTATTTTAGGTAATTAATTATTAGTTAAAAATAGTTTTTAATTAGATAAATAGTTATAAAAATAATTTTCTTTTTTCTGAATATTTTCTTATATCATTAGGATTGTAAAAACATCATTTTCATATTTTTAGGGTTAATATTGCTTTAGTTTCACTTTTTTTTAATTTATGCGTCGTAGATTTTAATTCGGTTTAAGTAAAAACATAAAACAAAAACATCATTTTAATTTTAGTGATAGCGTTTATTTAATAGATTTTATCTTTTTAATTTCCTCTCATTTGCATTTTAGCCTTTGTATTTGTTTGATATTTAGTAGTTATAATCATCAATTCAATTCCTTTTTCGTTCAAACTCCTCGATCACTATCGTAGATTGATCCATTGCATAGCTTCATTTGGGACATAACGACCGGGGAGACCCTATACTCCTCGATCTTCATTGCATTTGTGTCGAACTGTTTTAAATGCATTACGGCTGGTCATTCACAAGTGACCGGTTTTGTGTGATTAGACTTGACGGTTTTCTTATGCAGATCAAATTTTACGGCCATTGCGGGATGTGCTGATTATCTATCGTCTAGCAGATTAGTTGTTTGAATCCTCACTCTTTGTTTATATCATCCATCTCTATATATATATATCCATATTTTTCTTAAAAATCCAAAAACCCAAAAACATCCAAAAGCATTATAAAACACAAAATATTTTCTCTTTTGTTTATATATATGTATCAAAAATAAAAATACAAAAAGAATCGTCGTTTTCTTTAATAATTAACAACTTAAAAGATTACCACCGAAAACCAAGGCAGTGCACTACCTAACTGGGGGTGCGACCATAATAAGTTCTCGAACTAAAGATATAAAACTTGCCTTTGTGTCCTTGTGATTGGTGTACCTTTTTCAAAGAAGCCATTCATCTTGGATTATTGGTTAAGTTCACCGTTGTTTTGCCTCGATTTTGTGTTAATTGATTTTGTTGTGATATCGACGTTTCAGAACCAGAAAACCCATAAAGATTCTTCTCACACCACCATTTTTACAAACGTCTTCATAATTCTCATTCTCATCTGAAAGAATTTCATAATTCCATTTCTCTCCTTAACTCTGAGGTCCCTTAGAGTTAACTCTAATGCATGCACTTCGTTCTTCTAGATCATTGAGTCCTTTCGTGATCTAGCGAGAAATTCCAAGGCGGCGTTCGTAGGCGTCTGCCCAAATAGTCGAACCGAGATTCGTACTATTTCTAACATCACCATGGCGGACGAGCGTACTATGGCGAAATGCTCCGGGCACCCACCGAGGGTTATGGAGATGCCATCGTTTTACCGTTATCAATTCGATCACCGAATTGAAGACACATTTGATCCAACTTGTGTCTACAAATCAATTCCGCGGGTCGATCGAGGCGACCCGTATGCACACATCCGTTGGTTTAACAAGTTGACTTCAACTATCAATTTCAAGGATGTGCCACAAAATGTGATCAAGTTGATGCTATTTCCATTCTCACTCGGGGCCCGGATTTGGCTGGAAAAAGAACCCCCTCGATCCATCGAAACATGGGAGGATCTTGTTCAAAAGTTTGTCAACTATTTCTTTCCTCCATCAAAGACGACTAATTTTAAAAATGAAATTTACGGATTTTGTCAAAATTTCAATGAGAATTTTGGAGAGGCATGGGAGAGATTCAAAGATCTCCTCAGGAAATGCCCCATCATGAATTCACGGAGCTTCAACAAGTCAATATCTTTTACAATGGGTTGAACGGTAAAGATCAAGATTCCTTGAGCGCATCCGCGGTGGAAATATCTTGAATCGTAAACCTAAAGATGTGCTTGAAATTTGCGAGAGTAAATCAAAAGTTCCTTTTTCTCTCAACAAAGTCAATGTTCCGAACACTCCTGCTTCTTTATCCGGTAACTCTTCGAGTTAGCGCTCGTTAGCCGCTCTAACGGATATGATCCAGTGTATGATAAAAGAGGTGAAGGAAATCAAAAGCGAAATTCATAAGCCCGAACCGTCAAAGCGTAAACAAGGTGTGTGAAAATTGTAGTGGTCCACACGCGTATTATGATTGTCAAGCAACCGATGCTTCTTTTTACCAAGCTCACAGTAGCCCGGTAAACCACAATCAATACCGACCACGGTGATACTCACTACGTGCACCTAGCGGTATGACACCACACAGTTTTCCTCCTGTGCAAAACCATGGCAATCAAAACCATGGCAATCAAAATCGCTTTGTTTCGAATCAAGGACAAAACTTCAATAACTCTCAAAATTTCAATCAGAACCGGAACAATGTCAACCAACATTATCAAGCTCCAAATCAGCAAGGTTATCAACAACCTTTTCAAGCTCCTAATCATCAAAGTTATCAACCACCTCCTCAAGCTCCCATGCCCAATGACTTCATGAAAATGAAGGAGTCAAACATGCGTTCTATGCAAACTTCGGATCAATAACATGAGAGGTGAGCTAAAGGAAATTGATACCACATTGTCTCGGCAGACAAATGAGTTGAAGAATATGATGAGTAGTTTCATGAACATGAATATGAACAAAGCTTCACCATCTTACGGGGACTCCCTAGCAATACTATTCCCAATCCTAATGCCGAGTTGAAAGCCGTCACCACTGCGTGGTGGTAAGACGCACAATGGACCTCACGACTCCTATGCCCCTCCTCCTGTGGCATTTAGTCAAGTTACCAAGGAGACAAAGGACAAGGTGCATTATTCAAGCCCACGAAGTACCATGCCACGTCCCACCTTCCGGTAGTCCAAGCTTCAAGTCCGGAACCCAGTTCCGAAGAAAAATCCTGAGCGAAATACCTTCCATCCCGGCTCAAAAGTCTAGTCAACTTCCTTACCCATCAAGAATGAATGATGAGAAGCTCAAAGACAAAAACAAAGAGCAAATGGAAAAATTTTTCCAAATCTTCAATGAGCTCCACTTTGATATAAGCTTCGTTGATGCTCTCGTTCTTATGCCTAAATTTGCATCCGGCAAAGGCTTACTCACCAACAAAGATAAGCTATCTAGATGGCGAAAACCCTCTAAATGAGCAATGCTCAGCGGCCATTCTTAATAAGCTTCCCGAAGAGCTTGAAGACCATGGTTCTTAATCCCGTGTGATTTCTTGGGGATGTTTCAATGCTCGCCTTGGCGATCTTGGCGCTAGCATTAACCTCATGCCACTCGCAGTATGGAAGAAACTGTCTCTTCCTGAACTTTCATCCACTCGTATGACACTCGAGCTAGCGGATCGTACCGTAACTCGTCCACTTGGGATAGCCGAGGATGTCGTGATGAAAGTGGGAAAATTTCACTTTCATTCTGACTTTGTTGTAGTAGACTTCGATGCAGATCCTAGAGTTCCCCTTATCTTAGGGAGAGCTTTCTTAAGAACGAGTCGTGCTCTGATCGATGTGTTTGCTGAAGAGTTGACCATACGGGTTGACAACGAAGAGCTCACGTTAAATATCAACCAGAACTTCAAACCTCTGTACAACAGAGTGTTGCCACAATTGATCAAAGATCTGAAAGATTCAATGCAACACTCTCAAACTTCACGGGTAAGAGGAGTCATGAAAACGTTGAGCTCAAAGCTTTAAAATTACCCCTGGTTCAAACAAATGGTTTGAAAGTTGTACCCGGGAAGTCAAGAGTGTTCTTGATGATGATGATGATGATCTAGAATCGGAGACTTCATCGGAAGTGGTGGAAACTGCTAGCTCTAAGAGCACTCCACTTGTCCCACCTCGGCATCGGTTTGTCGCATCGAGATTGTTAAGTCGTGGATGAAACCAAACTCTCTTCGATTTCATCTCGGTTGGATGATGATGTTTGTGATCCAATGGGAGACATTCTCCCCATTGATGAATTGCTCCAAAATGATCCATCATCTTCTAGTCTTATTCCCGACTCTTCCATCCCTTCTCTCACTCCTGATGAGGAAGATGACAACTTTTGGAATGAAGTCGATGCATTTCTTAGTGATGAGTCAATTCCAACGGGAATTGATAACACTTACCTTGATCCGGAGGGAGACATCCTTTCTCTGGAAAGTTTGTTGATTGAAGAACCGTTTCCCACTCCCCCTCCCGGACATCTTCTTGACAATCACCATCTAAGCTTCAAGTTTAAGCTTAAAGATGTCAAAACTGGTGATTTACTTCTCTCTGCTGAGGAATGGACATGCATTCTTATGTACGTCTTTATTCCATTCTTCACAGATGGTGTGGTTGCTCTTTCCCTTTTCTCTTTCGGGAATGAGGACACCATCTTTGACCCCGGTATCATCCTTTATAGTTTCTACTATTAAAAATACCGAGGTTATATCTCATCGGTGTGGAACTTTCTGATGTTCATATGTTCCTTAACATTGTGAACGAAAGTCCGTTCGAGATTGGTTTTCCACGTTACTTTCCCCATGAACAAATGAATTGGAGGTCGAGCTAGCGACTCGGGAATCAAAAACAGTAGCATGCCATATGGGTTTTCACCCATATTTCTGTCTTCTTACCTCTTTCTACCACCCTAGTGTGGGGGGGTTGCCCACATGTTTCAAAAAGCCTTTCTAAATAATGGCCGTAGTATTTCCCTTTTTCGTTCTTTGTTTCGGCATAACCGCCGGTACTTTGAATATTGGGGGCAATATTCATTTCTAAGTGTGGGGGGGATTCTCACGAATTTTATCATATAATTATACCGCCTAATTCCCCCGTTTTTGGCCAAAATTTTTTGGAGTAAGTGTTTTGCACTTACTCAATCGGTTATCAGATCCGCCATGTCAGTAAGACAAAAGGATTAGCTAATCGAGAGCAAACGGCTCTTGGTAAAGATTTCTCAAATCCGTTTATATGGCTTGCAATTTGCCCAAAATTGTATGGTATTCAACTCACCATATCCTAAAAAGTGAAGAGTTGGCTAGCCCGATAGTTTATGGCTTGTGGTAAAGGCAGTGGAAAAACCATAATTGGTATTCGGCTCACCAAAGATAATGTTGATAATTTATCTAAGAGTTGGCTAGTCCGAAGTACGGCTTCGGTAAAGACACATCAAATCCGTTATATGGTTTATGATTTGCCAATAAATCAGATGGTTATCGATGTACCATGGTTCTTGCTTGAACTGAAACATTTGGCTACTCCAGAAGTAATGGCTTTTGGTAAAGAGTTTAAAATCCATTATGTTTTCTCAAATCATTGCTAGGGACTAGCAATATCTCAATGTGGGGGATTGATGAGTGTGTAAATACTCATCATTTTTGTATAAAATAAACTGCAAAATCATCTGAAAATACTCAGAAACACATCAAAATGATCAAAATATCACAAATCAGTGTTTTATGTGTTTCAAATGCAAAATTATCAAAATCAGATGAAAAACATTTCAAAGTTGCAAAAATTGCAGTTTCAGTCCCCCAAGTTTCAAAAATTGTCAAAAATAGTCCCTGAGCCATAATTTCAAAAGATAAATCACCAAAGGTCCTTTTAAAATCATAAGTTGTCAAATTTAGTCCTTTGGTGAAAAATATACAAAGTTTGAGAAATTTACAAAATGGTCCTCCAAGTTTGAAATTTGGCAAGATTGGCCCCTGGAATTTTGAAATTGGCAAGTCTAGTCCTTATACTTTTTGAAAAGTGTCATTTTCAGCCCTTGGATCAAGTTTGATGAATTGGCAGATTAGGTCCTTGCATTTTCAGATTTGTCAAGAAAGGTCCTTATGTGTTATTAAAACCTTTTTGACCTCTTGGACCCTTGTACCTCCTTTTGACCCCCTGCCAACTTAACCCACTTGACCCCTTGAACCCCTGTGGTCAAAACAGTCAAACAAACACACCTTTCCCACCTTTCCCACCTTTCCTCTCCGTATGTCTCTACTCCATCTCCAGACCACCAACACAAGCCACCAACTCACCCTATCTCCTTTCCATGTCCCCCCTCCTCCAACTAACTTCCAAGGATCAATTAATACACCCCTTACCCACCATATCAACCCCAACTGTTAAAAGAGATTTGAGCCAAAATACCATTCAAAGGCCAAGATTATTTTCAAGCCATCCAATGGCTAGGAAAGAGTTGGGAACCGCTCGAGATGAAAGAGAAAGGCCTTGGGTTATAAAAGACAGCATTTGGAAGCAAGTTGCATAGTCTTCTAGTTTTATTTTTCTTTCTTATGTCGTTTTTTATGTAAAAGCTTTAGTTTAGTATCAAGTTTGTAATCTTTTGTTAAATTTTGTTAACTTAAAGTATTTAAGTGTTTTAAAACTCAATTCAAGTATCAATTTTCGATTATTGTTACAATTCTCATTTTGTATCCTTTGTTGAAAATTTCTATCTTTAAATCTTGTATGCTAGCTCTTATTAGCTTATTCTTAAGTTTAAATAGATTCATTTAAAGCTTATGGTAACTTGTTATAAGCTTGTGCTCAAATTCTAAGCTACATTGGATATTGGTCAACGAAAGTCAAAATGGGTCAATATGGCAATGGAATTGGTCAAATGGTGAAGCAGCTATGGAAATGGGTTGATTTAGGTCTAGTGGGTTGATTTAAATAGGTTAGAGATCTTGGTTCACTGGTTTGCAAGCTATAGCAGCTTTGGACTTTTGTAAGTCATTTTCAAGTTTCTTTGCACTATTTGATTTTGTAGTTAAAACTGGTTCCAATCTGTCTTTACAGTGGTGTTTAGGTTAAATAAACTTAGATTGATCACAATTACAAGTTGGTTAAGAGTTTGGGTCAGTTTGAACTCTTAACAGGTTACAAAAGGGGTGTTTGGTTTTGCTAAATTTTCTGTCTCAGAGGCCTGATAAGTAGTTAAGGTCTTTTGGTTTATACTTGTGTAGTGTGTCTTAGCTCAAATCTGTTTTAGTTTTGGTCTGCATAACCACCAAAGTCAAAATACAACTTAATCAATCTCAACAGTTAACTGTTGAGATTTTTGAAAAATCAAAATCTTGGATTGTGTTTAAAAGTAATTAACAAAGGTTGTTATAGCTTCATTACATCATTTAACTTCAATATCAAGCATAAAAATTGGATCAAACTTCACTTTAGTCAAAGTTCTATCTGTTTCAAAAAGTCAAAAATGTCAAAAATCTTGTTTTGTGCAGATATTGCAGATTGTGCACAGGTTTCATTAGAGGTCTTTAGGTCCTGATTTTTAGTTTCCAAGTAGTTCACTAGGTGGTTTCCAAGATCTAATATCTGTTTTTGCTTTAAGCTTTACGGATAAGCTTGTGTACAAGCCCAAAGTAAGGCCAGTTGCCTGCTCCCTGTCTCAGCATCAGCTGAGATTTTCTCAGTTTGTGCAGCAAGTGTACAGAGCTCATAAGAGCTCACCATGGCCTCATTTTTGGTTTAAGTACTCTCAACCAGGTCTTTTTCAAGTCCTAATTGGTAGTTTTCAGTGTAGTGCTTATTTGTAGCTTGTGCTTGTGCTTAAACCTGGCACCCTAGCAACTGATTTTAGCTTATCATCATAACACCAAATCTGTGAAATATTGCTTATCAGTAGTTATAGCCTGTTGTTTTTAAGTGCATTAGGGTATATTTAGCTTATTATAGCTTCTTTTAACAGTTGGTGGCTTGTCTTAATCATTTGGCTTATCTAGTGCTTATTTCAATAAGCACTCTCACATCAGTTCCATAATCTTGTACACAAGCACTTGTTTTTCCAATTTTCATAGCTTCCTAATATAATTTTAGAGTTTTCCTGAAATTTTCAGATTTTTCCTAGCTGTTTTGCTATTTTTCTTGATTTAATCTAGTTTTTAAGCATTTTTAAATAGCATTTAATACAAAAAATTCAGAAAAGGTTCAAAAAAATAAGTTTTCATTTTTCTCAGGCTTAGATAAATATAAAAAGTGAAAAAAGTAATTTTCTAGATTTTTCATAGTTCATTTGGTAATTTTTAGTAATTAAATTAGTTTTTAATAGTTTAAAATTCCTAGAAAATAGATAAATAGTCATAAAAATACAAAAATAGTTTTAAAAAGTTTATTTTGATATTTTAGACTTTTCCAAGTCTTAATCTTATTTTTCTAGCCTTATTTCACATTTTCTTGTATTTTAGGTAATTAATTATTAGTTAAAAATAGTTTTTAATTAGATAAATAGTTATAAAAATAATTTTCTTTTTCTAAAAAGTTTCTTTTATCATTAGGTTTGTAAAAACATCATTTTCATATTTTTAGGGTTAATATTGAGTTAGTTTCACTTTTTTAATTTGTACGTCGCGTAGATTTTAATTCCAGTTTCGTAAAAACATAAAACAAAAACATCATTTTAATTTTAGTGATAGCGTTTATTTAATAGATTTTATCTTTTTAATTTCCTCTCATTTGCATTTTAGCCTTTGTATTTGTTTGATATTTCTGTAGTTATAATCATCAATTCAATTCCCTTTTTCGTTCAAACTCCTCGATCACTATACGTAGATTGATCCATTGCATAGCTCGCTGGGACATAACGACCCGGGGAGACCCTATACTCCTCTGATCTTCATTGCATTTGTGTCTGAACTGTTTTAAGTCTGTTACGGCTGGTCATTCACAAGTGACCAGTTTGTGTGATTAGACTTGACGGTTTTGCGCAGATCAATATTTATATTTTATTTTTATTATTATTATTTTTATTATGAAAGATCATTTAATTATTATTATTATTTTTTATAAACAACCAAGTTATTAAGATTTAAAAGTTACTATTTATTTAAAATTGAATATTAGTTATTATTTATTTAAAAAAAATTATTATTATTATATTTATAAATTATTGTTTATTTAAAATTAAATATAATTTATTTATAGCTTACTTTATTAATTTATACTTTAAAAAATACAATTGTATTTTATATAAAAAAAATATTTATTTTATATATTAGTTTATATAATATTATTTAAAAAATTATTATTATAATTTGATAAGTAATTTATTTATAAACTATTATTTAGTTTATTAATCTTAAACTAAAATTAAGTTTTAAATATTTTAATATAATTGTTTTTTCTCATTTCATTCTTCCAACCAAACATGCGCTAGTATTTGCAAATTTCAATTCCGTCAGATTTTAAATCCTAAGGATTTTAATTTCTAACATTCCATTTCTTCACATTCCAATTCCTTAAACAGATTCCAATTCCGTCAAAAACATTCTGCGAACCAAACGAGCCACTAGGGTATTAGGAAAAACCTTGTTTTTTAAACCTCATCACTACACTAGTAAGCATTTCATGATCATTTTTATTCTTCCATATTCATACTTTGGTCATTTGTATCATGCTTGAAGAAAACATGCAAGTTATATGATTATCTATACCACTTTATTTGTTTTTAAGTACTTATAATGAATATATATCATCTTATAATTATCCCTTGAAACATATCATTTTTGATGATGTCTAGAAATCCATGACACCCTAAGAAGGTGTATGGTAGGTTTATAATAGCTTTGGCGTTGATTTGAAGTGGTTAGAATAAGTATTACGCGAGAAAAATCACTTTCGACAACTATAAATAAGGGTCTCTAAATCTGGAAATTTCGAAAGTTTACAAAATATTTTGGGCTAGATATTCAGAAAATATACTTTAAAACGAAAACGTGGTCGCTTGAACGGGTTAAAACGGAGTTATAACGAAAAAGTTATGCTATTTTCAAGTTTAACGACGAAAACTATATTTTCCGGAAAATTCAGCATGCTGTCCAGATTTTTAAGGGTTAAAAATGAGTCTTAAGCGTTATCTAAATGAGTCGATTTATCAAAAATATATTAGTATACTTTAACACGAAGCTAAGGACATATAAAACGTAGAAAACGGACTTATAACGACTAAGTTATTCACATTTTAAACAAGGTTGTCGTAACTTTTATTATAAGTATAGAACATATATTTTTCCTATTAGACAAAAACTAGTTGCCGCTAAGGACCATGTTGAGGGTCGTTTTTAACATCGATAGAATACTTTTTAGAAAACGATGTCTTCTAGTAAAAGTAAGTTCACCTAGCCTATTTTCCAAAAATGTCCAACCGTTCGTCAAACGGAGTTGTAACAAATAAAATACGGTCACTCAAACTTTGCCGAAAACTACCCTTAAACTATATTTTTAGTACAAGTACCTCACTTTACCTATGTTTTTCTCCATGATCGAGACCTCTATGATGAAAATTTAAAAGCTAAAACTTTGAGATAATGCTACAAGCTTTCCAAAACCGTTGAGTTTGTTTCCTAACACTCGATATACACCATTTTACGACTAGCTTTTCGAGGCCATTTTGTCACTTTTTATGAATTGTCAAATGACATTGTTTTACGACGAAAAGTTATAATTTCATAATAAATCATTAAATGATTATTGTAGGATATCATTTCAACGAAAATACTTGTAAAGTAATTTATAAATTGTCAAGACGTTATAAGATTATTTTTCGACGATAAACGTTATTTTCAAAAATTCACAAGTGGTATAGATATCATACGAATTGCATTCATAATATTACATCATGACTTATTATACATCATATCAATCATAATAGGTCACGGTTAAAGATTCACGCTACATATCAGTGTACTCACTTTTGCCATCACATCATTGTACCAAGTGAGTTTTCATAGCCCCATTTTCAATTGTTTTGTACTATTTTTGGGGGAGATACATGCTCAACTATTTTCATTTACTTTCATAAGTACTCTAATCTTTTAAGGATTACCGTGAGTTTTCATAGCCTCATTTTCAATTGTTTTGTACTATTTTTGGGGGAGATACATGCTCAACTATTTTCATTTACTTTCATAAGTACTCTAAACTTTTAAGGATTACCGTGAGTTTCGTAGCCCCTACTTTTGTATGTTTTGAACTATTTTGGGGGAGATACATGCTTAACTATTTTTCACAAGTACTTTAGATTTTTAAGGATATCTTCTATCATGATCACCATCGTTTCAAAACCGAATGTTGTACTATATCAATTGTTCTTGTTTGCGTGCTATAGTTCTACGTCGAATAATGTGCTATATCAGTTGACAACTGATACATTGAGTCATGTACTATTGATTATGTGCTATGGTTCTACGTCGAGTTAGGTACTATTGTGAATTCATTTGACATCTTGTGCTTGAACATAAACTATACATATTTTGGCAGTGGGTTGTAAACACACAAGTTGCAAGTTTTGTATGGGCGGAACTTGGAACTGAGTGGATTTGCAATGTCTTTGCTGCATGAACATTCTTTAAAGGTTTTCTTCATGACAACGCAAACTCTATGAACTCACTCAACCTTTGTGTTGACACTTTTAAGCATGTTTTATCTCAGGTATCTAAAGCATGCACTTCATGGCATGCATGTGGACTTATCATAGAGTCGTGGTGATGACGCGTCTCACATGGGATTTATGCACTTTAAAAACATCGTTTGGTTTGTAACAAACTTATTTCCGCACATGATGATTTTCATTTGGGGCCTATACTTTGTAAACTCTGATTGTTTTATTAAATCAAACGATGTGTTTTCCAAACGACACTTTAGGTCGTTCGATATAACTGTAACTTTGATGCTATGACAGTCATCCCCCAGGAATTCCATTCCGCTGCAAAACAGGTAATTTGGAGGTGTGACACCAACAATACTAACTCAAAGCTGGCAGTACTAAGTGTTGGTCTTCTAATTCCCAACAAAGTTAGAAGCAATAAGCTTACGGGATGAAGATGCAATTCTACAAGCTAGTGTGGAATCGACTACTACACAAAATGGTATCACTTATAACTTTTCTTTTATTTCTATTACTAACGACGTTGTTAGTTTTCCCAAACAGGTTGCCGAAACTGTGAATGAAGATGTGCAACCTTTAACCTCACATATCACCTCCCGATGGTGATTATTCGAAGACGAGCTCTTGGATATCACAGTGATTGACGAGGAAGTCGAATGTGACCCTACAAAGAATGTGGAGGAGCTAGAGCAAATGCTTTTAAAAGACCCTTTTTTTCATTCTCTATGGACGTAAGGGTGCACATGGGCATTGTAGAAATGAATGTGGGATGGAAGCCATTTAGTCGACAACAACACGGAAAGAAATAATCTTCTAAGCCATCAACTAAATCGGGTAAGGACAAAAAGGAAACGGCATCCATTCCAAGGTATGACTCTAATTTATCATTTTCCTATCCTGTAGCAAATTTACACCCTAATGGTGTTTATTGCTATTTTCACCCACACTTGATTTCAAGTGAGGGGATGAATACCTTTTTACTCATTAAATAAGGGTGGAGTCAAGCTCATGACTCGAAAAAAACAAGCGCTTCGTGGGAGGCACCTCATGCCTATGTTTTTATTTTAGTTTTAATTTTATAGGATTTTATGCTTGTTATGTTTTTGCCTTATTTTTGCAGGTTTTTACAATGAAGAGATACATGCGGAGTGTTAGAGGGGCCTCTAATTGGTCTAAAGAAGTCAAGTTTTTCTGAGATTTGCATCAAAGACTTTCTACGGCGTAACTGCATCGTTGTGGTTATGCCGTAACTATTAACCAGCACGCATGAATTGACATGTCACTTGACTTATGGCGTAACTCAGTCGATGAGGTTACGCCGTAAATTATTCCTGATTACAAACCATTTTCAAAAACAATTTCCAAGCTTTGTATATTTGTAGTTAAATGAAATTTGTGGGTGTGTTCCTTGCAAACCCTCACAAGACTTCACTCGTCCACTCGGGACACCGAGTGGTTTAAAAGGCTTGTCGCATATGCTAAATGCAACCATGATTTCTTCGAAAGTGAGTTACGATTTTCATTTTCTTTATTTTTATTACTTGATGTTTTTCTAGTATGATGCATTTGGTTGTCTTAGTGAATTCAGGTAATAAAAGTTTGCTCATGGATCTCAAGGCGAGACACGTTTATTCGTGTATCTTCGATCATTCCGAGCAAATCCAGGGAGTTTTTCGTTCCATTTCTAACCCTTCTTATTTTTACTTATTATGCTTATTGTGACCTAAAAGGGGGGAAGAGATTAGAAATAGATACTCGCTTTATTTTATTTGCCTTTATTTTTCTAGTTTTTAGTGAAAAATGCTTCATCTTTAAATTTTGACATGTTTTTTATTACTTAACTAGATTAATCTAGAATGAGCACACATTTCCCTATTTTTCATTGTGTGAGGATAAGCCTTTCCGTTTTCCCCTTATACATAATTCCATTAAAATGAGTGTGCCGGTGGCTGTAGTAGACTTTAGAACTTGGCCCTGTATTTTAGAGACCGTTATAATGAGCATTACACTGAGTTAACTTGGTGTAATCGGTGCAACTAAGAATAAAGGTAATCTTTATGATTAACCCCAAATAGCCCATCCATTTATGTTATGTATTGTGTATGTTGACTTTTCACATCGATTATTAGTGCACTCATTATTAGTGCAATATACCCCCAGTAAACCCGTCTGAGACATCTTTTCATTTTGTTCACCCAATATATGTTGTTTTGTTACACCTATTGCCTAGCTTAACCTGTAGTTTCTTTAAGTCCATGGTCCGGGCGTTGTTAGTCAATTTTGGTTCCACTGGTGAAAGTCGCGGGTTTTGAATAAAAGGTATTGGAAGAAATTCGGGTTTAGATGATAGTTGATCTCAAGTAGGGGATGCTTGTGTATGTTTCTATCGTTTTTATTCTATCTTTTGTTTTGTCATGTACCTTGTCTTGCATCAAAAAAATGAATGAAAAAAAGAATGAATGTAAGCAAAAGTTTGTTTTGTTAGTTTTGTTTGTAGCTGATGTTAATGTAAATCAGCTTATATGTCATGTAGTATTGTGGTAAGTATTCCCGTCTTGTCCAGCTGGCGCAGTTTTGACATATCCATTTTGATTTATTTTACCGGGTAACTTTATAAACCCGTACATTTCTATCTCACTTTTTAATTTTAGAAAATAATTGTACAATGAGGGCATTGTACATCTCAAGTGGGGGGATGGAAGATAGAAACGAGAGATTATATGATTTTTGGTCTAAATATGTGCTAATTTTACCGAAATTTTAATTTTTTTTATAGCACATACTTTTTTTCATTGATAATGAAAATTGAGTTAATACATCTTATTGCCTAGTTTACAAAGATTATGAGGCACTACGCTACATTTTATATGCATTGACTCGTGTATTAGACGATATTGAAGACCCCTTGACTCTTGACCATCGGTTTTGCTATGGGATTGAATGAAACTAGTGACGGGGCGATTGTGGACCTTAGGAAACTATTTGTTTTGTGTTTTTCAGTTACACCCATTAAATGTTTTCACATGTCTTTACCTACCCTTATTGTCCTTTAATCTCATGCTTCGAGCTTAGGTGAGAAAGCGAGCAATCATTAGTGTCTTGGCCATGGATTTGGTCATGTATCATTGGTTTTGTCCCTTTCGCCATAGCACGCTAGTAATGACTTAAAGAAAAACTCACCCCGTAAGCCTTTATGTTGTGTCATCCCTTCGCCTTTTGAAATAGTTGCATCTATAGACTCTAGTGGTGGAGATTAGTATCTTTGTCAAGCTTATAATAGAATTCTCGCAATGACTGAGTAGTTGAGTGATCACCAAAAAATTTAAAACACATAGATTAGTGAGAGGTGAGTGTGATTTCAATTACCTTTTCGTGAGGTGCTCAGTTTGGAAATTCCTAGCTTAGGTAATTTTTAAACTCATATCTTTCAAGAAATCTTGGGAGATATCTTTTTAGAAATGATTTAAAAGGTATACTTGAGGGCAAATAGAGTTCAAGTATGGGGGATATTTGATAACATCAAATTAGCCAGATATTTCATATATCAAATTCAAGTGTTTATTTCCTCAATTATATTAATATGGTACTTAATTCGTTCATATTCGTTTATATTTACATTTCAGGTTAATTGAGGCATTGGAGCGGAAAAGATACAAGAAAAGGCCAAAAAAGACAAAAACATATTCAGAAGATAGTTATGGCGTAAGTAGCATGATTGACTTACGCCATAACACATATTACAAAGGCCAAAGAATTTTCTAAGTATCATGAAAGTTACGTTGTAACAAATTAATGGGGTTACGTCATAAAAATGTAAGAAATATTAACGAGAGTTTTACGTTCGTAACCTATCCTTAAGATTAGGCCGTAATTTATAAATGTGTTAACCAAGGTGAAGGTTACAACGTAACTTGGTCAATGCAGTTACTCCCGTAAGAAGAGTATAAACAGTGGATAAAACATGCTGACGAAGACCTTCTGGCGTAAGTTGGTAATTGGACTTACTCCATAAATATTTACTTGGGAGCAAAAAAGTTAAAGTCCAGGGACTGAAAGTAAAAATAACAAAGTACGATGGAGGACTAAAGTTGGGCAAATCATATGAAGTTTAATTTATCATAAATACTTGTTATAAAAATAACAAGAACGATTAGGGACTAAAGATGGATATTCATATGAAGTTTATTATGCCACAAGGATTGCATATAATTAATTTAAGAACGATGAGGGGCTGAAACCGTACAAATCCTATATAGTTTTACACTTATAATGCACAAGGACTTGAAGTGAAAACTAGACACTACTCCAAGGGGTAAATCCGTACATGTCGATGATATTTCTAAGAACCAATAATATCATTTCCTGGGATTAAGTTACGTCGTAACTTATTTACGAGAGTTTTACAGAGTAACCCATAATTACGGTTACGCCGTAACTTTGTCGTGCCCTATA
Organism: Chrysanthemum makinoi; assembly: GCA_910596185.1. Lineage (NCBI taxonomy): Eukaryota > Viridiplantae > Streptophyta > Magnoliopsida > Asterales > Asteraceae > Chrysanthemum > Chrysanthemum makinoi. The sequence continues at coordinate 8,469,639 of OU343218.1, read as the reverse complement.
AATACAGCCCTAATTCTGCACTTTTCATCATCTCTTTTCCTCCCTCTCCAATGGACGATTAGGGCACCATCTCAGAGTAATTTCCAGCAGTTCTAAGCCACCTTTCAAGGGAGAATTCACTTCAATTCATTATCTTTATTAGTCAACATCAAGTAAATTACATCGAATACTATGTTTAATTCATTTAATGTTTTACTCATTTTTGTTTGTCTAAATTACATTATGATTGGCTAAACACCTTTGGTGTTAGCATAGTTATGAAATTGTTATTGTTGTGATGTAGTTTTCTCGCTTTCACATCGCTTTATATGTATGCTTTCTTTGCTTATTTTGGGATACCCTCGTTTTGGTAGCATGGAAGTTTGGGTAGTATCTAGGAAGCTAGGAGAATTGACTATAGGACCCTAGTGAATAAGGTTGCGAGTAATGGTAAGCATTGACCATATGACTATGACTATCTTGCGTGAAAATTTTACTCAACAATCACCTTCCAGACGAAAATGCTTAAGAAGTTAGGAGAGACCTAAGATCTGACCGACCGGGTTTCATTAAATAAGTCTTAGATCATAGCGGCACTTAATGACTCTTCTATAGGGTAAACCCACGAACTCTTGTAATCATTAGGCCACAGAATAATAATCTATGGAATATAGGCTAGACAAATTGATCATAGGAGTCTAGCAACTTTAATCCCTATGTGGAGCGATAGAAAACATTAAATAGAAAACGTAGTCATAACATAACAAGATTAGTAACTAGGCTAGCACATTTCTCTCTATTCTTCCACTTTTATTCGCTTTCTATTTTATTTCATTTCATTAGTTAATTAATCAAATTATAAAACCCCCTTTTTTAAACCAGTGACACTAGAACTTAAATTAGATCCACAAGCATAGCTCTTGGGATGACCTCGGCTTTACCGATTACTACACTACACACGACCGGATACACTGCCCGTTAGTGCATTAGGTAGACCTTAGGTAGATGGACTTTTATAAATGTTAAAACCTGGTCAGAAATCCTGCGTCACGTACTAACCTAATGACTTGAGGATGTAAGACATTCGAATTTGTTTTTCATTGGATTTAAACTTAGTTTCAAGTTACAACGTAAAAGTGTAACGTTGTGTGCTAAGGTCAAGTTCACTGGGAAGTAAGGAAAAATGACTTATTGGCCAAGATGGCAATTTTCAGCTCCAAGTTGAATAGGCTGGAAAGAATAAAATTTTTCATGAGCACCTTTGTAATGAATTGTGTAAAGTTTGGCCGAACGACAATGTGTCATTTACACTATCGGAGTCAAATCATTCACGAAAACAAGATACGAAAAAAGTATTATAGAATATGCATCAATGTCTGATATTTTCAAAATATCGACAAAGTGCGAAGGGATAGAATCATATACCCTGGAAGAATTGGACTTAGTTGGGCGTAGCTCATGATAGAAATCATTAAATGGGTATTGGATCGATTTACGTGAGTGATGTACTACAAGGTCTTGCTCGGGACCTCTTGGTACAGTGAAAGAAGATTCCTATGTTTCTGTATTTGTACAAGTGGGAGTCTGAAGGGTTTGTGTGCAAACAACACAATGGCTTTCACACTTTCCTTCACATAAATGGTGAAGGGTCACACCGGTGCACACTAAACAGAACAATGCAAGCGGAAATAAGAAACAAGTTTACGAAATGAAATGAGGTTAGAGAGGAAATGAAAATACAACGATATTTTGATTTGAGGGTTAAACGATTATCACTTGATAGTTTAATATTTATCCAGGATAAATATTATAGGTAATTAATGACAAAAGCCAAAATAACAAAAACCTTAAAGAATTTTTTGTTTGGTTCGGTCGACCAAAACCCCCCAATGAGGTGTTTATCTCCTAAACAAACTCGAATACATTTGCAACAAGTATTATAAAACCTTCCTTAAGGCACTATAAATATAATTGGTCCTTAGGGGGTTCTCATAACTCTTCCAATATCCCTAAAAATCTCCCTCCACTCTCCCTTTTTGTTCGACCGATCACAACACCCACCAAAGGGTTCAAAATACCTTTGGTCGATCTATCTAAGTCAATCGAAAGTCGACTTTCCCTAGTTGACTTACCTAGTTGATTAGGGTTTTACCCAAGTTCGTATCTCGCCTAACTTGTGATAGGTTCGGAGCCCTAGTTCTACCCTGTGCAGTATCGGTGGATACATGACGCAATCCTAAAAGTAATAATCTCCAAGAGACCCCAAAGTGTTCGTGAGGCAGCAAGGAGTTCAAGAAGTTGTTACGTGCAACATATAATGTCAAATAAGCTTACATACAACATGATTAACAAATATGTCTTCTAAACAACCTCTATGCATGTTAGTTTTAGGTTATATCAATGTTTAGTAGATTTGTACTTAGGGTTTTGGTATGCATAATTTTATGCGTTTATATTCTGTTGTGCATATAATTGTGCGGATGACCATCAGAAACCTATATAAAACATAATCCATAACTTGTAGTTTTTTGGTTTGCGATTGAGAAAAGTAAAATCGGATCGGATTAGATTTTAAGATCTTATGATCAAGATCGGAAACTTATAAGATCTTAAGCTTGCTAAGATCCTACGTAGGATTCTGATTGTTTTTGCTTTGTAGTATCGTAAAAGGATCGAAATATTTACAACTATGGTTAATAAAATAAATTGAGAAAAGGTTCGAGAAAACATTTTTTTTATAAATTTTATGTTATCTTATCCTAACTATATATAAAAAGAAAAGGTTTATTCCTTAAAACTTAAATATTTAGAGTGAGTGATGTGTTATGCCCAAAATATCCTTTTTAATCTTAATGTATTAATCTTGGTTTCAAATTTCAAACTTTTGTTTAATATCCTACCAACAATAGTATACCTATGCTAAAAAAAAAGTTGTCATGTGTTGCTTGCCTTATGTTGTTGAAATCTTACACCATTTAAAAAATTGTTTTTATTTTCAGTTTCACTAAATATTTTTATACGTTATTTAATACATTTTAAAACCGTTATTTTAACTGAATTATCGTATGTTACATTAAACATTTAACCAAAATAAAGCCACTATAATTTTCTGCCGCTATAAAATTGAGTTTACCATATTACTCACTTAGGTTTATTATTACAAACATTAAATAAGTTATAAATTAATTAGTTAAAGGTAAAACTGTTATTATGTAAAACATGAGTAAAAGAAAGTTGTAATGATATTGTGTATTTTCTTATCGGTAAACAAATTACTATATTGATTTTTTTAGTCTTTCTTCTTCAACTTTGACCATAATTATTTTTGTTTGTGTTATATAATACTTGATGAAAAATATATGAATATATTAGGTTTTAAATGTATTTTCATTTGGTATAATTTTCATCAAGTATTATATAACACAAATAAATATATTAATGGTCAAAGTTGAAAAAGAAAGACTTGTCAAAGTCAAAGGGGATAATAAAAATGGGACGGGGGTAGTAGTATTTTGAGATGCATTAAAAGATGGAAAATACTACGCGGTTTGTACGGTTGACGTATAGGGTCCTTAGGCTTTGAGCAATCGTTGATTGGGTATACTCGGTCGACCGAGTAAATTGTCGATCGTGACCATTGTGGGAGCAAGGTTGGCTTCGGTTGGGGAGGGAAGAAAAGGCGAACTAGTTCGTCTAGTCGACCGACTTGCAAACACACAAACAAACAATTTTGTGCCCATTCTTTGCTTCATGGAGAACTAGTTTGTGGCTTCTATTTGTGTTCATTCTTTGATTCATTGTCACCATTTCCTCTTTGTTGGTATCTGTGTGTGTTTACATGCAAGATGGTAGCATGCAAGATGGTAGTTATTACACGTATATACTAGATAGTATATATGCATTTGAGTATTTGCGATATATACTAGATGGTAGATGGTAGTTCTTACACGTATATTCAAGTAATATTTAATATGTTGCATTTGAGTATACTAGATGGTAGTTCTTACATGTATATTCAAGTAATATGTTGTATATAATCACAAGGTTGCAAAAATCGTGAATCGGTAGTCGGGCGGTCGACCACCTTTTAGCTTATGTCGGTCTAGCGCATTCGATGATTAATCGGATTGGCATTTGGCAAATTTTGGGTATTTCGTCAAGTTTTGTGTATTTAAGAGTTTTATGTATTTTCAGCAAGATTTTTTCTAAAAAACAACTTGTAATAGTTTAAAACAGTTACTATAAGCGATCAAAATAAGTTTACGGTGAGGTTTGGGCACTTCAAGATTTGTAGGTTTCAAGTTTGACCACCATTGACGCCGTTGACCACGGTTGACCTATTTGTTTGATTACATAAATCGGCAAGGTTGGTGGCCTTGTAGCGCATAGGCGGCGATTAATCGGCATTGTAGACATTTTTTTGCAACACTGTATAATCAAGATAAGATACATCTTTAAAAAAAAAAGTAAATAAAAAAAATAATAACTAGGTCATCATTGTGACAATTAAGTAATCATCAGATCATCAGAGAGAGAAAACTGATGTGGCACAGATGACCCATGTCATCAATGTGCATAGCCTTAGGGTGTGCTGGGTAGAGAGAAAAGAAATTAGAGAAATGGAAATTGGACTTATATCCATTGTTTGGTATAGAGAATTGAAAAAGCGGAGAATTTGGTAGAGAAATGGACAGAAATTGAGAGAATTTGGTAGTGTAATTTGGCTAGCTCCATTTCCCTTATTTTGGTAGAGAAATTGGAGAAAAGAATTATTATTATTTTAAAAAAATGTTTTTTATTATTTTTTTTACAACTATAATTTTGTTAAATAATGGATTTTGTTTTTAAACAAAATATATATGTAAACAAATTAGGACGTGCAACATTAGATGCTTAAAATCGTTTTTTTTAAAAATAAATACATTTTTAAAAAATAGTTTAAAAAAATATATTTTTTTTTTTAAAAAAAAGGTTTTTTTTAAATAAATACATTTTTAAAAAATAATTTTTTTTTAAAATATTTTTAAAAAAAAATAAGTTTTTTTTAAATAAATACATTTTTAAAAAACATTTTTTTTTTAAAAAAACAAGTTTTTTTTAAATAAATATATTTAAAAAAAATATTTTTTTTAAATAATTTTTTTAAAGAATGTACATAAATTTTTAAAAAATAAATTAAAAAAAAGATATATTTTTTTTAAATAATTTTTTTAAATATATATATTTTTTAAATATTTTTTAAGAATTTTTATTTAAAAAAAATAAAATATATTAAAAAAAAAATCAACAAACAAATATATGTGAGTCTTATATGACAAAATGTTATTTAAATAATTTTTTTTTTTTTATTTCTCGGGTAAAGTCTCTGTTGTTACCAAACATTATAATTGAACAAAATTCTCTACAGATTTCTATTCTCTAAGATTCTCTGCTTCATTTTATTTCTTTGAAATTATCTCTACCAAACGTTACGACGTTTTTCTTAAAAACTGCACGATAATTATTATATCACTCAAATCTTACAAGGAAGGTATTTTTACAATTTTTATGATCTAATTATACTCTACTTTGATCTATTAAAAATTATTTTTACCTAAAATTACCTTAAATACACTAATGTATATTAAACCTTACAAGTATTAATACATGTACATTATACTTACAATTTACTTACACAAGTTTTATATAATACATTTAAAAAAAAAAAAAAACATATGTGTGAAACATACCCCATAAAATCCGGCCAAGGGGAAGAGTTAGTCAAATGGGTAGATTTTCTTACAAGAACTAGATTTATACTCAAACTATTTCACACTTCACTTCATTCATCACAATTATACAAGTTACTAGTTTCATTTCTTCTCTCTTGTTTTCCTCCCTCTCCAAACCGGTTCTATCAAGGATGTTCAAGGGATCACAAAAATCTTTCAAGCTCAAGTTAATCACCATCTAGATCACATTATAGGCCACACAAAATGATTTAGTCAAACGTGCCTTAGGCTTGTCACAGTGGAGACTTTTACATCGGTCGGGCTTCAAAATATTCCATCCCCAACCGATGTTGACATCGGTTGAATCGGTGGCGGTTACATCTGGCCGTTTTTTGCAACATCGGTCACATTTTCACCCGATGTTGAGGCTATGTTTTGTCATCTTTTCATTTGTACATGCACGTATATATATATATATATATATATATTAAACGTCTTAAATGTGTGGACTGAAACCAAATTACCCAAACTTGTTTCTGCATGCATCGAGTCAAGCTAGTTCAAAAAATCCTTGGGTCGTCATTTGGGGCATCCGGTTCGATTTCATTTGAGAAAAGCTGGCGTCGCTGCAGGTAGGTCGTCCGGGGACCAGCCTTATAGTATAACCCTTAAAAGATTTGACTTTGATGTGGGAAGTTGACAAGCCCTCTCAAATAACCGCACACAAAGCCCCCGTTAGATTTGATTGGTCCTTGCAGTTCGATAAACTTTACTTGCTCCCACTTGCAAGTCCCACCTGCTTGAAACTAAAAACCCATAAAACCCTAATAATTAGGGTTTATGCACATCCATCCAATAAGATCCTCACCTTATCATCATCATTACTAAAAACATTCATATTCAGATTACATAATAACAAATTTACAAATCTGCTAATAATTAATTTGAAATCTGTTTCAATTAATAAAAACTATGTCGACAATTAAACAAGTAGCAATCGATATTAATGAATCAAATGAAAACAATAGAAGAAGAATAACGTGGGAAGGATGCAGTGTTTTGCTCGATATTAACGACGGTGATCGTTTACTTTTTTCGCGCCTTACGCAAGGATCGTAAGTTGTTTATTATCATTACTTTTTGTTATCTCATTACTTAATTGATGCGTTTTATGTATTCTGGTGTTGATTTCACATTGGTATATCTATGATAGTGTAAACTTACTAAAAATAGCAATGTGCTTAATTCAAGAATGTCATGTTTCGCATGTGTCGTTGTGCTTAGTTTTGTTCAGTTTGGCGTATGTGATTGATTATTTAAGTGTTTATTGTTTTATTAATTAGAGCATGGAGATTAGCGGTATTAATTCTTTTGATGATACCGAGGGGGTGTTTGTTTAAGCTTGTATGTGGGCTTATGAGCTTATTTGATTTCGGCGTATGTTTTATAAACCCCGATTTTCTGAGACTTCTGGGCTTATATAAGTTTATCATATAATAATAAACTTATATAAGTCCACGAGTCTCAAAATAAGCCGAAAAATTGGGGCTTATAAAATATAAGCTGAACCACAAATAAGCTCATAACCACATATAAGCTTTAATCAAACACCCCCTGATTATTTTGGAATAACGAAAGTGTTGAAAATAAGTATAATCAGGTTGACTCTTACTATTTTACAAAGCAGCTGAAATAAGCAATTTAATTAGGTGTTTGGTATTGCATTTATTATAAGGGCTTACTGTTTTTTGTTAAATCAAAACACGGTTTTGAATTACCTGGATTGCTATTGGCTTATTGTTATCTTTGGCTGTACTACATAGACAGTTTTTAATAAGCACTTTTGTTGGTACTTATTTGAAAGGGCTTATAAGCATAAGATGAAAAATACCCCGAACACCTATCTAGTCATTAAAAGTGTGTTTTTTTTGGTTATTTTTGTTTCTTTTTGGTAAAAGAATATACATAATAAATTAATAATTGTTATCCTCGTACAATTAGGTGAACAATTGAGAACGAAACAAAATTAACCCAAAAAGCATATCATGTACGACCAAATTGGAACAGAAAACATACTGTTTCATGACAAAAGTGAGTATAATGACACAGGTTAAATTTTTAAGTAAAATTTCCGGTTGATTTTAGATTTTGCTTTATAACGGCTATTTTTATAGAATGCTGCTGAGAGATCATTTTAGTTTGGTAATTTGTTATGAGATGTAGGATTGTTCCTATGATTATGATTATGGAAGAAAAACGTGGAGTTCATGACCAAGTCAGACAGAATTGAGTTAGATGACCCAGCTAGAATCTTTGTTTTGAGTAAATTTTATGCTGATTTTAAATTTTGCTTGTAGATCTACCATCTTATATAACTGAGAGAGATTGTTGTTGTTTGGCTATGTGTTTAATGATGATAGAACGTGGGATTGTTTGTATGATCTTGAAAACTGAGACTAAGCATTATTCAATCTTATTGAATGGAAATGGATTATTTTAGTTTTGTGTAATATGCTGTTTGATGATACTATTTGGGAATTGTTGCAGGATTGTGAAAATCGGGAATAAGACCTACCCTCTTCAGCCATTGATAGGTTGTCCGTTTGGTTCTTCGTTTGAAGTAGATAATGGAGAAAATGGTCCATTCTTGACTCGGGTCAATCCAAATGCTGAAGGTTTGTTTATTTCTATTTTGTATTTTAACAGTCTTTGTTTTTCTTGCAGATGACTTGAAAGAATTGCTTTTCTAGTTTACGGTGCAAATACCTGAACTTTGGTTACTTTCAATCTGTGTTAATTTGATATGCTGATAAACTGAGGTTTTATTTTGTGTGAAACCATGATTTGAATGTTTTTTATATAGTCAAAACTGAAAACGGAATCTGTTTAACGACTTAAACTTCATATCATGCCTATCACTAATTCCACCATTGACATATATGATATTTTGACAACACTAGCTTAAACTATGATTTGTAGTTTAAGATGGTTCTATATTAACAGCTTAAACTATGATTCGTAGGCGCACAATCAATTATATTTCCAGTAAAACAAAATGGATGCTTTAATGCTAGTAGCCTAGTAGAATCAACAGCGAGAGGTGGAATGATTATGGATGCTTTAATGCATACATGTGTGAGATAAAATCATTGCAAGTCATGCTAGATTATGTTTGTACACACTTTATATTTGGTTACAAGAAGGTTATTTTGGCCACATCCGTGGGTTCTTAATCAATGGTCTAATGCAACTACCTGGACTTTGGCATTATCATTATTCTTCTCAGACCAGACATACTATTATCTACGTACTTTGTGCATGAGTGTTTCCACACATACATATGCTGAGTACTTAAGTGGAGTTTTTTATTGCTTCGATATATGTTATCATGACTTGAACATTAATCTAATCTTTTTTTATATCAGCTAATAACACCGATGACAAGAAGGAAGGTGACTCAAAGGACAATATAAGAGACAACCGCGCATTGATAGATAATAATACAGCCCAAACACTTACCGGTGAAGATATAGAAGGCTTAAAAAGGTTAGAATCTCAAAATTTTCACTATAGGTAGTTTGTTTCTTGTAGGTGGTACCTTATTGGATAATCAGATGTCAAGATACGAGAATTAGGCTCTCTAGTAATCATTATATATTACACTTCGGTTTGTGGTACTTATAGTGGATAATGCAAACATTTATCTGTGTACGTAATTACTGTTCTTATATCTTATCTATACTCGTGACTGACCTGCTGATAGGAATACTCTTTAGTAGCCATTTTGTAGCGAATTTTAGATTTATAGGTATATTGCAGTGTTTATAAGTTTCTGGTTTAAAGTAGGAACATCTTGACTTCTTCACCCAAGCTTCCTGGTTTATCGCTATAACAACATATCTTGAAAATCTGCCCAGGACATTTTCTTTTGCTATTCTTTTTACGTTTTTTTATTAATGATCTTGACTTATATATATTTTTAATCCAGACAGGGTGCAAGTGGGAATGATATAGTTGAAGCTCTTATTGCTAACAGTGCAACCTTTGAGAATAAAACAGCCTTTTCACAAGTGAGTACGTTATTTGAAATTTGAATAACTATGGCTGCTGCATACGTAGTGCTGAACTTTACCGTCTACAGGAAAAGTACAGGCTAAAGAAACAAAAGAAGTATGCTCCTAAAATACTCTTGAGACGTCCCTTTGCACGGAGGTAACTTTGCACCAGTTTTAGAACTACATATGTGAATTGAGTTTGTCAGTTGTAGAGCTATAAAAGCTGTCCAAGTAGTGCATACCTTTTTTTTTTGTTGGTTTAGCTGTATATAATTTAATCTCATATCATCTTTGGATATTTTGTGCTTTTTTTCATCATTGTTTTCTCATGCTGACTTATTCTTTTTCTTTCCAGTATATGTGACACGTACTTCAAGAAGTATCCAAATAGAACAGGGTAAATAATATCATCATTTATGACATAGTTAGCCACTAATCTCTTGTTAGCACATTAGAATCCAGTGATTAAAAAACGGATGTCTGAATCTCAGGTTCTTGCGAGTTGACACGTTATCTCTTCTTCTCTCAATGGCTAATGTCAGTGCAAATTCTGATATCCTCGTGGTTGATATGATTGGTGGTATAATTACTGGTGCTGTTGCAGAGCGCCTAGGAGGTATAGTTTCCCATTCCAAGTTCGAGTAAAAATGATCAGATTACCTTTTTTTCCATCATCAGATAGATGGGTTCACCACCATCCTGCTCTATTCTTTTAAGTTGATTTAAGTAATTGACATACCCACTTTTCCGAGTGTTTTCGAGACAAATGATTTTGCATGTAGTTATCTGGCTGGTTAAATATGGTTTACATGTAACAGGTACCGGTTATGTGTGCAATACTTATCGTGGAGATTCGCCGCATTCTATCGAGATAGCAAGATTGTTCAACTTTGGTGATGAAATTAACAAAAGGTATATCATCTTTCATCAAATCGAATCTAAACCTCCTTTAGACAGTCGATGTTTAGTTAAATACTTCATTGACACTGGCATGGAAATGTATTTTTTTTGGCAGTATTGTGAGGGTGCCTCTTAGTGAACTTTCTGCGCCTCCAAATGGAGATTCCAAAGAAAATGGCGAGCCTCAAGCCACCAGTACTGTTGATTATCCATCCAATCAGTCCGATGTTAGTCACAGTTTGAACTATTTTTAAATACACCAAACTGTATCTTTTATCTATTTCTTAAGTATGGATTCCTAAGATATGTTTCTATTTGGGATTTATTATCTTCTAATCCATCTTCACAGGCTGTTAGCATGGAAGAGATCACAATGTCATGTGAAGATGAGAAGCCTGTTACTGAGGCAGTTCCCTCAAAACCACATAAAGCTGCAAAGCCAGGAGAAAAGGCTCCTGAAGATGCCATCAAGTTTTGGAAAGAAAATGGATTCTCAAGGTTGACTTTCTTATCGTCTCTTCCTTCAACCACTGATGTATTAGTTGTAGAGGCTAACCCCAATTTTTTAAAAAATTGCTGTGGTAAAATAATCTTGGCACGCATTGCATAAAACCTCTTAAATCACTCTTATTAAAGAAAGAATTAGGTTTGTATTGAAAAAAAAAAAAACTAAATTATATGTTGAGATGCTAGTTATCTATAAAAAATTTGGGCATAAGTGTCGGTTGACGGTACTCAGTGAGAACCATTACTTTCCCCAAAAATATCGCTCGTTTTTTCTAGCTATCTGAACCGTCCTCTTGCCATATCATATTTCTAACCTTTAACTTCAACTTCCATGATGTAGCCTCATAATCGCTGCCCCGGAGGTGGACGCTTGGAGTATTGTAAAGGATGTCCTACCATTTCTATCATTTTCAGCTCCCTTTGTGATTTATCACCAGTATCTTCAGGTAGTACTTGTTAGCTTGTACAGGCTCTCTTTTTAAGTTATCAACTTACCATTGTAATAACATGTACATCCATGGAATTCATGTGGTAATTGTTACACAACTACAGTGCTCAAGTAATTGTTTTTGCACTTATTGACATGTTCTCAAGCTCTATGTTTTACAATTACAAGCTGTTCACCTAACCCAAAGTTTATATTTTCACTCTACCCGTTTGACCAGTTAAGATAGAGTAAAATATAACCCAAATCGACCATTCATATGTAAATTGGTGTAAATTACCATATCTGCTTATGGAAACAACGATAATAGAAGTTGGTTTTGCTTAATTGCAGCCATTGGCGACTTGCATGCACAATCTTCAGGTTGAGAAAATGGCAATTGGCCTGCAAATTACAGAGCCATGGCTACGTGAATATCAGGTTCTTTTTTACGTGTTTTCCTTATCCACATAATAAAATTGATCGAATTGTATGTGATGTGGATGCTTTCAAAGTTGGTAAACCTTAAAAGCCTCAAACCAAGTCAAGCATCATAACACAAACTATAAAATCACTTTGCTCAAACTTCATAGTGTACTGTACATGGACATATGGGAAAAAAAGAAGTGAATTCCTCTACAAAGCCTCTTGAATGTCATTCATTAGTTGGTTGATTTTTGTTATGATATATCTCTATTGGGTCAAAGTGGACAAATATGTATTTTAGCCAAAAAAAAAATAAACTGTTAACGCTTTAGCAACATATTTTCAGTATTTTTTTTGTAACGTCTGGAAATTTCTTTTAAGTAATCAGTATGTCAAAGGATTAAAGAGATTATATTTCTTTAATAATAATTTAAATTTTCATATAAAATGATGTATGATGTCTTATGCATTACAATGCACATTGGCCGATCTCCCGTCTATTTCTATTTAACCTATCTGGTTTTCAAATAATTTTGTTTCGATATACATGTTTTGGCCCATTAGAGACAAATTTTAAAGCGAATCGACACATTCATAATTAAATTGATCGATATCGCCATATCTACTTTTGTGGACACTCTTGTACCAAATCCCTGTTTTAATATTGCGGCTTATTTATGTTGCAGGTTCTTCCTTCAAGAACTCACCCGCACATGCAGATGAGTGCTTGTGGTGGATACGTGTTGAGTGGCACTAAAATATACAATGACAATCAGCCCAATAAGTGAATTTAACTGTAACGAGTTACTCACCCGCACATGTCTTAAGTTGATTTATTTGTAACGTTTCTAGTTGTTTACAAAACTTCTCCTGCCATTGGTGGGTTACTTGTAATATAGGTTTCATGTGTCATGCCCATCTCAGTTTTGAATGTAATAAGAGTGGGCATTTTCACGAAACCTGAATAATGCCTTCATAGATACTAGATTTCCTGTAGGTTTTCTGTTGTCTTTTCTGTTAAAGATTCGGTAGTGTTGAGTTACTTACTGTTTTTGTCCCTTTATACTTCGACATTAGTTCATTCACTTTTTTTTTTTTTTTTTGTCACATTCTTGATTCGAAGTAGCAGATTTTATAATTTAGTCTCTGAAGCTTACATGGTTTAACTGAGTGATTTTTTTTTTCTATTCATCATATTTATGTTGGACCTATTTTTGGAGTTTATCGTGTTAATTAAGATGGTGTTTCCATTTTTTATTTATTTATTTTATTTATTTATTTATTTTTTGCGCAAGTTTTTAGGCATAAGCAGTCTTGGAATTGCTCATCTTATTTTCTGAAGTTAAATAGACATTTGTCTTCATTTAATCAAATGGAGTGATGTCCTGTGTAATGGCATATCTTTTCAGAACAATCGTGCCGATAACCTGATCAACACGTTCTAAGTGTGATTTTAAATCTCTAGAAATAATTCTTGAGCTTTCTTTCGTATTTATGTTGCCAATCTTATTGATTAACAAAATTTAAAACAAGCAATCTGCATGTTTGGCGGTGGTATTGTAACCTATCAAACACAAATTATAAGTGACGTACATTATGCTTTATCTCATTCTATTGTTATATATTGATGATAACCTTTAAACCAAAGTTACATTATTAACATATATAGTTTTCGTATTTAATGCTAACAGATCTATTTTTAATGTTAGTCTTTATTTATTTATTTATTTATTTCTATGTAGATATTTTCATGAAAAATTCATATAATTTTGTGCTTGAAATATTGTTATTCGGAGTTAAATAGACATTTGTCTTCATTTAATCAACAGGCTGATGTCGTGTGCAATGACATATCCTTTTAAAACAATAGTGCCGATAACGTTATCAACACACTCTAAGTGTGATTTTGAATCTCTAGAGGTAATTATTTTAACTTTTATTCATATTTATGTTACCAATCTTATTGATTAATTGAATTTAAAACAAGCAATCTGCATGTCTAGCGGTGATAAAAAAAGAATAAAAAAGAATGTTTGGTATGTAGCTTTCATACTGTTGGATTAGATTGAAAGATAAAAAAGAATGTTTGGTACAAGATTTTGAAATAAAATGGAGGATTCAACCTACAAAACCCATACCACTATAATTTGGTCGGCATGGACCAAAAGTTCTGACAATACATGCTTTTTAAATTTTCTCAACCACAAACTTGTGTACCTTTTTCTTTAATTATGTATACTATATTTTACATCTAATATAAATTTAATAAATCAAATATAATTATATATTTTTCACTCTTACTTTTTTCTCAAATCTTTCAAACCATTCCCAAATTCTAATACCATTTTTAAACCAAGCGCGCCCTTATTCTATTGATGATAACCCTTAAACTAAACTTAGGGGCCGTTTTGTATGTGGGTGTCAGAATGAGGGATACATTCATACCATAATGTTGTTGTTGGTAAAGAAATCAAAGAAAGTATTAAGGAATGGAGGCTATATATTGATTCTTGGCTTTTATGAGTGGAAACGTGGAATGGGTGATTTGATTCCCTATTTGCATGTGCCCCACCACTTAACTTTATATGCCAATTTATTTGTACTTACTCCCTTCGTCTTAAAATTATTGTAATGAGAGAGAAATCACAAAGTTTAATAAAAATATGACCACTATAAATCTCAACCACTCAAAAAATATATTCCCTTCAAATATTCTCTAATTTTTACTTAAAAAAGAATTGGACAATTATTTTGAGACATCAAAAAAAAAACGTGGACTATATTTATAGACAGGGGGAGTATACAATAGACGACAAAATTAATACGACCTATGAAAGCTTTACACAAATACTCAAATATCTAACCAAACACGCTTAATGATAGAGATCTTTTAATTTATACAAATTGTCGCAATCAAATGGCTCAATACTAAAGATGAATCAAAGACTAAAACTTGAACCCATAGGTTCTAAGAACACAGTTCATTAATAAAAAAACTAACCAACGTTTACAATAACCAAAACCCCTATAAATAGATCCTATAACCAATAAAATAGGTAACAAAACAAATGGATAAAAGGAAACCAAATAATGTACCAATAAAAATAAAGATAAACTTGGAATATTAAATCATAGATAATAATATCTATAATTGTTTTCCCTGTGGGTCTTCTCGCGGGTCGGGTCCGGATAGCTTGCACCATTCTCCCCTTCTTCGAAAAAACTCGTCCTCGAGTTTTCGCAAACTTGGGAACACGAATCCTAACCATCAGCCACCTGGGTCGTAAGGAACATCAAATGACTCACCTGATCGTACCCCATAATTGAAAAAAAACTCTATCTTTTCAGTATGTTTATCCACATTATGGCTAACCTCATTAATAATAATATTTTGAATTTTCGAAGTAAAAGATTGAGATACCATCTCTTTAATTTCCTCTTTTTCTAAACAAACATTTAACTCATCCATTATACGCGGCTCAATACAAGGAAATACCACATCTTTAGCCGTCGACTTAGCCACCCGATCACAGATCTTAACCACCGGCACACTACCGGAAGCCACCGTATCACCATCTGCAACCAACAGAACTAGATCATTAACACCACCGATCTCGGTCTTTTCACCCATCACAAAATCATTCAAAATAGCAATGGATACCTTCCCACCCTCGAGACTGCCTCCTGTAATCTCTTCTTGAACGGTACCCCCCTCATGAACAACAAACACGTTCAAGGCTCTTGTAACCCACCAATAATCTTCGTTACTCACCTCTTTGTCTCCATAACAATCGAAACAAGGATGCGATGAATATATGGTGCCACAACTCCCAGGATACTCCTCCTTCCCATAGTTCTCATCCCGGATGAAAGCCTCTGAGTCAGTTTCCTGAAACTTGCAACCATCGCCTTCTTCAGGATGCTCCTCTTTCCCAACGATCTCATCCCATATGACATCCTTTGGGTCAGTTTCCTGGATCGTGCGATCTTGCGAATCGAACACGGTTTTATCGCTGCCTCGGTCGGCGATTCGGCGAGTAAAAAGGTAGTTCTCATCACGTAGAGCCATTTGAATTAACCAAAGCTCTTGATACCAACTGATGCAGTTTTTCTTAGCAATCAAATGGCTCAATACTAAAGATGAATCAAAGACTAAAACTTGAACCCATAGGTTCTAAGAACACAGTTCATTAATAAAAAAACTAACCCTACGTTTACAATAACCAAAACCCCTATAAATAGATCCTAGAACCAATAAAATAGGTAACAAACTAAACGGATAAAAGGAAACCAAATAATGTACCAATAAAATTAAAGATAAACTTGGAATATTAAATCATAGATAATAATATCTATAATTGTTTTCCCTGTGGGTCTTCTCGCGGGTCGGGTCCTGATCGCCTGCACCACAACCTCTATCCATAATGAATCCCAACCAAACGCACCCTACATTATTAACATATCTAGTTTTCGTATTTAATGCTAACAGATCTATTTTTAATGTTATAGTCTAATTATTTATTTTCTTTTTTTCAATGTTAACAGATTTACTTTTCATATTTATGTTGATATTTTCATAAAACATTCATATAATTTTGTGCTTGAAATATAATAATTTGTATATTTGAAGTTAAATAGACATTTGTCTTCATTTAAATAATGGACTGATGTCGTGTGCAATGACTTGTCCTTTTAGAAAAATCATGATGATAACGTTATCAACACGCTCTAAGTGTGATTTTGAATCTCTTGAGGTAATTCTTGAACTTTTATTTGTATTAATGTTACCAATCTTATTGATTAACAAAATTTAAAACAAGCACTCTGCATGTGTGACGGTAGTATTGTGTAACCTATCAAACACAAATTATAAGTGACGTACATCATGCTTTATCTTATTCTATTGTTATATATTGATGATAGCCCTTAAACTGAAATTACATTACTAACATCTGTTTTTCATATTTAATGCTAAAAGATTTTTTTTTTTTTTTTTTTTATTCAAATGTTAGCATATCTACTTTTCACGAAACCTGAATAACGCCTTCATGGATACTAGATTTCTTGTAGGTTTTCTGGTATCTTTCTATTAATCTATCACTCGTCATGATAGAACGCATTATTTATGTAGACCTTTTCATAAAACATCATATAATTTTGCGTTTAAAATATAATAATTGATATATTTGTATAATACTACGAGGTCTACTAAAATAAATAATATTATAATGGAATTTTAAGATCCCAATCCATTTTTACTATCTTAATTTTGCGAAGAAAAACGATCCTAGGCAAAATTCCGATCTTGAAACCTTTGGTCTTTGATACCATTAAAATTATTGAAACAATGTTTCTTCAAGCTTCGTGATAATATAAACGTGGCCACTAATTTTTGGTTTCCAAAATGCAAGTATTAAGTCTCATTTTAATTTTTTTAAAGGTAAAACACATGGGTCAAACCCGACCGACCCAAGACCCTTAATTTCGGCACACCAAAAAAAAGGTAAAACACACAGGTCAAACCCGACTGACCCAATACCTTTAATTTTGTACACGTGACCCGTTCGACCTGTGTTCCAAAATGACCCATTTTCACCTGGACTTGTCTAGACCCTAAACCACTTCCACTCATTACCCGACCCGCTCATTTTTTCAGGTCTAACATAAAATAATTGTCAAAACTATGATTGCTTTTATGCAGGCTTATATTATTGTCAGTTGAAGTTATCACTATAAAACAGTATCACAGACACTCGTAGATACTGAATAATCAATACAAGTTAAATTGCTTGGTGTGCAGTCGTGTAGATACTTAGATACTGAATGACCAACATATATAGTAAAAAACATCTATGTATGTTAAAGTTGATTCAACAATTAAGAGAATTAGCCACAATAATCAAAACCAATCTTTACTTCCAATTCTCTTCGCCACCTTTAGACTTTCATAACATTAAATAAAAGATATCACTGTGCGATCATATGTGTGCCTTTGCGGCTTGCGCATCCTCAATATACAGTTTCCACGTATTGTTTCTTCCAAAAGAGTCAGTTGGTCAATTTAGCTGGGAGAAGCTCTAACAAGAGCCTTGATCTACTACCACTAGCCACAGGCCAATTCCTGTAAAGAAGGGTTAGCAGATTATTTGATAGAACGAATGCTAGATGTAAAATCACCATACTAATCATAACTCGATTCGCATTCATGGTTGGAAGAAGATGGAAGAACACTTACTTGGTGGAGCAGTCAGTTCATATTTCCGCCACTACTGCCAAACTATCTACTAGTAAGAATCTTTAATTGATCATATGCCGATTGTAATTTGTGTTTCTCTTGAACGTTTAAGTTGTTTACTTCATGAGACTGTAGAAAGACCGTCATATACATTCAACATAAACATCAACTATTTGTCCTCCCAACAAGTACTCAAACTTAAAAAGATAACGAGAAACTAAAACAGTTTCAGAAAAAAGGCCTACCATTACTCTGAACGTCTTGTGCACTGCACTGTCAATCTCTTCTTTGTAAGACGATAATATTTTCCAAACTCTGACATCCTCATGCATTAGCAGGAGGATACGAACAACTGCAGTTATCCTGCTTATATGGTCAAGCATAACATGACTACTTTGACCATCAACAAATGGAGAATCATTTGCAGAGATGGATGATATCACACTCAAGACATTGTTGAAGAGCTTTTTACTCTTAGAGAACAAAAGAAAACACGGCAAAACATAGTAACGGCTTCTGCTAGTACGTATGGTCTTGCTTGACCCATGTTCCTCTTCTCGAATACTCTGAATTCAACAAAAAATGGTGAGTCCAGTAACCAACCAAGCTAAGTAATCAGAACTAAAACATACTACACGTGATCAAGACCTGAATAACGTTAGTGATGAGGGCAACTTGAATAGAGCCAATGAATTTACAGCTAAAGAGTTAAAGAAGTTGAAATTATAGTATAAAATATGGAAGAATTTGAAGTTGAGTTGAAAGATTTTGAAGAACACAATAATGTAACAAAAGTGAAAGAGAAGTATGAAGTCCGCAACTACATGTTGAGTTCAGATCAAAAGGAGGTTGTTGTAGTTCCAAAGTGTGAAGTTTTTAGGTGTGCACATAACCTGTTTGCTGTAAGTTTTGAACCTGACTTTAATTTGCCATTGGTGTTATGGTGTAATAAGCTACCGAAACCTCCAGACTATAGTTGCAATACTTTGATGTATGCGTGTACTTCGTCGGGTCGTAAACCACCTAAACCCCCAGATTTCACTTGTTTCTATTGTCGTTATGTGCCTCTAAACTCTAAAGTCACACGATTGTTTGAGCTCCCTTATGACAGTAAGTAATTCTTGCTATTCAAACACCAACAAGAAAATCTCTCATACGCTATTTCCCAGACCAAAGCTCTTGCTATTCAACTTTAAATGGTCAAGATGCTATGACCTATCGCGGTACATGTTAGAAATTAATGTGATCGATAATAGCAGTAGTAGTGTGGAGCTATGGCAGATCAAAGCTAAAAAAAGAGGTGCATGTAGACATACGTGTTTATTACTTTGGGAATGGTTTTAAGCTAGTTGCTGAGATGTGGAAGTCATACAATTTGATTGCTAATATTGAGCCTCTCATGTACAAGCTAATTTGGTTAGTTGTTATGTCAACTGAAAGCTGGAAATTGGAAAATCATCCAAAGGTACTTGACTGTCACTTATTGCAGCTCAAAGATATCACTATTTGTATATTGTTTGTGGCACAGATTGTTGAGGTGGTCTTGAAAGTTGAAGTTGAAGGGTATATTAGATTTAAGGGTTCTTACGTTACCTTTTAGGTTGTTACAGTAAGTATGTGACTCATGGGGTTGGGCAGATTGCTATATTGGGACATCAGGACCAACTAAGTGAGTACATTAGTTCACCTACTGGTGTAGGGAATTTAACAAATGGAGTCTACTTAGTGTTCTCAGCTCACGTTATGGTTAGCCACACTTCTAAGTCTCACCTTAACCTCTTGCTTATGGTTGACAACACTAACTCCCCTGCACCCAAGTTGTTTCAGGTACTCGATATCATGTCACAATACCTCGTAACACTCTCACTTATGACTCAAAGCAAAGAAGAACATTTGTATCACAACCTTTTCAGTAACCTTGTGCAAGACCCATTCACGTCGATGTGGATACAACTTCGGATGTTACAAGGGCTTTCTTGGTTCCTAAAGTTGACCGACTTAACTCACATGGTATCTAATCCACGATACATGGTGAGGCAAATGTGAACTTAAGGCTGATATTCTTTGGGGTTTGATTGGGCCTGAGATGATGCAGAGGTATATGAATAACCTTCACTTATTGGAGCATTGTATTCATGTGGAGTTCAAGAGATGTGACTTTGATACGAGATGTGTGGCCAAGACTTCTAGAGTAGGAATTGAAGATGATATTGATTGGCTTAAGGTAGCTTTCCAATTGTGGTTGGATGAATAGAGTAATCTGCTTAAGAAATCTCTGGATGCTAAAGTTGCTGATACAAAGAAACAATTATTTCATTTTTGAGCATCAAAGGCTATTTTTGATTCACCAGAGGTTTTTATTGCAACTTTCTAGCAAGCAATTGAAATGGGTGGTCTTTTGTGAAAAATTTGGGTGTGCAAAGTGTTAATGTCACTTATGAGGCTATGGTCGGTGTTAGTGTTTTCTGTTTGGCAGGGGCTTCGTTAGCACTATATAGTATTGAGAGATTTGCTTAGACGTATCTTTGTGCCATTAAGGAGGTATAGAAAAAGTTTAAGAGTCTAATGATTAGTGATTGCTTTTTACTAAGTGACAGGGGATTAAACGCAAACTAATGTTGGTTGCTCTGAACTTGCACATTTTAAAACTAGGAGCTGCAAGAACTTGGAGCTGAACTTAGTTGATTGCTCAATCACTAAAGACAGGCCTTCTAAGAAAGTGGAAGCAATTTTGGACAAAGAGATGCTTAAGAAGAATGTTGATGTTCATGAGGTGCTATTTGGGAAGCTGATGCACATTCTTGAGGACAAGAATGTTGTGGAGACGGGGGTATGGTTAAGGATCAATTTAGCATAAGGACTGAACAGCTCATTATCCGTAACTCAGGGACCGATTATGTTATCTTTTGATAGTTAGAATGAGTTGGTTTTAACGATGTAAAACAGTCAGTCACTGGTATTATTGATCATTTGGTAAGAAGAATACAATTGAGAGTTGCTCTCTAATTGTTGAATCCACAAGCTGTTCTTGTGTGATTAGAACTTGTGAGCTGTTCTCACTCGTTCGTGTATCAGATCGTGCGTGTGTAATCGTTGTTTGAGTGTTAATTGTTACAAGTTAGTATCTGGATCAATTTGACTTTTATCATAGTATGCCTGACCAAGAAACATGGTTGATATTAACTATAGAGATTATATTCAGTAGCTTGTGTTTTTCATGTTTCATCAGATATAAGAGGCAAATAATATATACAATCCAAGTGATGAAATAAAAAAAGAAGTGACATGAAATTAAATCAGATAGGAGAGTGAAGATGCATAGCACTTACAGAAACAACATCTAACAAGTAACCTGGAATAATGTTGCCAAGTTTGGAAATGCTCTCCTCGGAAAGGTTGGAGGGCTTTGAATCAAGTGTGATAATCATTCTAAGTAATGCACAGGTGTTCTCCAAGGGTAGTTTAATTGACTGGAAGTGACAACAAGACGTTAAACTCATGCATGCAGGTAATACAAATATGAAGTCATTCAAGTGACAACTGTAAAAGAATAGGGGCATGAAGACTTATCCAACTTACAATTTGATTAATAACTGCTCCCTCTAGTATCTTAAAAACAAGATGATCATCCCCAATCTGAGACAGACAAGAGCAAACGGTACTAGTGACGGACCTAAACACTCCAGAATTTGAGTTCTTACATTTCTCCATGGCAACTGAACTGCTTTCTGATAAACAAATAGCAACATTAAAACAGCACTATTAGCATTACTTATGCTTAGCAGAAGTTTAACAAAGAGTATATTCAGTGAGAAGTATTGACAAAAAGTATGATGAAAATAGAAAGTTCTTGAAATATACCAGGAAAAACTTCGTAACGGGACAGTAGCGTGATAAGGAAACTAATATAGTCAGTAATCTGGAGGTGCCCAGCCCTATAGGCAGAGTTCAGAACTTCCAAGAAACGAAATAAAACAAACGGCTCTAGATCACGGCCTGCAATGATCAACAATTATGAAATCATTGGTCGATAATGGATTTGTTCGTCTTCTCTGCTCATTTATTCACCATTGCATATCAGACTGCTGAATAGTACTTTTTAAACAAAATTGGTGAATGAGAAAAAAGAATATCTGATACTCTCTTTTCTCTATAAAAATTAAAGGAAAACTGAAATACTTACACAAGCAACAAGCAGCTAGCGACTGAAGCAGAGATGGGTCCAGGAAAGAGAAGTAATACAGACAGCAAATAGAAACTTCCTGAATCTCTCTGGGAAGCTTCATAAAAGGGCCATACGAAATTACTCCTGCCAAAGTTTATTTTATCTTTTATCAGAAAGTACTCATAGAACCATAAAATAAGCAATACGATGTAGGATTAAGCAATGAAATTTCCTACCATCATGACATGTACTGTAAAATTCTCTCAGAGAGTACTGCATGTTGTCAAGCTCCTGCGATAGAGGAGAGTTCATAATAACACATTGTCCCAAGTGAAGATGAAGACGCAATACAGCCTGCAGAAAGCACGCTGGATGTAAGTGGAAAATCAACATGATCAAGATCTCAAGAGTGGAATAACAGCATTACAAAAATCCAAATGCTGGAACATCTGATTTGTTTCACACCTGTAGATGAACTTTCAAGCAATGGTTGTCAGTGAGCATATATACCTTGGACGATGATGGGCATTTATCAGCCAAAGCGGTTAGCAACAAAGGAATCTCTCTTATCCAGGTAATCTGGAAGTCTACAATTTCTGAATCATTTGTATTTGTGGATAGCCATCTGTCTTTCTGCAATTTGGATATAATATTAGATTAGATTATGCTAGAAAACTATCTTTTGTCGCTTAAAACCAATGGTTCACGGTGAACACATGGAGATAGAGGCGAAAGAGCTTACAGGAAATAGCATCTCTTCTACTGCTGAAAGACAAACTAATTTCATCGACGACTCTGGATCACACTTCTTGAAGACCTCTGTAAAAGCCTGAAATATATATCATTGAAGAAATTTCATTCAGAATCTTAGCATTGTGAGGATAAAGAAGTAAAGCACAAAGATAGAAATGTGCAAAACCTGAAGAATGTGTAATTTCCATGTATCATCCACTTGCATTATCAGTTTAGGGATAAAAGGAATAAGTGAAAGTGAATGCTTCTGAAAAAATGCTTTGCCAGAATGTGCCTACAAAATTGTACGTAGCATGTCAGGTTCCATGGGTTTTTAACCAATCTTGACTCAATAGTATAATAATCTTCATAGTTCCACTGTTAAGAGTAAACTAGCAAGATGCCCGCGCTTTGTGGCGGATAGGATAAAAGGAGCCGTATAACAATAACGTGATGTTTGAGTTACGTGTTATACCTTCTCAGACAATGCATCTACAATAAACACCAAGAATTTATCCAGAAAGACGGAGGGTGGAGCTGACCAATCAATTAAGCAAAAGAACACCTCCGCGATCATGACATTAAAGACAAAATACCTATTATCATCCTGCAGTCACACAAAGATCAAAAACTTGAATCAGATAACTGAAAAATGACAACAAATATAATTGAGAAAAAAAATACAAAGTAAAAACAGAGATAAATGAGGATCCTTGTCATAATAGCCAAACATATAGAATCCTGGAAATAGAACAAGGACCTGTGAATACAATGGTGCTTGCCGGCGAAGAAACTATATACCTTCTCTGATGACTGATTTGTGGGGTTCAAGGGAAAGACAGTAAATAACTTCTTTAATACCATCTGCAACGCATCTTGATCACTTCTGTTGGAAGGTGGTGAGACTATTAGTTGTGGTCCACTACGTCCCTTCCCATTAACGAAAAACTTCACAACAAGATCTATACTCTTTAATATAGAAAGCACACAATCAAACGATTGTGCTTCCAAAGTAGGCATTGTCAGAACTGATGGCATAAAATCCTGAAGCCCACTAACTAAAATAGGCAAAAGACCCTTCAATTCATTTGCGGTCACTGAAAACCCTGCTAAAAGGAAAATGTTATAAGGGGAAAGACAACAAACATACAAAGCGTACATATAAATAAATAAATAAACTGAACGTTTTACTAGCAAAATTGACTGATTAGTAAAAAACAGAAGGGACAATAATTTATGTGCAAGCCTTTTTTTGTTTTGTTTGTCTATGGTTGTGATATTTTACATTGTTATCATTTGGAAAGAGCATTATGAATGCTACACATACAATATCATAGACATATCTTCATAGATATGTCTACACCCAAAAATTATTAAAAATTCCTGTTCTTTCACTTACCAGAACGATCTTCATGAACTTCAGACTCAAAAGCATGCAATATTCTCCGGTCAGTAGTAGCCTATAGGGAAGAGCAAAGCAAGAGAGGAAAAGTGAGGGGAGAAGAAATTATAAAATCCAGTTGGATGGCAAACAGAACAACGAATATAATAGTCTGAAGTTACTTGTGGGAACAACTTTGAAAGAAGTTGTAAAAGAAAAAGTGGTGCAGGGACAGTATGAATCATAAAGCATTAAGTGTTAAAAAGTACATTTATGGTTGACGAGTTATCATCTGTCTTGTTACACGGCAAAAGGGAGAGACAATACGCCAAGCCAGCAAGAACGCTCTTAAGCTTTCCCTTGTCATGCAAATTAAACTGGTTCCTATGCAATATCTCTTTGTATTGTTGAATGATCTGCATATGGAAAAAAGACATTTCGGTTATAAACATATTTTGTCTTAAGAATCAAACCAAATAAATGAACATTGCACAATTTGATCATATTTATATTTAAAAAAAGAAAAAGAAAAAAAAAAGAAAAAGAAAGTGTCTTGGGCTACACATTAACAAAAAAGGCATAACCTACATAAACTTAAACCATCACAACAAGCAATAACCTCAAAAATAACCATCACTAGAAAAAGCAAGAACAAGAAACTATTTACACAATTCTATAAGAGCATGAGAGAAAAATAGCATGACACCATTCGCATTAAAACATGTACCTAAATAATATTTGCATGACCTGAGAATTTTACAGCACTAAATGATATACGCTATACACTTCTTATGAACATATTATTTTCCGAGTAAAATATTCCATAAAACAAAATACCTTTTCAGCATACATGGAGAATGACGCTGGGTAGTGCTGGACAACTAGATCAAAAAATTTGAAAGCCATCAAACGAACATCAATCGACAGATGAGTCATTGCATTGAAAACGTATGCCATCATCAACGATATGAAAGTACCCTGGTTTTCCTGGAGATGTTAAAGAATAAGATGTAAGTATGTAAAGGAGAACTGGTGATTTAATTCGGAACTGACAGCAATAGCTAAAGGAAGGATACCCCAAGCTGAAGATTTCAGGTAACACAGGTACCTATGTTTATTTAAGCATATGATCATGGCAACCCCTAGGCTACATTTACAGAACAGATGTACAGTAGATGCTGGTCAGGGCAACCAAATTAATTAAACCTGCACTAAAACTAGAATACTAGATGACAGGCCCTACGCTGCCATAAAATATACTAAAGAAATAGTATACATCCTACAAATAAATCGTTTGTGTAATATTACTATATAAAATACAGGGTAGAAACTTCGCCTTATATATTGTTTCAGCAGAAAATACATTTTAGGCATTATAAACCATATAAACAAACAAAGCCCTCCAAGGAACCATTTTTGCCCCCTTTTATATAAGCATTCTGCATTTAAATATCTTACAACCAGAAAAAAAATCCTGGCCCAACAAACATGTGTAATACATAAACCCAAGCAAGCAATTTGATAATTCGAGAACATGCGTAATAAGCTTTACAAAAAGTTTGATTCTTTTAAGAATATTATACAGAGAGAGCAAGAAAAAAAGCAACCTCTTTACATTCAGGAAATATGACTGCCTTTAGAAGTTGATACAGGGTCTCACGCACAATTTTGTCTTCATCGCCCATGCGTTCACGCAGTTTTTCTATAACAGATAATCTGTGCAGTTTCAGCTCTGCTGGATGCTTGAGGAAGATGTCCCTGATACCAATCAACGCATCTTGAAAGAGAAATAGACAGTGTTATTATCAACAGTTTAACTTCTACGCCAAACTGCGTTCAGTAGACTCTTGGCATTTTTCCCAATGGAAACAGGGTTGTTAACATGCCCTCTTATTTGAGACTCTAAACAGGATTGGTATATATTAAAAATCTAGACTAAGCAATTTATGAATGCAAGACCTACGAGTTACAGAACGCTTGTGAAAGACATAAAAAAGAAACTGCACGAATTGCAAGTATACATGATTGTATCTTAATGGAATTACATAAAATATGGAAATTTGAAATTCATACTGCCAGTACCATGGTTCCAATTGATTTGTTCAATAATCTTAAAACCTTAATCATCGCATAATAGTAAACATAATATGGTAGGCGCAAACAGAAAAAGATAAAGCTATAACAAGTGAAGGTGTAAATATTAATGAAAGAAAGAAAGGATACCTCTGCGGACTTTAGCGTTGTGATGAGAAGTCTGTTGAAGCAGCTCTTTTAGAGTCAAACCTTTTTTGCTAACAGCTAGACCGGCCTTGTCGGATGCCAAACTTTGTTCGGGTAATACAATTGCTGCAAAATAAACCATTCTGTAATAAGCATATATCCACTAAATAAATGTTATGATAACATGAGCAGCGAGCGTATTACCTTTGGATTTGACTTGGGTATTGGTAGTATTCTTGGGTGGGGGTAATTTCCTCCCAATTTTGCGTTTAATTTTCTGCAATAAATAAAAAACACAAAGTCAATAGGAAGTCCTTATTAGATTATCAGAAAATAAATAAGAAAGAAAAACTCGGAATTACTTTGAAGTCAACACCACCGCGCTGCTGCTGCTTTTGCTGCTTCTTCAACTGAGCCTTATGCTGCACCATCTTTTCTTCTTCTAATGATAATGCTTGTTAATCTACACAATATATATGCACCATGTAAAGCTTATTATTTTTAGATAAAAATAAGCAGTTTTATGTTATCTGCTTAATATGAGGGGCAGAAGTTGTTATTTCAAGTTAAAATTACTCTTTACCAACAGTTGAAAGAAAACCAAAGACTTCCTGAAGCAAGCAGCTAATAAGTAGTTATACATACATAAGCAGCTAATAAGTAGTTATACATACATAAGCAGAAAAAGCAGTTTTTTTTTTTTAAAATCTACTTGGGACATGCTGCTTTTCAGAACTGTATTACAATAAAACTACCCTCAAATATCCCATTAAATTAAATATATCATATACACCAATCACCTTGTTGAATGATTATTTTGTGGCGACTGGAGATGACGGCACACAAGCTAGCGAGGGAGAGAGGACCGTTTTCTTATTCTTCTCTTCTGCCCTGCTTCTTTTTATTTTATTTTATTTTAATATTAATATAAAATTTCCTTATTTAAGTCAATTAATATTTAACTTAATGATGTAAATGCGTATTTCCCAAACTTGCTTTAATTGCATTGTAAATCATGCATTCAAAACTATATGGGTATATATATTCTTTCATGTTTGTTTTAATATGGAATTATTCCCTATTTTAAAAGGGTTTCGTTTTTTTTCTAGAGAAAAAGTTTGTGCATAAAGTGATGGAATATGTACATCGTGTTTATAACATTTTTTTTTTTTTTCTTTTTTTAAAAAAAGCAACATTTATTAGAAGAGAAAACCAAAATATAATAGAAAGTATCTCACGTCAATTAAACAAGGTAATAAAAGAACATGACCTAACGAAAAAGAAAACGTACTCCTTCCGTCCCAAATTAATTGTCCTCATTTGACTTTTTAAAGTCTTAATTTCTCAACTTTGATCTTAAATATTTTTATTTATGTTATATAATAATTGATGCAAAATATATGAATGGATTGTCTTTTAAATGTTTTTCATTGGTGTAATTTTCATCAAGTATTACATAACACATACAAAAATATTAAGGATCAAAGTTGAGAAATTAAGATTTCAAAAAATCAAATGAGGCCAATTATTTTGCGATGGAGTATTAAATGTCCAGGTTTGACTTTTCAAGTCTTTTTTTTACAACTTTGACCTTAAATATTTTTTCTTTATATAGTAGAAAAAATAATACGTAGTGGAAATACATTTAAAACTCAATCTATTCATATATTTTGCATCAAATATTATATAAGACAACTAAAAATATTTATGATCAAAGTTAAGAAAGAAAGATTTAGAAAATTCAAAGTGGACATATATGAGACGGATAGAGTATGACATAAATCAACATTAGAGTTTAAATACTATCGCTAAAAATTGAGAGTCCGTTTGGTTTGAGGTGATTGGGTGAGGGTTAGGGACTCGGAGTAGAAACCTTTATTTGGTTAGCGAAATTATGTATGTCATGTGGGCATGAATGCTAAATATGTGGTCTTTCAAAAATCTTAGGGTGCGTTTGGTACAGGGGTGTAGGGGTCTTTGGGCTGAAAGATCACTAAAATTAATTGTTTGGTATCTTTTTCTTTAGGCTCACGCGCTGTCATCATATTTTAATTCTACCTACTAACCTGGGTTTTGATAATCTATCTGTGCTAAATATCTTTTCCAAGTCAACAAAAAAATATCAACCACACAATAGGTGATTCATTGTTTGATATTCATTTTTTATTCAAAAATAATATATTTTACTTCAATCAATTTATAAAATATGTATATTTTTAAAATTATAATTATTTTTTTCTCTTCATTTAATACCAATACCAAATACCAAATCCAAATCCAAATCTAAATCCTAATCCTAAACCCTTCCACAAACCAAACGGGCCCTTAAAGGTGTGTCTGGGTTTTGTGAAATTATGTGGGCCTGGTTAAATTAAGTCCACATCTCTATTTTTATTTGTATTACAAATATTACTTTTATTTTTATTTGACGTATTATATTATCAAACATATTATTTCAAAACACATTTATTTTTTAATTTATTTTTTATAGTATTTTATCTTGAGTTAATTGCATTTTTGGTCCTTGTGGTATTGCCAAATTGCATATTTAGTCCATTAAAGGAAAGAGCACTATAGGTCCTCATTTTAAAAGTTTTTGTTTATTTTGTCCATGTGGTATAACCAAATTCCAACTTGGTCCTTTGGTATGGCCAAATTGCATATTTGGTCCTTGAAACTTTGTCGTTTGGGCCCGGGGATCAAAAATGCAATGAAAACTTCAAAACGAGGACGTCCAGTGCAATTTCAAAGTTTTAAGGACCAAATCTGAAATTTGACCATATCACAGGGACCAAAAATGAAATTAACTCTTTTATCTTTTATGTATCAAATCTACATTCTACCCTAAATCTAAATCCTAATCCAACCCCACCTATAAATCAAATTGGCCCTGAAAACTTACACAAAAGAAAAAATATCATGACAGGTGGCCATTCAAACATTGACAACTAATGTTAGAAGTGAAAAAGAAATCCAAATATAACACTAGAACCAATGGTCAAAGGCAACCAACCCATGTAACTTCATACATTTACTACTATTGGTTAAATTATAATAAGGATAAAAAATAAGAAAGTAATTAAGTGTTAATACGGGCGGATATTATCTTTTCAATTATATGCATGCTATATATTGTGAATACAATATCTTTATGTTAATAGTTGGCTAATCAAACCACAAAATGGTTCATCCTTAATAATATTATATTTTATATTTAAAATTTTATGCATGAACTCCTTTTTATGTACTTTTAAGAGAGTGTGTTAGTTGTTTGAAATTTGTTGTCATGCATGATATAAAATGCTTATGCCCACTCTTGTATGATAAAAAACATAATAGGCAATGCATTTTATCATAATTCTAATATATTTTATATAATGATTTGTTGTGACATGTTATCTACAAGTCCAGAAAAAATATCTTTCAATAAACCAAACACATCTCAGTCCATGTTAACATGTAACACAAAGTACCCATTTAGGCATGCTACCATAATTTAAAACTAACAATTACAACAAGAAGATATCATAACTAGCTCTTTAAACTAATAATGTCAATGGGTTAGACTTTGGTTTAGAATCTATCTGATTTGCCCTATTTACATGACCCATCGACCCAATTAAAAATCCTACGAGTCAACCTATTTAAATGGATCATTACGTGTGTCACACCCCAAAAATATTGCATCGGAATAGTAGCCAGGGCGTGACTTAATAGCACAAAGTCACCAAGTATAAAGAACAACCTCTATATGAGTCGTTTTAAAAATACATCATTTGATTCGTTAAAACAACATATTGTTTTCAATACAACAAATTCTCAAGTTTCACAGCAATAAAGATAATTTTGAAAACATAATCAATTGGAATCACTCCTAAACAGTATTTCAAGTATTTATATTTCATATGTAATAGGTAGCTTTATTATGGCCTTTATGTTTGTTTAAGGTCAAGCTTATGTAGAAGGCCCATAAGCTTGACCCAAGCCCAATAAGGAATAGGGAAGGAGAGGGAGTGTTGCCCTAGCTCCTTGCCTATATAAACCTTGTAAACCTTCATTTGAAGGTTGGTTGTTCAAGTTATTCTCTTCACATACACTCTTTCCTAAACCGTATTATTATTTACGTGTATGTGTGTGATTTACTTGTTCAATCGCCTCATCTCTTTCTATATAACTTGTGTTTGTAAAACTAGTGACCTAACAGTGGTATCAATCGCCAAATAGTTGGGTGTACTCATTTGTTTTTGAAGTTTTGGTTTTGGGTCTTACGCGTAAAGATAACGCAATCTTTGGTTATCTTAAAAACTCGTTTTTTACACTTTTTAATCCAAGATTCTTGTACTTTCAATGTTTTGAGGTGTTAAAATACTTGTTTTTGGCAAAAAGTTTCAAACTTTACGCGTGGATTTACGTTTTTAAGCTTGTTTTGTTCGTGGGTGTCGTTCTACGCGTAACCCGTTTAGCAGTTTTGGTACATCAAAATTCACACTTTTGTGTTCTTTTGGTACTATTGAAGCTATTCCATAACAAAAATCTGGTTTAGAAACACATTTGGGCAAAATCAAAGTTACGAGTAATCCTACGCGTATCAAAACCCTAATATTACGCGTAAGATTTTTCCTTGGTTTGATCTTCATTTTCCTGGTTTATTCCGTGTTTTCTTACTTGGATAAGTCTGAAAATACGTCGACTTTGGATATCTTTTGCACTGTGAAGTGTAAAAGATCATTTGGGCAAAACCCTAAAATTACGCATAAGCATAAGCCTACGCGTAGAAATTCTACGCATAAGATTCACTTTACGCGTAAACTTAGGTCTACGCATAAGTTAATCCTACGCCTAACCCTAACTTTTGTCTACGCATAACTTTAGTGCTTTTATCCTACTTACGCGTAAGCTAAAACCTACGCGTAACTCCTCATTGTTACGCGTAACTTTGGTGTTTTTACGCATAAGTGCTACTTGGTTCTTGTCTTTTCTACGCCTAAGGACACTTCATCAACAAAGGTTCATTCGACTACAAAGATCCATTTTACCACACAAGTTTTTCAACATGTCACAACCACCATACTCTAACTATTTCCCTTACACTTATCCTCAACGACAACAACAACTAAGTCCACAACATCAGCAATGGAATCAACAACAAGCAATTTATCAACAACAATTTAATCAACAACATACTCCACAACTTGCTGCAAATCCACAACCTCAAATGGTTCAACCACCACCAAGTCTTCAAGTTCAACCGTACACAAATGAATTCAATCAACATCCATCAAGGAACACTATGAAGGAACCCACTTGGTTTGCAAAGATGTGTGAAGCTTTAAGCAGCCAACAATCAATTCATGAGGCTGGATCACTTGATAGACCTCCAATGCTCACTCCAGGAAACTACGATCAATGGGTGATAAGGTTCTTTAGGTTTTGTGATCTAAAGAAGCCACATGGAAAGTTCTTAAAGAAGGTTATCTTGGAAGGTCCATTTGAGATGCCTACTATCATTGTACCCGGAGATCCAAATGCCATTCCACCAAGAGATGAACAAACCAACATTGCTACTGTTGCAGATTTAAATACCACAGAACTTCTACACTATGAAGCTGATGAACTTGCAATGGAATACATCCTCTTAGGATTACCAAACCCAATTCTTCGTAGTGTTGATGCTCAAAAGACTGCACAAAAAATGTGGGATCATATTCGTCTTCTTATGGAAGGATCTGTACTCAATCAGGAGGATTTGGAATCCAAAATTTACTTGGCTTATGAACACTTCATGATTGAACCTGGAGAGACACTAGAGTCCTATCATCATCGATTTTCAGACATCATCAATGATTTGGATAAACACAACATCATCATGCCAAGAATTGCAGTGAATACTAAGTTCCTGAGTAGTCTTGGTCCTGAATGGGAGAAGTATGTCATTTTTCTCCGTCAAGCGAAGAACATGCATCATTCTACCTACGGATTGTTGTACGATTACTTGAAACCTCATGAAAAGGAAGTTGATCGGGAAAGGATTCTCCGTGCTCAAATTGCTCCACCAACACATCCGGAAAATCAACAACAACTTGCCTTATATGCTCAAAACCGTTATTCTCCTCAACCAGCAACTCAACCAAATGCTTCAAACACACCTTCACAACAACAACCTCAACAAAATCAATTGGTTCCATACAGCAACAATGCTCAAGCATATGTCAGTGAAGCGACTGAGGAAATCGATCCGTTCGAAGCATTGCAACAAGGATTTTGTATGATTGCTAATGCCTTTAGCCGTTATACCAACAAATCCAACAATCGTATTCGTTCCTCATCTAACACACGAACTCAAGCTGTTGTGAACAATGGACGTGTTGAAGTTCAGAATCGTGATTATGGTCGTCAGATGGGCGGTGGTCAAGGGTTTAATGCTGTGGGTAGGAATAACAACAGAGCTCAAGTGGTGGAACAGGAAATGCTCAGCATGGGTTGAATGGTCTTCGATGCTACAACTGCAATGAGAAGGGACACTGGCTAATGCATGCCCAAAGCCAAGGACTAAGGGCAGTGCTTATTTCAAAGAGGCTCTTCTTTTGGCTCTTAAGGATGAAGCTGGTGGAACTCTCACAGACAAAGAACAGAGCTTTATGGCAAATGCTGACTCAGATGATGATATGGAGGACTTGCAGGCCAATGCAGCTGTTATGTTGATGGCTAATATGCAGGCGTTACACATGAGTGACACAGGCCCAGTGTATGACACTGATGGCTTGTCTCAGGTACCGAATAAACCATATTTATCTCTGATCTCATATCTCCGCCAACATCTGAATCCGGCAAGGCTCAGAATGTTCAAAATGAGTCGTCCACATCACATTCCGACGATTTTCAACTAGACCCCGTAGTTATATTTGACGATCAAGATGACCAAGCGGTTTCCCTTGATAATCAAATTGACTCCGTGGTTATACTTGAGGATCTCAGTAATGATCATGTTGTGACTCACGTTGAACACGATGAACTTTTGCCTCATCCAGATTTTGCTCGTTTAATACAAGACCAACAAACCATAGTGGAAGAATGTCGTGCCATTAATCAGGACTTGAAATGTAAAAATGCACTGTTAACAAAGGATTTTGAATGTTTACAAAAGCAACTCAACTTTTTCAAAACTCAAGAAAAACGTGAAAACGGTTTTGAAGCAGCCTTTGCCAAATCTTATCAAAACGAAAAATATTTAGAAAAACAGATGCGTGATCTAGCCGCTTCGAAGAATGCTTTGTTGTCTGAAATAGAACAACTGAAACATGAACATAAAAAGCAAATTAACGCTCTCACCTTGGAAAATCAAAAAGCTAAGGCTGAGTTGTTAACTTGTCAAAAACAGTTCTCTGCATACAAAAAGCATTCAACGAAACGAATAGATGATCATCTTGAAGAAATCATCGGCTTGCAAAACAAACTTAAAGAGTTTAAAACTGTTGTTTACAAACATGGCGAGTCGGTCACAACCATTGAAAAGTTTACTTTAAAACCAAATGGATATGGACCGAATCTTGCTGATTACAAACCTAAGCTTTCAACCAAAACATTCAAACCAAATCCTGAAGTTTCCAGGGCACAATATAAAATTGATAATTCTGTTATGAATGTTGTTGAATATCATCTTCAAGAGGAATTAGATGCAGAAGACGAGAGTCGATCAAAATTAAAAACCGTTGTTTACAACAAACCTTTTAATTATTCAAAACCGGTCACTTTCGTCACACCAACGGATTCTTCTAACACACCAAGAGTTATCATCAAAACACCTGAGTCTTTTATTGTTAATCCCAAACGGACTTTGCACAAACTTATGGTCCTTTACCTTCCATTAGTGAAGTAAACTCACAACCTGAAAATCGAAAAATTCTTTGATATTTTGACATTTTCATGGCTGACCTCAAAATTTTACAACATGAGATAGAATATCGATTTGAAATCAAAGTTGAACATTTTCAATCGCCTCTGGCGCGAGAACAAAGAGACATTTTTCAGAAAAATCTTTTACCTAATGTTAAAAACTTGAAAAGTTGTGCAATTGCTTGGGAAAAGGACTTTCATAAGGAACTTGGGTCATGAAAACGTTCGAGAAAAAGAAACATCTATTTCAAACACTAAACGAGAAAATGTTGCGAAAAGATGTTGATCGACTCTTGGAAGATGTCATATGTGCTGATGTTCAAAATGCTGTGTTATTGAATTCGTTGTCATATGCATTTGATAATATCTCTGCTGATACTGTTGCTTCTGTGGTAAATGTTGAGAACACTGATAATGTGCTTCAGATCGAGTCCTTAACAGTTGAAAACAAACGATTGTCAAACGAACTTTCAAATGCAATACGTCGTCTTAATTGGTGTCAAAAAGATATTCACGATCAACAACTTGCTTTTCAACACAAAATCAACCAGTTGCGTGCAAAACCTTCTGATTCTAAAATTGAGCAACTGGATGATCAAAACGTGTCTTTTAAGTGTCAAATCTCAAAATATGAACAAGAACTTGTAAAAGTTAAAAGGAATATGGTGTCATATTTGATTTACTCAAAAAGACTCGTGATGAAGCATCAAATGAACTTGATCATTATCTTGCACACACTAAAGAAGTTATGCATTTTGCTGGAAATGTTCGGTCTGAAAATCAAGATCTGATTCACACTATCATCAAGTTAAGAGGAATGTTAGGAAAGTATGAACAACTTCCGCCAACAATCATTAAGAGATTAGCCCCCGTAACACTTAGTACTCATGCACCTAGAATCTCTACTGCCAAATCACAAGTAGCTAACGTGCTTCCTTCTACTGAAACAGGAATAGTTGAGCCTTTTCCAAACGTCCGCACTTCACAGCCTAGGAGCACTCAATCGAAGAATAGGAAGTTGCGACCTAAGAAAAGATCAATCAAGAATGCTAAAGTAGAAGAACACCCTAGGACTATGAATAAGACTCACGTTGCCTCCACTATAGATATTGCGTCTGGCAAATGTAATAGAAATAGTGATGTAACGAATGCTAAACCGTTAAGTACTTTTGATATTCAGTCTGATGCACCTTGTGATATTTGTCGTAAAAGTATGAATTCCGATTGCCATGATAAATGTGTTGCTAAAGCTATCATCTCTCGTTTAAGGAATCCTAAGAACAGGAATACCTCTAGGCCCACTAATCTTTCTAAGTCTGTGCTTGGTAGACCGCCATCTTTAGATTCTAAGAAACGCATTGCTGTCCCTGTAGCTCCAGTTTCACCTCCTAGGAATGTAGTACCACCTAGTGAATTCACTAAGACTAAAGCAAAGAGTAGTTATAGATGGCAGAAATGGATATATAACACACTAGGATTTAAGTGGATACCTAAAGCTATTGATGTGTGTATATCTACTTTAACTGCTATGGAACCTCTAACATTTCGGGTTCCACATCTACTTCTATTCCATCTGTGTCGTCTGTGTGTAATGCAGGTGATACAGATCATTCTCTGGATTGTTGATAGCGGATGTTCCCGACACATGACAGGCAATCTTAAACTGTTATCAAACTTTATTGCAAAGTTCATTGGCACTGTCAGGTTCGGGAATGATCACTTCGCAGCTATCATGGGCTACGGAGACTATGTCAATGGGAACATCGAAATTAGCAGGGTTTACTATGTGGAAGGCCTCGGTCACAATCTGTTTTCAGTAGGTCAATTTTGTGATGGAGATTTGGAGGTTGCTTTCAGGGAGAAAACTTGTTTCATTCGTGATCTACAAGGAAATGACCTTATGTCTGGCTCGCGTAATTCTAGTCTCTACACTATCTCTATGCAAGACATGGTTGCTTCCTCTCCCATTTGCTTACTTTCTAAGGCAACATCAACAAAATCTGGCTATGGCACCGTCGTCTCTCACATCTAAACTTTCAAACCATCACCAACCTTGCTCGACACAAACTAGTTGAAGGACTCCCACGATTCCGGTATTCAAAAGATCACCTTTGCTCAGCTTGTGAACAAGGGAAAAGCACTCGTGCTCATTTTCCTTCAAAGGTGGAACACAGCTCTCAGCATGTGCTTCATCTTCTTCACATGGATTTGTGTGGCCCGATGCGCGTGCAAACGATCAATGGCAAACGCTACATCTTAGTAATTGTTGATGACTACTCACGATGGACTTGGGTCTACTTTCTTCGTAGCAAAGACCAAGCTCCACAAATGATCATCACCTTTCTCACAAAGATACAGGTTCAGCTCCGCAACATCGTCAGAATCATGAACAGACAAAGGAACTGAATTTGTTAACAAAACCCTTCGTGAATTCTATGAGAAAGTGGGAATTCAGCATCAAACATCTATTGCACGTACACCTGAACAAAACGGAGTTGTTGAAAGACGAAACCGAACGTTAGTGGAAGCTGCAAGAACAATGTTAATCAATGCTAAACTTCCAGATTACTTATGGGCAGAAGCTGTATCTACTGCATGCTATACTCAAAACCGTTCTATGATCACAAAACGCCACAACAAAACACCTTTCGAGCTTGTCCACAACAGAAAACCGAATCTAAAACACTTTCATGTATTTGGATCTCTTTGCTATCCGAATAATGATCGTGATGACTTTGGAAAGCTCAAAGCCAAAGCTGACATTGGAGTCTTTATCGGATACTGTGATAATTCCAAAGGTTTCCGAATCTGGAATCGTCGAACAAAGGAGGTTATGGAAACGATTCATGCTCATTTCGATGAACTTCGGAAATGGCTCTGAGTATAACAGCTTAGAACCCGGTCACAACCGTTTAAACTTCCCTCAACCCCATCATCACTGAAGAAAGCCCTCAGCTTACTCGTCAACAAATGGAAGGTTATTTGCTCCTTTGTTCGTGACGATATTGATGAACGTGCTCCAGGTGTATCCCACTGTTTCCGCTGCACAACCCGATAATATTCCTATACCTGATACACCTGCTACAACAACTACTGTTGAAGATGCACCTACACCCGTTGACTCCAACACAACAGTTGAACACACCGCTTCCAACAATGATGAACCCGCTGATGATATTCTGAATGAAGTACCCCCACCTGCAGATTTTGATCCAAATGCGTTCTTCAACCCGTTTGCTAATGAGACTGCTGCACGAGATGTCGCGGAATCTTCAACAAACCATTTGAATCCTGAGAATCTGCACAATGTATACCAACATCAACCCTCCACACATAGATGGACGAAAGACCATCCTCTGGAAAACATTATTGGCAACCCGAATCAACCCGTCGTTACGAGACAACGTCTTCACACAGACGGTGAACATTGCATTTATGCACTCACTGTCTGCCAATCTGAACCTAAAACATCAAAGACGCAATGACAAAAGACAACTGGATTGAATCCATGCAAGAAGAACTCAACCAATTCAAACGTCTTGAAGTATGGGAACTGGTTGAAAGACCAACAGGGTCTACGTCATTGGTCTAAAATGGATTTGGAAAAACAAATTGGATGCTGAAGGAAATGTTATTCGAAATAAGTCACGTCTGGTGGCTAAGGGTTATCGTCAGGAAGAGGGGATAGACTTTGAAGAATATTTTGCTCCGGTTGCTCGTCTTGAGGCTGTTCGGATATTTCTAGCGTTCGCGGCTCATATGAATATGACGGTCTATCAGATGGATGTCAAAACTGCGTTTCTCAATGGACAACTTAAAGAAACGGTTTATGTCCACCAACCAGATGGATTCGTTGATCCTGAGTTCCCGAACCATGTTTACAAACTGAACAAAGCTCTTTATGGTCTCAAACAAGCCACTCGGGCATGGTACGATAAGCTATCATCTTTCCTCATTGCCAATAATTTCACCAAAGGCACCGGTTGACCCAACTCTTTTTATACAATATCACGGGCACAATATCTTAATTGTTCAAATTTACGTGGATGACATCATTTTTGGGTCTACACATAAAAAGTTTTCAATCGCTTTTGCAAAACTAATGAAGAAAAATTTTGAAATGTCCATGATGGGTGAACTTACATTCTTTCTAGGACTACAAGTTCATCAATCACCCCGTGGTATTTTCTTGAGTCAGTCCAAATATGCCCTTGAATTGTTAAACAAATTTGGAATGAAAACCTGTGACACCTATGCCACACCAATGGCTCATACCAAGAAGCTAGACGCTGATTTACATGGGAAATTGGTGGACCCTACAAAATACCGTAGTATTATTGGGTCTCTCATGTATCTAACAGCTAGCAGACCTGATATTGTCTTTGCCGTTTATCTATGCTCCCTTTATCAGTCGCGACCATAAAGGGAACCATTAACTTGGGGATCTGGTATCTGAAGGATTCTGGTTTTGTACTAATCGCTTTTTCATGACGCTGACCACGCAGGATGCTTAGACTCACGGAAAAGCACTTCAGGAGCTTTACAATTTCTTGGTGATAAACTGGTGTCATGGCAATCGAAGAAGCAGGATTGTACATCGCTGTCATCAACCGAAGCAGAATATGTAGCCATGTCCGCATGTTGTGCTCAAGTCATATGGATGAGAACACAACTCAAAGACTATGGTTACGTATTTGACAGAATCCCGATGTATTGCGACAATCGGAGTGCCATTGCAATCTCGTGCAACTCAGTTCAGCACTCGAAATCAAAGCACATCGATCTTCGATATCATTTCATCAAGGATCACGTGGAACAGGGTACTGTTGAATTATATTTTGTGGGTACAGAATACCAATTGGCAGATCTTCTCACCAAAGCCTTGCCTCCCGCTAGGTTTAATGAGTTGGTCCACCGGATTGGTATGAGGTGTTTGACTCAAGAGGAATTGGATGATCTCCTAAAACAGTCTTAAAAACCTGTCAAACACCAAATTCTCTTTTGTAAATAATTTTCAAAAACAAAATACAAAATTATAAAACCTGATAAAAACAACAAAAATATTCTTCTAATCTAATTTTCTTTCAACATTGCAAGTACATTTCTTCCGTCAACACTTTAATCTTTCAAAATTCAGTATTTTCCGATCAAGTGTTGAGGGGGAGAAAATAATCTTTAACTGCTTCAAAACATCTGTGTACTTGCATGTTATCATATCTCAGTTGATTCTTTTACAAATGGTGGTACATTTTCTGGTTCAAAGACACTCCTCGGACCTTAATTAATAACCTTTCATTATTTTCTCAAGTCGAGGGGGAGTGTCGTCTTGTTTCTTTCCTAACATCTTCGTTTGGTAACCAAAATGGAAGTTAAATGGCTTGGTTTGAAAAAAGGAAAAGGTGGAGGGACCAAAACTGTCAAAAGGTTAAACTCACTTTTAATAAAAGACCCTCCCACCTACTAACTTCTTCATTTATTACAAAACCTAAAACAATCCTACGCTAAAATTACTCAAGAAATCCGTGTTTTGATCATCATTTTGTAAGTGGTTTAATGTTCTAACATGTTTTTGAACATTGGTTTTGATTTTCAAATGAATTAAAACGGTCAAAATTATTACTATGAGTGATTTTGTGTTCTTCGCATAAGCGTATGAACACACATGATCATGTGTTGTGTGTTTGTGGTTAAAAGAATGTGTCAAAATGTTTTAACAACATCTATGATATAGTTTCTAAGCTCAAAACAAACCCAGAAACACGAATTAATGATTTTTGAAAATTAGGGTTTATGAGTCGAATTGGGTATTTCTAAATGTGAAGTGTTTTGGTCAAAAATATTGTTGGGTTATGCTCTGTGTTTTGAATTGATGATTTCCAGCGTCTATAACCACCCAGAAACACGAATTGGTTAACAATTTGAAATTAGGGTTTAAGGTTCTTAAGATTGGGTATTTTTGATTCACTGCAAATTAAGTGTTAAAACTTGGTCACTATGCTCTCACAACATCTCTAAATATACCAGAAAAACTTTGGTGCATATTCCATGGCTAGATCTCATACGCGTAGATTTAGGGTTTAGACTACGCGTATGCAGTTCTACGCGTAACTGTTTAAACTGTCCTAATGTGTTTTGATCTGTCATGTTAAATGAATGTTATGTGTTTAACATTGATGATATGATGCTTTATTTCAGGCTTGCAACACTTAATATTCAGAATCAAGGTCATTTGCACTCTACGCATAAGGATCACCTTACGCGTAGCTTGTTATGCGTAAGATTAGTCTTACGCGTAGCTTCTACGCATAAGGTTCTACAATGGACTACGCGTATCCTGTGAAGGATATGCGTAAACAGTGACCTCTACGCATAAGGTCAACTCTTACGAGTAGCCTTACGCGTAAGGTTAATATATGCCTACGCATAAGCTCTACGCATAAGGTCTCCTTTTCCTACGCGTAACACTTCTTACGCGTAAGTTTGGATTCTACGCGTAAGTTACGCCTACGCATATATCATTCCTGTCTACGCATAACTTTACCAATCCTACGCATAAGCCGGGATCATACCTTCGTATGAATTGTTACGTGTACAAACTTGTAAATAAACTAATCATATCATCACGAATCCTAAAATGTCACTAATAAACTGAAATCGTTTGATATGTTGTGAACAATAAGTGATAAAATAAACTTTAAAACTTAAAGTTAACTAACTCACGAAACATTTCACGACGTCATTGGACTATTGAATATACAAGTGACTTAGGACTCGTAACAATCATTGACACTGTACATTCAATAACTAGACAATAAGACCTTCTGTTGACTAACATTATGTCTTTCGATATGTTGGTTCTTTTGGCTAATGTTATTTCAGATCACGACATGGGTGAACAAATGAATATGGATGCACCTGAAGTTCTCTCCATTGCTGATATCTATCCTCATGGCTATCCAATGAAGATAGGAAAGAATAATCTCCGTGTTGACTTTGACAACCTCACTTGCTCTGAATCTTCATGTTTAATTGCTATTGACATTCTGAGGACTCATCCGTATCAGAACATGCTTTCACACTCTGCAACTGTTCCTGAGATCTACATCCAACAGATCTGGAACACTATGGAAAGGGTCAAAGGACAAACTGCTGTGACGGTGACTCTGAATCACAAACAAGTCACCATTACACCTGCAGACTTAAGGGCTGTTCTCCTAATTCCTGATGTCGATCCAACCAAACTATATGCCACACCTGCTGAAGAGCTCACTCTCCAATTCTTAATCAATATCGGTTATGACGAGGCTACAGGAGTAATCACCAAGCATTCTCACGTAGAGCTTAAGAGTATTCCTCAACCCTGGAGAACTCTCTACATGATCATCACCAAGTCTGTTTCTGGTCGTGACAGCGGCTATGAGCACCCTAAGCTCATGGAACTGCAAATATTCTGGGCATTGGTCAACAAGAAACACATCGCTATCGAAGCTCTGATTTGGGATGACATGATGTCATTTCTCAACAAACTTGGCTCAAAGATTCCCTACATCAGATATACTAAATTGTTGATCCAGAGAGCACTTGGACTTCATCCAGACATTCCCAAGAGGCTCAATGACCCCGACAATCACGACATGTTGACGGAACCCATTCTATCTGTCAGAATCAAGGAAACGTCTACAAAGAAACAAGGTGCTGTGCTGCCAGATTTCCTTCTAACTGAAGATGTCAGAAAGCTCGAAACGTACAAAAGGTATCTGGAAGCAGTAAGACAAGGCAAAGTTGGTCATCTCGACGAAAAATCTTCTGGAACACCTGTAAGGAGAACCAAAAGAGGAAGTGCAGGAAGTACGGCAAGTACTGTGAGTCAAAGGAAGTTCCCCAAGAGGAACCCTCCTTCAAAGAGGATTGTTCCATCTAAGGAAGCTGCTCCCATCCCAATTCCCAAACCCGAACCGCAAAGAAAGCTTGTGGACGAAAGCTCTGATGGTACTGACACAGATGAAGAGATTACCTTCTCTGAATCTGCAACCGTAACCCCTCCTTCAGCAGCTAAACCTCCAAGTCCAACAAAGAAAAAGGAAAGACTCCTGTACTTGAGTCTTATGATGAAAGCTCTGAAGAAGAAGAAGAGCAACTGGATCAATCATACAGGAAGAAGTTTAAATTAGTTAGACAAATTCAAAAAGCTGAAGAATTTGCAAAAGATCAAATGGGTGGCCCCGGAGGATCGAGTGGTGCTGTCCACTCTTCACCAGGTCCTGATGCGGTTAATCAACCCGATAAGGGATCTGGTGCCACCACTCTTGTGCAACAACAAACGCTTGTGAAGGAGTCTACTGATCTTAACTTTGAGGAACCAGAAAAGAATAAGACTGAGAAAGAGAAAATCGATGAAGAAGCTAAGGTACAGACGGAAGAAAAGGCTAAATCGGACATGATGACGAAGAAGATTATGATGAATTTCTTCTCAA
Source organism: Chrysanthemum makinoi (assembly GCA_910596185.1). NCBI lineage: Eukaryota > Viridiplantae > Streptophyta > Magnoliopsida > Asterales > Asteraceae > Chrysanthemum > Chrysanthemum makinoi. The sequence continues at coordinate 8,426,537 of OU343218.1, read as the reverse complement.
GAGTCCAACTCGTTCCAAGGAGGATACTTCTGCACCTCCAAAGGACCCCGAATCTCCTCATGTACCCTCCTCATCAGATTCTTCATCTCACTCATCACCACCACCATCAAAAGATCAACAAAATCATCATCCAAATCTGTGAAGAAACCACCTCGATCTTGGATTTCTCAAGCTCATAAACGGATTCACAAAGCTGTCAAACAAGTCAGAAAGAAAAACGTGCTCTACAAAAGCTAAATTTCTTTGCTGATCACATACAGCATATGTATGACGAGCATGACAAGATGGAGAAAGAAAGGGAATTTGTTCAGAAGTTCATGAAGAGTCATCGTAAAGAGGAACTGAACGAAATGATCGAAGGTTACACTAACAAGTACCTTCAGGATATCGTTCCTAAAGTCCTAAAGGAACTGGAAAAGACAGCAAGAGATCATACTCACAAGTTTCTTCTCGACACTGTCCCCGGTGTGACTAGAGAAATATTTTCCAGACAACTCACCCCTAACATCGTAGCATTGGTTAAAAATACAATGGCCAAAGAAGCTGATCTCTCTGAATCTGAGTTAATCGCTAAACTTGTGATACAAATGTCAAAGCGATCTGGAACGTTTACTTCGGATGAAGCTAAATTTTTCGAAAATCTACTTGATTTTCAACTCAGATCATCATGCAAGGAGTCAGCCGATCAACCCAAACGACCAAGAGATGACGATGATAAGGATAAGGATTCTGCACCTAAACGTCAGAAGCAGTCTGGTAAATCTACCTCTATGCCACCTCCTCCACCACGAACTTCTTCTCAACAAAAGTCTCCTCCACCTCGGTCTTCTACTGATAAACCTCGGGACGATTCCGAGTTACCACCCCTGACTCATAAAACAGGTGATTACTTTGAGTATACGGGTGGTGACGATGAAGAGGTCCTTGAGCCCCGACAACAACCCACCTCACCCAAACAAGTGCAGAAACCAGTATCATCATCAAGGCCTTCCCAAAAGAAGAAGAAGACGACTCAGCCTGGAGTCGTCTCATGGCTAGATGACGATAAAACCGAAGAGTTTGAATGGTTCTCCACACTTGTCAATCAAACTCCCTACCCTGATGAAGGTCAAGAATTGGTAGACGGTTCTACATTGGAGCACGCAAAACTCTTGCAAGAAAAGTTCCATGTGAAGAAAATGACGAAATCTAAGTTGAAGCGAATCAAGAATGAAGCATTCCAACTTCTTAAAGACAGCTCTGAAAGCGCCGTCGAGGTCGAATATCATCTTGAGAACATCGCTCGAGCTATGTCTAACGACATGGATTGGCTCAATCCCGAAGCAAACATTGACTTCACACAAAGGGACAACCCTCCATACTACACCGATTGGACCAAACCCTACCGACCATTGGCCAAACAGACGAACCACGGATTCCCTTCCGATACTTCTTTAACCGAGACCTGGATTTTCTCTTACACGGTAGCGATGGTTCGCGAAAATACGCTACATCATTGACTCTTCCATTCCCAGCCGCTATTTACTCAAACTGCATAGCTATCGAGGAACGTGCAAATCACTTGTTTTCTGACAACGTGCAAGCATACGACCAAGATGCATTGTATGGGATTCATCATTGGCCTGAACGCCGAAGAATCTACTACAGAAGCTGCCTGGTTCAGAAGTCTCAACATGCAGTGTATAGTTCTAAGGACATCGTGGCCATCAAACACATTGATCTCAAGTCTAAGTGGGACTACACATTCTTAAAGAATATCATAGTCAAACGACAAGATGAACAGGACTATGGATTCTCCGAGGCTGACTTTGAGAACTTGTCCCTCAACGACATCGAAGACATGTACCTTGCCAAAGTACAGGGTCGTATGAGACAATTCTCGACTGAAGTTCAACGTGAATTTATCAAGTCAGTTCTCATCTTCATTAGACGCATCGTGATCAAAGAACGTGTTGAAGATATCCAGATGGCTGTTGAATCTTATCAGACGCGTGTCAACCTCACTCCTCCAACGCTTACTCTTCCCGATCTCAATCAGCTACCTCAATATACGCTCATCGGCAAACCTTTCGGAGTTGTTTACCGCAGTGAACTTCAAAGAAACTGCTTAATGGCGTGTAGTGATCTTCAGAAATTCGGGGATCATACTTTGAAGCTGGTTAGGGACGGATTAGCGTACAGGTTGAAGGATATACGCCTGAAAGTTGGGTCTCGTAAGCGCTGGAATTCTCAGGAAAGGAGGGATGTGAGAAGGATCATCACCATGATTGATGAACGGTTGTTCAGAAGGGATCAGTTCAGACGATTGGAGAGCTATGTTGGTGGTCGACCCAGGAGAAACATCACCGGCTTTCAACGCCCTGTGCGCACTCCTGGGAATATCACTGCAACTCCTGGTACCCCTTGAATTGTTTCCTTCATATAATTTTGGATGTGTGATTTAATATGTCAATGGCTTGTGCACACATAACAGTGTACAACCCGTAATTGTCAATAAAGGACCCTGTGGTACGCTTCAGTGCCACAATCCTTATAAAAGGAGCGAAAGCTTCTTACTTTTGAGTAAAACCTATCAAACCTTTCACTTTTCAAGGTTTTGCTCAAAAGAACAAGTACTTTCCCTTAAGACTTTCAAAACCTCAACCGTTTATATCACTCGTTGAGGGGGAGTACTTGATTCAATACTTTGTTCACAAATTGGTGGTCATTCTTCCCAACACTCGAAATGGTCATATTTATTCTCAAACGTTTCAAAAATAACACTTTAATATGCCATTTTTGAGGGGGAGAAAATTGTGTGATAAGAAATATGTTGTACAAAATGCAAATGAATCTGTGTACCTCAGACTTAACCAACGAATTGACGGTACTAAACTGTTAGTAACTCGAAAAGACTTGTCCTGGACGGGTAATAATTTCAAGCTAGTTCGCTAGTGATGTAAACGTGTCTCGCAAAGGACTTGTTCGAGTAGAATGTACCATTCGAGAAACTTTTGATAGACATGAACTCTGACGGGTTTGACAACCTTCCAAGGTTTGTCTACACCTTCAAGGTAGTTATTAGAGCTAGTTGTCACCTAAAAGCTGACAATGTAACTCTTTAACTATGCAACGTAACCGTGTCTCGCGGGGGATTGTCTATCTTCAGTGGATCAATTCAAAAAGTGCGCGCTCTTTCCTCACTGTGCATTTAACCATTAAAACTATTAAGCACATGTGGAGGGGGAGTATTTATGCAAAACATCATCTCTCACAATGGTTCAAACATGTTTTTCATTAACAAACCCTTTGAGAGACATTTTTTCATACAGTGGTTTTAATGGCAAACATAGGTTAGTCATGGAGTTATAAGGTGACTAAGGTTAGGAATAACCGTCCTATGATCCGCCAGAGCCGGAGGGATCTACCCAAGGACACTACAAATAGTTAGTATTTAGAAGTCCTTAGGTATGATTGTAAAAAGGAGAAAATGAGAATCGGAGAAAGAAGGAGTTGAAGAATTAAAAAGAAATGCAAAGAAAAGGGTGAAAAGAAATAGCCCTCCAGATTATTCAACTTAGGGCAGACACGGGTTCAATTCATATGCTACTGGTTGTCACTTAGTGACGCCGGTATTGAAGATTAAAAGTCGTCATGGACCCAGTGACGCATGCACTAAACCTTCTTATCCACTCAAGTTTCTCTCAACAGAAGCTTGTTTCATTCTCACAGGGAACCCTACGTAAACTATCGGCTTTCTCCTAGAGATTGCTGGTATTGAAGAAGGAGACCCTCTCCCTAGTCTCCGCTCAGGAAAACCAAAACGCACTATTGAGTCTAGAGCCACGAGATTCATCAAAAGATCTCTTAGGAACACTTGACATTTAATCACTTGATGATCAACTAATAAGATCATCAGTGGTTCATATCGAGTCCTTCCCAGATCTTAGCAATCTGTCGAGAACATTTATGAGAGGTTCACATCTGTGATCCTCAGTGATTGAATGGAAACTCCTGCAGGGTCAACATCAAACAGCCCTGTCAGCAGGTCACTTCGGTAACTCCCGTGGATTACGCGGAGTGTGTCTCAAACGGTCTACAATCGTGAGGTGATGCTTCGGTGTACCTCAGCGACTCATCTGAATCGTAGATGTACTTCGGTACATCGCGTTATCTCACTTGTGGGACTCCAGTTCACACTATGCTGTTAACACTCTCGAAGTTCAAACTTGTAAGTGCCGGAAACCGCTTATTACTAACCGTTTGAAATGTTTTCTTCTTATGGAAGCTCCCGAGCGGGATGATCGTGCTGATTCTTCTCATGCTCACGCCAACATCATCACTAATGGAAGTTCTATCTCAATGCAACACAACAGTCAGAATGATTCTTCGTCTACCAAAGAATCTACAAAGTCAAAGACTTAAAGAACTTCATCAGTATTGATTTCCAACGTCAAAGAGCGTGTGAGCATGTTGAAGAATGACGTGGAGATACTGGAGCAGCGAAGCGGAACTGGTGCGACTGATGCACGAGATGCACAACAACATACTATCACTTTCACCACAAAGAACAATGATCAAAGAACAAAGTTAAAGATGACGTCAAAGCATAACTGTTCAAATATAACTATCTCTCTACACTGGGGAGATTGTTCGAATCAAGACAATTCTTCTCACAAGAAAGAAGAATGTTAGAAGACGTCTCTGCTACTATTACATCAACGCCTTCACCGTTTACATTCATATATACTTGAGGGGAGATTGTTGGAATCACTCCTAAACAGTATTTCAAGTATTTATATTTCATATGTAATAGGTAGCTTTATTATGGCCTTTATGTTTGTTTAAGGTCAAGCTTATGTAGAAGGCCCATAAGCTTGACCCAAGCCCAATAAGGAATAGGGAAGGAGAAGGAGTGTTGCCCTAGCTCCTTGCCTATATAAACCATGTAATAACCTTCATTTGAAGGTTGGTTGTTCAAGTTTTCTTTCTTTCACATATGCCTACGCATAACCGGTCTTATTATTGTTTGTATATGTGTTAGATCTTGTTCAATCGCCTCATCTCCTTTCTATATAACTTGTGTTTGTAAAACTAGTGACCTAACAGGATGACAAAATATGGTATGAAAAAATGTATAGATATTTGAGTTTTGTAGTGGAAAAAAGAGGGGCCGCGGGAATGGATTTCATAGACACCAAATTGGTGTGTAATAAGTCTATGGCTATGATATACCCATTTCATTCCCGGACCCACTAAACAAACACCTTTAATCAAAATAAAATCCATAGACCCATTCCGATAGGGTCATACCAAACACACCCGTAATTTCCATATCCCTATAACTAAAAACAAGCAAGGTAGCCCGCACGTTGCT
>OU343218.1:8326057-8421081 GCA_910596185.1 Chrysanthemum makinoi | reverse complement strand
AAATTAAACTGGTATCCTATGCAAATATCTCTTTGTATTGTTGAATGATTCGCATATGGAAAAAAAAAGACATTTCTGTTATAAAACATATTTTGTCTTAAGAATCAAAACCAAATAAAATGAACATTGCACAATTTGATCATATTTATATTTAAAAAAGCAAAAAAAGAAAAAAAAAAAAAGAAAAAGAAAGTGTCTTGGGCTACACATTAACAAAAAAGGCATAACCTACATAAACTTAAACCATCACAACAAGCAATAACCTCAAAAATAACCATCACTAGAAAAAGCAAGAACAAGAAACTATTTACACAATTCTATAAGAGCATGAGAGAAAAATAGCATGACACCATTCGCATTAAAACATGTACCTAAATAATATTTGCATGACCTGAGAATTTTACAGCACTAAATGATATACGCTATACACTTCTTATGAACATATTATTTTCCGAGTAAAATATTCCATAAAACAAAATACCTTTTCAGCATACATGGAGAATGGGTAGTGCTGGACAACTAGATCAAAAAATTTGAAAGCCATCAAACGAACATCAATCGACAGATGAGTCATTGCATTGAAAACGTATGCCATCATCAACGATATGAAAGTACCCTGGTTTTCCTGGAGATGTTAAAGAATAAGATGTAAGTATGTAAAGGAGAACTGGTGATTTAATTCGGAACTGACAGCAATAGCTAAAGGAAGGATACCCCAAGCTGAAGATTTCAGGTAACACAGGTACCTATGTTTATTTAAGCATATGATCATGGCAACCCCTAGGCTACATTTACAGAACAGATGTACAGTAGATGCTGGTCAGGGCAACCAAATTAATTAAACCTGCACTAAAACTAGAATACTAGATGACAGGCCCTACGCTGCCATAAAATATACTAAAGAAATAGTATACATCCTACAAATAAATCGTTTGTGTAATATTACTATATAAAATACAGGGTAGAAACTTCGCCTTATATATTGTTTCAGCAGAAAATACATTTTAGGCATTATAAACCATATAAACAAACAAAGCCCTCCAAGGAACCATTTTTTGCCCCTTTTATATAAGCATTCTGCATTTAAATATCTTACAACCAGAAAAAAAATCCTGGCCCAACAAACATGTGTAATACATAAACCCAAGCAAGCAATTTGATAATTCGAGAACATGCGTAATAAGCTTTACAAAAAGTTTGATTCTTTTAAGAATATTATACAGAGAGAGCAAGAAAAAAAAAAAACTACCTCTTTACATTCAGGAAATATGACTGCCTTTAGAAGTTGATACAGGTCTCGCACAATTGTCTTTTGTCAGCCCATGCTCACGCAGTTTTTCTATTAACAGATAATCTGCAGTTTCAGCTCTGCTGGATGCTTGAGGAAGATGTCCCTGATACCAATCAACGCATCTTGAAAGAGAAATAGACAGTGTTATTATCAACAGTTTAACTTCTACGCCAAACTGCGTTCAGTAGACTCTTGGCATTTTTCCCAATGGAAACAGGGTTGTTAACATGCCCTCTTATTTGAGACTCTAAACAGGATTGGTATATATTAAAAATCTAGACTAAGCAATTTATGAATGCAAGACCTACGAATTACAGAACGCTTGTGAAAGACATAAAAAAGAAACTGCACGAATTGCAAGTATACATGATTGTATCTTAATGGAATTACATAAAATATGGAAATTTGAAATTCATACTGCCAGTACCATGGTTCCAATTGATTTGTTCAATAATCTTAAAACCTTAATCATCGCATAATAGTAAACATAATATGGTAGGCGCAAACAGAAAAAGATAAAGCTATAACAAGTATTAATGAAAGAAAGAAAGAAAGGTACCTCTGCGGACTTTAGCGTTGTGATGAGATGTCTGGTGAAGGAGCTCTTTAAGAGTCAAACCTTTTTTGCTAACAGCTAGACCGGCCTTGTCGGATGCCAAACTTTGTTCGGGTAATACAATTGCTGCAAAATAAACCATTCTGTAATAAGCATATATCCACTAAATAAATGTTATGATAACATGAGCAGCGAGCGTATTACCTTTGGATTTGACTTGGGTATTGGTAGTATTCTTTGGAGGGGGTAATTTCCTCCCAATTTTTCGCTTAATTTTCTGCAATAAATAAAAAACACAAAGTCAATAGGAAGTCCTTATTAGATTATCAGAAAATAAATAAGAAAGAAAAACTCGGTATTACTTTGAAGTCAACACCACCGCGCTGCTGCTGCTTTTGCTGCTTCTTCAACTGAGCCTTATGCTGCACCATCTTTTCTTCTTCTAATGATAATGCTTGTTAATCTACACAATATATATGCACCATGTAAAGCTTATTATTTTTAGATAAAAATAAGCAGTTTTATGTTATCTGCTTAATATGAGGGGCAGAAGTTGTTATTTCAAGTTAAAATTACTCTTTACCAACAGTTGAAAGAAAACCAAAGACTTCCTGAAGCAAGCAGCTAATAAGTAGTTATACATACATAAGCAGAAAAAGCAGTTTTTTTTTTAAATCTACTTGGGACATGCTTTTCAGAACTGTATTACAATAAAACTACCCTCAAATATCCCATTAAATTAAATATATCATATACACCAATCACCTTGTTGAATGATTATTTTGTGGCGACTGGAGATGACGGCACACAAGCTAGCGAGGGAGAGAGGACCGTTTTCTTATTCTTCTCTTCTGCCCTGCTTCTTTTTATTTTATTTTATTTTAATATTAATATAAAATTATCCCTTATTTTAAAAGTCAATTCCATATTTACCCAACTTAAACATGATAATGTCATATTTACCCAAAACATGCTTTAATTGCATTGTAAATCATGCATTCAAAACTTGTAGATTTGTGGTATATATATGACATTTTCATGTTTAAATTGGGTAAATATGGAATTATCCCTATTTTAAAAGGGTTTCTTTCGGTTTTTTTTCTAGAGAAAAAGTTTGTGCATAAAGTGATGGAATATGTACATCGTGTTTATAACATTTTTTTTTTTCTTTTTTTAAAAAAAGCAACATTTATTAGAAGAGAAAACCAAAATATAATAGAAAGTATCTCACGTCAATTAAACAAGGTAATAAAAGAACATGACCTAACGAAAAAGAAAACGTACTCCTTCCGTCCCAAATTAATTGTCCTCATTTGACTTTTTAAAGTCTTAATTTCAACTTGATCTTAAATTATTTTATTATATAATAATTGATGCAAAATATACGAATGGATTGTCTTTTAAACGATTTTTTTCATTGGGTAATTTTCTATCAAGTATACATAACACATACAAAAATATTAAGGATCAAAGTTGAGAAATTAAGATTTCAAAAAATCAAATGAGGCCAATTATTTTGGAACGGATGGAGTATTAAATGTCCAGGTTTGACTTTTCAAGTCTTTTTTTACAACTTTGACCTTAAATATTTTTGCTTGTATTATATAGTAAGAAAAAATAATAACGTAGTGGAAATACATTTAAAACTCAATCTATTCATATATTTTGCATCAAATATTATATAAGACAACTAAAAATATTTATGATCAAAGTTAAGAAAGAAAGATTTAGAAAATTCAAAGTGGACATATATGAGACGGATAGAGTATGACATAAATCAACATTAGAGTTTAAATACTATCACTAAAAATTGAGAGTCCGTTTGGTTTGAGGTGATTGGGTGAGGGTTAGGGACTCGAAGTAGAAACCTTTATTTGTTAGTTAAATTATGTGTATGTCGTGGGCATGAATGCTAAATATGTGGTCTTTCAAAAATCTTAGGGTGCGTTTGGTACAGGGGTGTAGGGGTCTTTGGGCTGAAAGATCACTAAAATTAATTGTTTGGTATCTTTTTCTTTAGGCTCACGCGCTGCATCATCCCCATATTTTAATTCTACCTACTAACCTGGGTTTTGATAATCTATCTGTGCTAAATATCTTTTCCAAGTCAACAAAAAAATATCAACCACACAATAGGTGATTCATTGTTTGATATTCATTTTTTATTCAAAAATAATATATTTTACTTCAATCAATTTATAAAATATGTATATTTTTAAAATTATAATTATTTTTTTCTCTTCATTTAATACCAATACCAAATCCAAATCCAAATCCAAATCTAAATCCTAATCCTAAACCCTTCCACAAACCAAACGGGCCCTTAAAGGTGTGTCTGGGTTTTGTGAAATTATGTGGGCCCGGTTAAATTAAGTCCACATCTCTATTTTTATTTGTATTACAAATATTACTTTTATTTTTATTTGACGTATTATATTATCAAACATATTATTTCAAAACACATTTATTTTTTAATTTATTTTTTATAGTATTTTATCTTGAGTTAATTGCATTTTTGGTCCTTGTGGTATTGCCAAATTGCATATTTAGTCCATAAAACTTTGAAAGTGCACTATAGGTCCTCATTTTAAAGTTTTTGTTGCATATTTTGTCCATGTGGTATAACCAAATTCCAGACTTGGTCCTTGTGGTATGGCCAAATTGCATATTTGGTCCTTGAAACTTTAACGTCGTTTGGGCCCAGGGGATCAAAAATGCAATGAAAACTTCAAAACGAGGACGTCCAGTGCAATTTCAAAGTTTTAAGGACCAAATCTGAAATTTGACCATATCACAGGGACCAAAAATGAAATTAACTCTTTTATCTTTTATGTATCAAATCTACATTCTACCCTAAATCTAAATCCTAATCCAACCCCACCTATAAATCAAATTACCAAAACTTACACAAAAGAAAAAATATCATGACAGGTGGCCATTCAAACATTGACAACTAATGTTAGAAGTGAAAAAGAAATCCAAATATAACACTAGAACCAATGGTCAAAGGCAACCAACCCATGTAACTTCATACATTTACTACTATTGGTTAAAAAACATTATAATAAAAGGATAAAAAATAAGAAAAGTAATTAAGTGTTAATCGCTGCTTTTTAGACGAAGATATTATCTTTTTAAATTATATGCATGCTCTATAGTTGTGAATACAATATCTTTTATGTTAATAGTTGGCCAATAATCAAACCACAAAATGGTTCATCAACTTATTGATAATATTATTTTTATATTTAAAATTTTATGCATGAACTCCTTTTTATGTACTTTTAAGAGAGTGTGTTAGTTGTTTGAAATTTGTTGTCATGCATGATATAAAATGCTTATGCCCACTCTTGTATGATAAAAAACATAATAGGCAATGCATTTTATCATAATTCTAATATATTTTATATAATGATTTGTTGTGACATGTTATCTACAAGTCCAGAAAAAATATCTTTCAATAAACCAAACACATCTCAGTCCATGTTAACATGTAACACAAAGTACCCATTTAGGCATGCTACCATAATTTAAAACTAACAATTACAACAAGAAGATATCATAACTAGCTCTTTAAACTAATAATGTCAATGGGTTAGACTTTGGTTTAGAATCTATCTGATTTGCCCTATTTACATGACCCATCGACCCAATTAAAAATCCTAATCAGTTTAACCTGGATCATTACGGTGTCACACCCCAAAAATATTGCATCGGAATAGAGCCGCGTGACTTAATAGCACAATAAAAGTCACCAAGTAATAAAGCAACAACAAACTTCTTATATGAGTCGCTTAAAAATACATCATTTGATTCGTTAAAACAACATATTGTTTTCAATACAACAAGTTCTCAAGTTTCTACAAAGAATAAAGATAATTTTGAAAACATAACTGTTGGAATCACTCCTATACAGTATTTCAAGTATTTATATTTCATATGTAATAGGTAGCTTTATTATGGCCTTTATGTTTGTTTAAGGTCAAGCTTATGTAGGAGGCCCATAAGCTTGACCCAAGCCCAATAAGGAATAGGAAGGAGAGGAGTGTTGCCCTAGCTTCTTGCCTATATAAACCTTGTAACCTTCATTGAAGGTTGGTTGTTCAAGTTATTCTTCACATACACTCTTTCTTAAACCGTATATTATTTACGTGTGTGTGTGATTTACTTGTTCAATCCGCTTCATCTCTTTCTATATAACTTGTGTTTGTAAAACTAGTGACCTAACAAAGGTATCAATCGCCAAATAGTTGGGTGTACTCATTGTTTTGAAGTTTGGTTTTGGGTCTTACCAGTAAAGATAACACACTTTGGTTATCTTTAAAACTCGTTTTTTACACTTTTTAATCCAAGATTCTTGTACTTTCAATGTTTTGAGGTGTTAAAATACTTGTTTTGGCAAAAAGTTTCAAACTTTACGCGGATTTACTTTTAAGCTTGTTTTTGTTTGTTGGGTGTCGCTCTACGCGTAACCCGTTTAGCAGTTTGGTACATCAAAATTCACACTTTTGTGTTCTTTTGGTACTATTGAAGCTATTCCATAACAAAAAACTGGTTTAGAAACACATTTGGGCAAAATCAAAGTTACGAGTAATCCTACGCAGCATCAAAACCCTAAAATTACGCGTAAGATTTTCCTTGGTTTGATCTTCATTTTCTCGTTTATTCCGTTTTTTTACTTGGATAAGTCCGAAAATACGCCGACTTTGGATCTTTTGCAATCGCGGAAGTGTAAAAGATCATTTGGGCAAAAACCCTAAAATTACGCCTCAGCATAAGCTTACGCGTAGAAATCTAACGCATAAGATTCACTTTACGCCAGAAACTTAGGTCTACGCATAAGGTAATCCTACTTTAACTTTTGTCTAACGATAACTTTAGTGCTTTTATCCTACTTACGCCAAGCTAAAACTACGCTAAAACCTCATTGTTACGTAACTTTGGTGTTTTTTACGCATAAGTGCTACTTGGTTCTTGTCTTTTCTACGCCTAAGGACACTTCATCAACAAAGGTTCATTCGACTACAAAGATCCATTTTACCACACAAGTTTTTCAACATGTCACAACCACCATACTCTAACTATTTCCCTTACACTTATTCCTCAACGACAACAACAACTAAGTCCACAACATCAGGAATGGAATCAACAACAAGCAATTTATCAACAACAATTTAATCAACAACATACTCCACAACTTGCCGCAAATCCACAACCTCAAATGGTTCAACCACCACCAAGTCTTCAAGTTCAACCGCACACAAATGAATTCAATCAACATCCATCAAGGAACACTATGAAGGAACCCACTTGGTTTGCAAAGATGTGTGAAGCTTTAAGCTGCCAACAATCAATTCATGAGGTCGATCACTTGATAGACCTCCAATGCTCACCTGTGAAACTACGATCAATTGGTGATAAGGTTCTTTAGATTTTGTGATCTAAAGAAGCCACATGGAAAGTTCTTAAAGAAGGTTATCTTGGAAGGTCCATTTGAGATGCCTACTATCATTGTACCCGGAGATCCAAATGCCATTCCACCAAGAGATGAACAAACAACATTGCTAATGTTGCAGCATTTAAATCCCAAGAACTTCTACACTATGAAGTGATGGCAAGAATACATTCTTAGGATTACCAAACCCAATTCTTCGTAGTGTTGATGCTCAAGAACCCACATCATATTCGCTTCTTATGGAAGGATTCAGACTCAATCGAGGATTTGGAATCCAAAATTTACTTGGCTTATGAACACTTCATGATTGAACCTCGAGAGACACTAGAGTCCTATCATCATAGATTTTCGGACATCATCAATGATTTGGATAAACACAACATCATCATGCCAAGAATTGCAAAGGAATACTAAGTTCCTAAGTAGTCTTGGTCCTGAATGGGAGAAGTATGTCATTTTTCTCCGCCGTTTAAGAACATGCATCATTCTACCTACTGATTGTTGTACGATTACTTGAAACCTCATGAAAAGGAAGTTGATCGGGAAAGGATTCTCCGTGCTCAAATTGCTCCACCAACACATCCGAAAAATCAACAACAACTTGCCTTATATGCTCAAAACCGTTATTCTCCTCAACCAACAACTCAACCAAATGCTTCAAACACACACCTCATTAAACAACAACCTCAACAAAATCAATTGGTTCCATACAACAACAATGCTCAAGCATACGTCGAAGCGACCGAGGAAATCGATCCGCTCAAGCATTGCAACAAGGATTTGCTATGATTGCTAATGCCTTTAGCCGTTATACCAACAAATCCAACAATCATATTCGCTCCTCATCTAACACACGAACTCGCTGTTGTGAACAATGGACGGTTGAAGTTCGGAATCGCGGATTATGGTCGCCGATGGGCGGGGTCAAGGGTTTAATGTGGGTAGGAATAACAAATGAGCTCGTGGTGGAACAGGGAAATGCTCAAAATGGGTTGAATGGTCTTCGATGCTACAACCGCAATGAGAAGGACACTGGCTAATGCATGCCCAAAGCCAAGGACTAAGGGCGGCTTATTTCAAAGAGGCTCTTCTTTGGCTCTAAGGATGAAGCTGGTGGAACTCACGCACAAAGAACAGCTTTATGGCAAATGACTCGTGATGATGATATGGAGGACTTGGTGCCAATGCGCAAGTTATGTTGATGGCTAATATGCAAAGGCTACACATGAGTGACACAGCCCAATGTATGACACTCGATGGCTTGTCTCGTGCACCAACAAACCATATTTATCTCGATCTCATATCTCCGCCAACATCTGAATCCGCAAGGCTCAATGTTCAAAATGAGTCCCCATCTCATTCGACGATTTTCAACTAGACTCAGAGTTATATTTGACGCATCAAGATGACCAAATAGTTTCCCTTGATAATCAAATTGACTCCGTGGTTATACTTGAGGATCTAAATAATGATCATGTTGTGACTCACGTTGAACAAGCCGAACTTTTGCCTCATCCGGATTTTGCTCGCTTACCAAGACCAACAAACCATAGTGGAAGAATGTCGTGCCATTAATCGTGACTTGAAAAGTAAAAATGCACTGCTAACAAAGGATTTTGAATGTTTACAAAAGCAACTCAACTTTTTCAAAACTCAAGAAAAGCGTGAAAACGGTTTTGAAGCAGCCTTTGCCAAATCTTATCAAAATGAAAAATATTTAGAAAGACAGATGCGTGATCTAGCCGTCTCGAAGAATGCTTTGTTAAATAGAACAATCAAACATGAACATAAAAAGCAAATTAACGCCTCACCTTGGAAAATCAAAAAGCTAAGGCCGAAGTTGTTAACTTGTCAAAAAACAGCTTCTCGCATACAAAAAGCATTCACCGAAACGAATAGATGATCATCTTGAAGAAATCATCGGCTTGCAAAACAAACTTAAAGAGTTTAAAATTGTTGTTTACAAACATGGCGAGTCGGTCACAACCATTGAAAAGTTTACTTTAAAACCAAATCCAAATGGATATGGACCGAATCTTGCCGATTACAAACCTAAGCTTTCAACCAAAACATTCAAACCAAATCCTCGAAGTTTCCAAGTAACAATATAAAATTGATAATTCTTTATGAATGTTGTTGAATATCATCGCCAAGAGGAATTAGATGCAGAAGACGAGAGTCGATCAAAATTAGAAAATGTTGTTTACAACAAACCTTTTAATTATTCAAAACCGGTCACTTTCGTCACACCAACGGATTCTTCTAACACACCAAGAGTTATCATCGTAACACCTCGAAGTCTTCTATTGTTAATCCCAACTTTGCACAAACTTATGGTCCTTTACCTTCCATTAGTGAAGTAAACTCACAACCCGAAAATCGAAAAATTCTTCGATATTTTGACATTTTCATGGCTGACCTCAAAATTTTACAACATGAGATAGAATATCGACCTGAAATCAAAGTTGAACATTTTCAATCGCCCGCGCCGAGAACAAAGAGACATTTTTCTAAAAATCTTTACCTAATGTTAAAACTTGAAAAGCAATTGCCCTGGAAAAGGATTTTCATAAGGAACTTGGGGTCATGAAAACGCTGAGAAAACGTAAACATCTATTTCAAACACTAAACGAAAAAGAAAATGTTAGAAAAGATGTTGATCGACTCTTGGAAGATGTCATATGTGTGCGATGTTCAAAATGTTGTGTTATTGAATTCTTTTGTCATATGCATTTGATAATATCTCTCACGATATCGTTGCTTATGTGGTAAATGTTGAGAACACCGATAATGTCAGACGAGTCCTTAACGTTGAAAACAAACGATTGTCAAACGAACTTTCAAATGCAATACGTCGCCTTAATTGGTGTCAAAAAGATATTCACGACAACAACAATTGCTTTTCAACACAAAATCACCGCCATGCGTGCAAAATCTCCGATTCTAAAATTGAGCAACTGGATGATCAAAACGTCTTTTAAGTGTCAAATCTCAAAATATGAACAAGAACTTGTAAAAGTTAAAAAGGAATATGGTGTCATATTTGATTTACTCAAAAGACTCGTGATGAAGCATCAAATGAACTTGATCATTATCTTGCACACACTAAAGAAGTTATGCATTTTGCCGAAATGTTGGTCCGAAAATCAAGATCTGATTCACACTATCATCAAGTTAAGAGAAATGTTAGGAAAGTATGAACAACTTCCGCCAACAATCATTAAGAGATTAGCCCCCGTAACACTTAGTACTCATGCACCTAGAATCTCTACCGCCAAATCACAAGTAGCTAACGCTTCCTCTTCTACTAAACAGAATAGTTGAGCCTTTTCCAAACGTCCGCACTTCACCTAAGAGCACTCAATCAAGAATAGTTGCGACCTAAGATCAATCAAGAATGCTAAAGTAGAAGAACACCCTAGGACTATGAATAAGACTCACGCTGCCTCCACTATAGATATTCGTCCGCAAATGTAATAGAAATAGTGATGTAAACTAATGCTAAACCGTAAGTACTTTTGATATTCAGTCCGATGCACCTTGTGTTATTTGTGGTAAAAGTATGAATTCTGATTGCCATGATAAATGTGTTGCTAAAGCTATCATCTCTCGCTTAAGGAATCCTAAGAACCGGAATACCTCTAGGCCCACTAATCTTTCTAAGTCTGTTTGGTAGACCGCCATCTTTAGATTCTAAGAAACGCACGCCCCTCAGAGCTCCAATTTCACCTCCTCGGAATGTAGTACCACCTAGTGAATTCACTAAGACTAAAGCAAAGAGTAGTTATGGATGGCAGAAATGGATATATAACACACTAGGATTTAAGTGGATACCTAAAGCTATTGATGTGTATATCTACTATAAGCTCTATGGAACCCTCTAACATTTTCGGTTCCACATCTACTTCTATTCCATGCGGTCGCCTGCGGTGTAATGCGTGTGATACGCATCATTCTCTGGATTGTTGATAGCGGATGTTCCCGACACATGACAGCAATCTTAAACTGTTATCAAACTTTATTGCAAAGTTCATTGGCACCGTCAGGTTCGGGAATGATCACTTCGCAGCTATCATGGGCTACGGAGACTATGTCAATGGGAACATCGAAATTAGAGTGGTTTACTATGTGGAAGGCCTCGGTCACAACTGCTTTCAAGAGGTCAATTTTGTGATGGAGATTTGGAGGTTGCTTTCGTGAGAGAAAACTTGTTTCATTCGTGATCTACAAGGAAATGACCTTATGTCCGCTCAATTCTAGTCTCTACACTATCTCTATGCAAGACATGGTTGCTTCCTCTCCCATTTGCTTACTTCTAAGGCAACATCAACAAAATCCTCGCTATGGCAATCCGTCTCCTCACATCTAAACTTTAAAACCATCACCAACCTTGCTCGACACAAACTAGTTGAAGGACTCCCACGATCCCGGTATTCAAAAGATCACCTTTGCTCAGCTTGTGAACAAGGGAAAAGCACTGGTGCTCATTTTCCTTCAAAGGTGGAACACGCCTCAAAGATGTGCTTCATCTTCTTCACATGGATTTGTGTGCCCGACGCGCTGCGGCAAACGATCAATGGTAAACGCTACATCTTAGTAATTGTTGATGACTACTCACGATGGACTTGGGTCTACTTTCTTCGTAGCAAAGACCAAGCTCCACAAATGATCATCACCTTTCTCACAAAAATACGTGGTTCACCAAGAACATCGCCGTAATCATCGCATCGCAAAGGAACTCAATTTGTTAACAAAACCCTTCGTGAATTCTATGAGAAAGTGGGAATTCAGCATCAAACATCTATTGCACGTACACTCAACAAAACGGAGTTGTTGAAAGACTAAAACCGAACGCTAGTGGAAGCCGCAAGAACAATGTTAATCAATGCTAAACTTCCAGATACTTATGGGCGTGTCGATTCATCGCATGCTATACTCAAAACCGTTCTATGATCACAAAACGCCACAACAAAACACCTTTCGAGCTTGTCCACAACTATAAACCGAACCTCAAACACTTTCATGTATTTGGATCTCTTTGCTATCCGAATAATGATCGGGATGATTTTGGAAAGCTCAAAGCCAAAGCTGACATTGGAGTCTTTATCGATAATCGCGGATAATTCCAAAGGTTTCCGACCGAATCGTCGAATAAGGAGGTAATGGAAACGATTCATGCTCATTTCGATGAACTTACTGAAATGGCTTCTGAGTATAACACCTTAGAACCCGTCACAACCGCTTAAACTTCCCTCAACCCCCATCATCACCAAGAAAGCCCTCAAACTCACAACAAATGGAAAGGTTATTTGCTCCTCCGCTCGCGGACGATATTGATGAACGGCTCCGTGTATCCGCCGCTTCACGCACAACCCGATAATATTCCTATACCCGATACACCGCTACAACAACTAATGTTGAAGATGCACCTACACCGCTGACTCCAACACAACAGCTTGAACACACCGCTTCCAACAATGATGAACCACCGATGATATTCTCAATGAAGTACCCCCACCGCAGATTTTGATCCAAATGCGCTCTTCAACCCGCTTGCTAATGAGATCGCCGCACCGATGTCGCGGAATCTTCAACAAACCATTTGAATCCTCGACCGCACAATGTATACCAACATCAACCTCCACACATAGATGGACGAAAGACCATCCTCCGAAAACATTATTGGCAACCCAATCAACCGTTACGAGACAACGCCTTCACACGACGTGAACATTGCATTTATGCACTCACCGCCCCGCCAATTCAACCTAAAACATCAAAGACGCAATGACAAAAGACAACCGGATTGAATCCATGCAAGAAGAACTCAACCAATTCAAACGTCTTGAAGTATGGGAACTGTTGAAAGACCAACAGGTCTACGCCATTGGTCTAAAATGGATTTGGAAAACAAATTGATGCAGGGAAATGTTATCCAAACAAGTCACGCCCGTGGCTAAGGGTTATCGCCGTGAAGAGGGAATAGACTTTGAAGAATCTTTTGCCCGCTGCTCGCCTTGAGGTCGCTCGATATTTCTAGCGCTCAGGCTCATATGAATATGACGGTCATCGATGGATGTCAAAACCGCTTCTCAATGGACAACTTAAAGAAACGGTTTATGTCACCAACCGATGGATTCGCTTGATCCCGAGTTCCGAATCATGTCTACAAACCTAACAAAGCTCAGTATGGTCTCAAACAAGCTCCTCGGCATGGTACGATAAGCTATCATCTTTCCTCATTGCCAATAATTTCACCAAAGGCTCGTTGACCCAACTCTTTTTATACAATATCACGGGAACATATCTTAATTGTTCAAATTTACGTGGATGACATCATTTTTGGGTCTACACAAAAAAGTTTTCAATCGTTTTTGCAAAACTAATGAAGAAAAATTTTGAAATGTCCATGATGGGTGAACTTACATTCTTTCTGACCGCAAGTTCATCAATCACCCCGTGGTATTTTCTTGAGTCAGTCCAATATGCCCTTGAATTGTTAAACAAATTTGGAATGAAAACCTGGGACACCTATGCCACACCAATGGCTCATACCAAGAAGCTAGACGCCGATTTACATGGGAAATTGGTGGACCCTACAAAATACCGTAGTATTATTGTATCTCTCATGTATCTAACACCTAGCGCACTGATATTGTCTTTGCCGCTTATCTATGCTCCCGCTATCGGCCAGACCAACTGAAACCCACCTCTCTGAGGCTAAAAGAATCCTCCCATACATAAAGGGAACCATTAACTTGGGGATCCGTGTATCCAAGGATTCTCGGTTTTGAACTAATCGCTTTTTCAGACGCCATGCCAGGATGCTTAGACTCACGGAAAAGCACTTCGTG
Source organism: Chrysanthemum makinoi (assembly GCA_910596185.1). Taxonomy (NCBI): domain Eukaryota; kingdom Viridiplantae; phylum Streptophyta; class Magnoliopsida; order Asterales; family Asteraceae; genus Chrysanthemum; species Chrysanthemum makinoi. Next base: position 8,406,925 of record OU343218.1, on the reverse strand, counting down.
AGCTTTACAATTTCTTGGTGATAAACCGTGTCATGGCAATCGAAGAAGGTGATTGTACATCACGTCATCAACCGGCGTAATATGTAGCCATGTCACCATGTTGTGCTCAAGTCATATGGATGAGAACACAACTCAAAGACTATGGTTACGTGATTTGACGTATCCCGATGTATTGCGACAATCGGAGTGCCATTGCAATCTCGCAACTCGGCCAAAGACTAAATCAAAGCACATCGATCTTCGATATCATTTCATCAAGGATCACGTGGAACGTGGTATCGTTGAATTATATTTTGTGGGTACGTAATACCAATTGTGCATCTTCTCACCAAAGCTGTGCCTCCCGCTAGGTTTAATGAGTTGGTCCACCGGATTGGTATGAGGTGTTTGACTCAAGAGGAATTGATGATCTCCTAAAAGCCTTAAAAACCGTCAAACACCAAATTCTCTTTTGTAAATAATTTTTCAAAAACAAAATACAAAAATATAAAACCCGATAAAACAACAAAAATATTCTTCTAATCTAATTTTCAACATTGCAAGTACATTTTTCCACAACACTTTAATCTTTCAAAATTCAAGATTTTTCCATCAAGTGTTGAGGGGGAGAAAATAATCTTTTAACCGCTTCAAAACATCTGTGTACTTGCATGTTATCATATCTCGGTTGAATCTTTTACAAATGGTGGTACATTTTCTCGTTCAAAGACACCTCTGACTTTAATTAATAACCTTTCATTATTTTCTCAAGTCGAGGGGAGTGTCGTCAAGTTTCTTTCCTAAAATCTTCATTTGGTAACCAAAATGGAAGTTAAAGGCTTTTGATGAAAAAAGGAAAAGATGGAGGGACCAAAACTGTCAAAAGGTTAAACTCACTTTTAATAAAACACCCTCCCACCTACTTTCACTTCTCATTTATTACAAAACCTAAACCATCCTACATAAAATTCACTCAAGAAATCCGTGTTTCAGATCATCATTTTGTAAGTGGATTAATGTTTCTAACATGTTTTTGAACATTGGTTTTGATTTTCAAATGAATTCAACGGTCAAATCCATCTATGAGTGATTTTGTGTTCTTAAGCATGCGTATGAACACATGATCATGAGTTATGTGTTTATGGTTAAAAGGAATGTGTCAAAATGTTTTAACAACATCTATGATATAGTTTCTAAGCTCAAAACAAACCCGTAACACGAATTAATGATTTTTGAAAATTAGGGTTTATGAGTCGAATTGGGTATTTCTAAATGTGAAGTGTTTTGGTCAAAAAGATTGTTGGGTTATGCTCTTGTGTTATTGAATTGATGATTTCCAAGGTCTATAACCACCGTAAACACTAATTGGTTAACAATTTGAAATTAGGGTTTAAGGTTCTTGAGATTGGGTATTTTTGATTCATTGCAAATTAAGTGTTAAAACTTGGTCATTATGCTCTCACAACATCTAAGATATACCAAAAAAACTTTGGTGCATATTCCATGGCTAGATCTCATACGCCGAGATTTAGGGTTTAGACTACGCTGCATGTAGCTTCTACGCATAACCGCTAACATCCGCTCTTGCCATGATCTGTTGATAAAATGAATGTTATGTGTTAATATTGATGATATGATGCTTTATTTCAGCTTGCAACTTGTAAATTCGTAATCAAGGTCATTTGCACTCTACGCGATAAGGATACCCTACGCGTAGTCTTGTTACGCGTAAGAATAATCTTACGCATAACAACTACGCATAAGGTTCTACATATGGACTACGCTGCATCCTCGTGAAGGATATGCGAAACAAAGGACCTCTACGCGATAAGGTCAACTCTACGAGTAGCCTTACGCCATAAGGTTAATATATGCCTACGCGATAAGGTCTCCTTTTCCCACGCTGCAACACTTCTTACGCAGTAGTTAAGACCCTACGCCGTAAGTTTACCTACGCATATATCATTCCCCGCTTCACGCATAACTTTACAAACTACGCATAACCTGATTGACCTTCATGATGAATTGTTACTTGTACAAACTTGTAAATAAACTAATCATATCATCATGAATCCTAAAATGTCACTAATAAACTTAAATCATTTGATATGTTGTGAACAATAAGTGATAAAATAAACTTTAAAACTTAAAGTTAACTAACTCACCAAACATTTCACGACATCATTGGACTATTGAATATACAAGTGACTTAGGACTCGTAATATCAATCATTAATCGTGACATTCAATAACTAGTCAATAAGACCTTCTGTTGACTAACATTATGTCTTTCGATATGTTGGTTCTTTTGGCTAATGTTATTTCGTGATCACGCATGGTCAACAAATGAATATGGATGCACCAGTTCTCTCCATTGTTGATATCTATCCTCATGGCTATCCAATGAAGATAGGAAAGAATAATCTCCGTGTTGACTTTGACAACCTCACTTGCTCAAAATCTTCATGTTTAATTGCTATTGACATTCAGGACTCATCCGTACGTAACATGCTTTCACTCTCGCAACCGCTCTCGAGATCTACATCCAAAGTTCCGAACACTATGGAAAGGGTCAAAGGACAAACCGCCGCGGACGGTGACTCAATCACAAACAAGTCACCATTACACCCGCAGACTTTATCGTTTCTCCAATTCTCGATGTCGATCCAACCAAACTATATTACACCGGCCAAGAGCTCACTCTCCAATTCTTAATCAATATCGGTTATGACGAGGCTACGTGAGTAATCACCAAGCATTCTCACGTAGAGCTTAAGAGTATTCCTCAACCGTGGAGAACTCTCTACATGATCATCACCAAGTTCTGCTTCGTCGCGATAGCCGCTATGAGCACCCTAAGCTCATGGAACTCGCAAATATTCGGCATTGGTCAACAAGAAACACATCGCTATCGGCTCGATTTGGGATGACATGATGTCATTTCTCAACAAACTTGGCTCAAAGATTCCCTACATCGGATATACTAAATTGTTGATCCAGAGAGCACTTGGACTTCATCCCGACATTCCCAAGAGGCTCAATGACCCCAACAATCACGACATGTTGACGGAACCCATTCTATCCGTGTAAGAATCAGGAAACGCTCTACAAAGAAACAAGGTGCTGGTTGCCGATTTCCTTCTAATCAAGATGTCAAAGCTCAAACGCATAAAAGGTATCCGAAGCGTAATGACAAGGCAAAGTTGGTCATCTCGACGAAAAATCTTCTAGAACACCTGTAAGGAGAACCAAAAGAGGAAGTGTGAAGTACGCAAGTACTGTGAGTTAAAGGAAGTTCCCCAAGAGGAACCCTCCTTCAAAGAGGATTGTTCCATCTAAGGAAGCTGCTCCCATCCCAATTCCCAAAACCCGAACCGCAAAGAAAGCTTGTGGACTAAAGCTCAAGGTACCCCACACGATGAAGAGATTACCTTCTCTCAATCTGCAACCGTATCCCTCCTCCGCCAGCCTAAACCTCCAAGTCCAATAGCTGAACATGGAAAAGGAAAGACTCTGCATTTTGAGTCTTATGATGAAAGCTCAAGAAGAAGAAGAGCAATCGGATCAATCCTACAGGAAGAAGTTTAAATTAGTTAGACAAATTCAAAAAGCTAAAGAATTTGCAAAAGATCAAATGGGTGGCCCCGAGGATCGAGTGGTGTCGGTCCACTCTTCACTGTGTCCATGCGTTAATCAACCCGATAAGGGATCCGGTGCCACCACTCTTGTGCAACAACAAACGCTTGTGAAGGAGTCTACTGATCTTAACTTTGAGGAAACGTAAAAGAATAAGACCGAGAAAGAGAAAACTGATGAAGAAGCTAAGGTACAGACGGAAGAAAAGGCTAAATCAGGACATGATGACGAAGAAGATTATGATGACTTTCTTCTCGCAATTCAACTCGCTCCAAGGAGGATACTTCTGCACCTCCAAAGGACCCCGAATCTCCTCATGTCCCTCCTCATCAGATTCTTCATCTCACTCATCACCACCACCATCAAAAAGATCAACAAAATCATCATCCAAATCGGTGAAGAAACCACCTCGATCTTGGATTTCTCAAGCTCATAAACGGATTCACAAAGTGTCAAACAAGTCGAAAAGAAAACGCGCTCTACAAAAGCTAAATTTCTTTGCCGATCACATACAAAGATATGTATGACGAGCATGACAAGATGGAGAAAGAAAGGAATTTGTTCAGAAGTTCATGAAGAGTCATCGTAAAGAGGAACTGAACGAAATGATCGGAGGTTACACTAACAAGTACCTTCAGATATCGCTCCTAAAGTCCAAAGGAACTGAAAAGACAGAAGAGATCATACTCACAAGTTTCTTCTCGACACTGCCCTCGTGACTAGAGAAATATTTTCCGGATAACTCACCCCTAACATCGTAGCATTGGTTAAAAATACAATGGCCAAAGAAGCCGATCTCCTCAACTGAAAGATCGCTAAACTTGTGATACAAATGTCAAAGCGATCCGAACGCTTACTGGATGAAGCTAAATTTTTCAAAATCTACTTGATTTTCAACTCGCATCATCATGCAAGGAGTCAGCAGATCAACCCAAATGACCAAGAGATGACGATGATAAGGATAAGGATTTCGCACCTAAACGCCGTAAGGCCTGTAAATCTACCTCTATGCCACCTCCTCCACCACTAACTTCTTCTCAACAAAAGTCTCCTCCACCTCGGTCTTCTACTGATAAACCTCGACGATTCCGAAGTTACCACCCCCCTCATAAAATGTGATTACTTTGAGTACACGGGTGGTGACGATGAAGAGGTCCTTGAGCCCCGACAACAACCCACCTCACCCAAACAAGTGCGTAAACCAAGATCATCATCAAGGCCTTCCAAAAGAAGAAGAAGACGACTCACTCGAGTCGTCTCATGGCTAGATGACGATAAAACCTAAGAGTTTGAATGGTTCTCCACACTTGTCAATCAAACTCCCTACCCTGATGAAGGTCAAGAATTGGTAGACGGTTCTACATTGAGCACGCAAAACTTTTGCAAGAAAAGTTCCATGTGAAGAAAATGACGAAATCTGAGTTGAAGCGAATCAAGAATGAAGCATTCCAACTTCTTAAAGACACTGAAAGCTGCCCGAGGTCGAATATCATCTTGAGAACATCGCTCGAGCTATGTCTAACGACATGGATTGGCTCAATCCTGAAGCAAACATTGACTTCACACAAAGGGACAACCCTCCATACTACAATCATTGGACCAAACCCCTACCGACCATTGGCCAAACAGACGAACCACGGATTCCTTCCGATACTTCTTAACAGAGACTGATTTTCTCTTACACGGTAACGATGGTTCGTGAAAATACGCTACATCATTGACTCTTCCATTCCCAGCGGCTATTTACTCAAACTGCATAGCTATCGAGGAACGTGCAAATCACTTGTTTTCGACAACGCAAGCATACGACCAAGATGCATTGTATGGGATTCATCATTGGCCTGAACGCCAAGAATCTACTGTTGCCTCGGTTCGTAAGTCTCAACATGCAAAGGTATAGTTCTAAGGACATCGTGGCCATCAAACACATTGATCTCAAGTCTGAGTGGGACTACACATTCTTAAAGAATATCATAGTCAAACGACAAGATGAACAGAACTATGGATTCTCCGAGTCGACTTTGAGAACTTGTCCTCAACGACATCAAGACATGTACCTTGCCAAAGTATGTGGTCGATGAGACAATTCTCGAATCGAAGTTCAACGTGAATTTATCAAGTCAGCTTCTCATCTTCATTAGACGATCGTGATCAAAGAACGCGGTTGAAGATATCCGGATGGTCGTTGAATCTTATCGACGCGCTGTCAACAATCACTCCTCCAACGCTTACTCTTCCCGACATCTCAACCGCCTACTCCTCAATATCATCAAAGAAACCTTTCGGAGTTGTCTACCGCAGTGAACTTCAAAGAAACTGCTTAATGGCGTGTAGTGATCTTCGTAAATTCGGGATCATACTTTGAAGCCGGTTAGGGACGGATTAGCATACGTGTTGAAGGATATACGCTGAAAGTTGGGTCTCCTAAGCTACGGAATTCTCGTGAAAGAGGGATGTGAGAAGGATCATCACCATGATTGATGAACGGTTGTTCGTGGGATCGCCTCGCATTGGAGAGCTATGTTGGTGGTCGCACCCGTGAGAAACATCACCGCTTTCAACGCCTGCGCGACCCCTCGGGTACCCAACTCCCCGGTACCCTTGAATTGTTTCCTTCATATAATTTTGGATGTGTGATTAAATATGTCAATGGCTTGTGCACACATAACACTGTACAACCCGTAATTGTCAATAAAGGACCCCGTGGTACGCTGCCACAATCCTTAGAAAAGGAGCGAAAGCTTCTTACTTTGAGTAAAACCTATCAAACCTTTCACTTTTCAAGGTTTTGCTCAAAAGAACAAGTACTTTCCTTATGATTTTCAAAACCTCAACCGCTTATATCACTTGTTGAGGGGGAGTATTTGAAACTTTGTTCACAAATTGTTCACAGTGGTCATTCTTCCCGCAACACTAGAAATGGTCATATTTATTCTCAAACGCTTCAAAAATAACACTTTAATATGCCATTTTTGAGGGGGAGAAAATTGTGTGATAAGAAATATGTTGTACATAATGCAAATGAATCAGTACCCCACGACTTAACCAACGAATTGACGGTACTAAACCGTTAGTAACTCGAAAAGACTTGTCCCGGACGGGTAATAATTTCAAACTAGTTCGCTAGTGATGTAAACGTGTCTCAAGAAAGGACTTGTCTCGAGTAGAATGTACCAATCGAGAAACTTTTGATAGACATGAACTCTGACGGGTTTGACAACCTTCCAAGGTTTGTCTACACCTTCAAGGTAGTTATTAGAGCTAGTTGTCACCTAAAAGTTGACAATGTAACTCTTTAACTATGCAACGTAACCGTCTCGGGATTGTCTATCTTCAGTGGATCAATTCAAAAGTGCGCTTTTCCTCATGTGCATTTAACCATTAAAACTATTAAGCACATGTGGAGGGGGGAGTATTTATGCAAAACATCATCTCTCACAATGGTTCAAACATGTTTTTCATTAACAAACCCTTTGAGAGATATTTTATCATACAGTGGTTTTAATGGCAAACATAGGTTAGTCATGGAGTTATAAGGTGACTAAGGTTAGAATAACCGTCCTATGATCCGCCAGAGTCGGAGGGATCTACCCAAGGACACTACAAATAGTTAGTATTTAGAAGTCCTTAGGTATGATTGTAAAAAGGAGAAAATGAGAATCGAGAAAGAAGGAGTTGAAGAATTAAAAAGAAATGCAAAGAAAAGGGTGAAAAGAAATAGCCCTCCGGATTATTCAACTTAGGGCGCATAATCGGTTCAATTCATATGCTACTGGTTGTCACTTAGTGACGCCGGTATTGAAGATTAAAAGTCGCCATGGACCCAAAGGACGCATGCACTAAACCTTCTTAACCACTCAAGTTTTTCTCAACAAAAGCTTGTTTCATTCTCACAGGGAACCCTACGTAAACTATTGGCTTTCTCTTAGAGATTGCTGGTATTGAAGAAGGAGACCCTCTCCCTAGTCTCCGCCAGAAAACAAAACGCACTATTAAATCTAGAGCCACGAGATTCATCAAAAGATCTCTTAGGAACACTTGACATTTAATCACTTGATGATCAACAAATAAGATCATCAGTGGTTCATATCGAGTCCTTCACAGATCTTAGCAATCTGTCGAGAACATTTATGAGAGGTTCACATTTGTGATCCTCAATGATTGAATGGAAACCCCGCCGTGGTCAACATCAAACAGCCGCCAGAGGTCACTCGGTAACTCCCCGCGGATTACGCTGGAGTGTGTCTCAAACGGTCTACAATCGTGAGGTGATGCTTCGTGTACCTCAATGACTCATCTCGAACGTAGATGTACTTCGGGTACATCGCTTATCTCACTTGTGGGACTCCAGTCAGAACGGCCTTTGTAAGAATTAGAGTTGTGTTTTCACACTATGCCGTTAACACTCTCGAAGTTCAAACTTGTAAGTGCCGGAAACCGCTTATTACTAACCGCTTGAAATGTTTTCTTCTTATGGAAGCTCGGAGCGGGATGATCGTGCTGATTCTTCTCATGCTCACGCCAACATCATCACTAATGGAAGTTCTATTCAAAGCAACACAATCATGTAATGATTCTTCACAAACCAAAGAATCTACAAAGTTAAAGACTTAAAGAACTTCATCAAGATTGAATTCCAACGCCAAAGAGCGTGTGAGCATGTTGAAGAATGACGTGGAGACACCGAGCAAATGCCGCTGCACTGAGGCGACCGATGCATACAACAACATACTATCACTTCCACCACAAAGAACAATGATCAAAGAACAAAGTTAAAGATGACGTCAAAGCATAACCGCTCAAAGATAACTATCTCTACACTGGGAGATTGTTCGAATCAAGGCAATTCCTCACAAGAAAGAAGAATGTCGAAGACGCCATCCGCTACTATTACATCAACGCCTTCACCGCTTACATTCATATATACTTGAGGGGGAGATTGTTGGAATCACTCCTAAACAAGATTTCAAGTATTTATAATTCATATGTAATAGGTAGCTTTATTATGGCCTTTATGTTTGTTTAAGGTCAAGCTTATGTAGAAGGCCCATAAGCTTGACCCAAGCCCATTAAGGAATAGGGAAGGAGAGGGAGTGTTGCCCTAGCTCCTTGCCTATATAAACCTTGTAAACCTTCATTTGAAGGTTGGTTGTTCAAGTTATTCTCTTCACATACACTCTTTCTTAAACCGTATTATTATTTACGTGTATGTGTGTGATTTACTTGTTCATCCGCCTTCATCTCTTTCTATATAACTTGTGTTTGTAAAACTAGTGACCTAACATAATCAATGATATTAAGTCCATGCAAAAAATCTTCGCGAATGTAACCGCCAACGGGGACTTTATGAATGGACTCCATGTATGCCAAATCGAGCAACTTACGAACCTCGGAAATACATGCTAAAATGTTAACATAAAGTTGGTAATTTTATAGGTTTAAGTAAATATAAATGTCAAGTGTAGACCACACTATTTCGGTGTATGACCATTATAACAAATACAATGTCACGCAAAATGTATTACTATTGCCCTAAGCTCATGACCCCGAAGCCTTAATTTTCTAGTATTGTGCCACTGTAAGTATTCCTTTCCGTGAACACTCAAGTACCTCAAATGATTATGTGTCCGTTTGATATACGAGTCAAGTAGGGAAACTATCCGAATGGGGGTTTCAACCCAATAGATCTATTCACAATAGTCGCGCTTACTACGTAATTAATGGTTTATAATAATGCATACTTAATGGAAAGTTGTGTAAGCAATACGTAAAAGTTTAAGTACTTGTGTCTGAGATAAAGTAATTGATCATGTAATAAGTAAACGAGTAATGCGTTCAAGTAAACGAACATCTAAGTAGGAAATTTTACCACTTTTGATATTATATCAAAAGTTTGTCCTTATCTTGTTTGATTGCCCATTTACTTGCTCTCCTGGCTATCATAGACTAGAATTCATCTATATTTACTGTTAGAAACATAAGTTTTGAAATTCGATAAGTAGGCAAGATTTTGGCGAGCCCACTGTCTAAATTTTTGCCTCAGACACCAGATCCATTAGTTATAACTAGCCGGATCCCTTTTGGAAGGGATCCGGAGGAACCGGCTAAACAGACTTGCATTTTATGCCCTTTTACCTCACTCGACCTTATTAGATTAGTTGATTATATCCTTTTAGTCATAATTAAGCTATTCTCAGTCTCAGTGGATTCTATATTCTTTTATACAAGACTTAGGATCTATCTAGGATACTTTTGATTTATCATTTCTCATATTCTCACTATTTTTCCAGTCTTGTGCTCTTGCTTTCTTTCTCTCACCTTACTCTACTTATTCACATATTATTTACATTTCTTTAAAATTTCCTTTGTCCATTTTACCTTTAAAATGCTCTAAAATTAATTTTTTATTTCTTATAACTTTTGAGAATTTTTCTAGTTATCTTATTTCATCATTTCATGATTCTTATCCTTAATAATCACCTTTTAAGTCAATTTGACACTTAATTGATCATTTATTAGCCATCTATAGTCCTCATTTCTCTATAAATCTCATCATTAACTATCTTTCATATATAAAGATTAAGTGTTCTGGTTACCCTCCATTAAGATCACTATTTTACACTCACTATCATCTAGGTATATAGGTTAGAGTTCATTAATGCTCAACCCTATCTCTGTCTTTCTGGCTCAGTTAGTTGGATCCCTCGGCTAACACTAGCCAGATCCTTTTTGAAAGGGATCTGGAAGAACCGGGCACACAGAGTCAGTTAAAAACAGATTTACTACATTCAAAGTCTCACCCTCTTTCCACCTCTACACTCAAATATACCCTTAATTAATCATCCTAGATTACTGCACTTGGGTTAGTAAAAGTTTTGCATGCTTATGATTAGACTTCTAAGGTTTTTAGTGGATTTAGCATTTAAGTTGTTGCATGGACCTTCATTATTTAAACCACTTTTGTTTTGCACTTCAATCCCACACTTTAAAATCATCTTTCTCAGTTGTTAATTCATATTCTAAACACCTCTCACCATGAGAAAAACCTCTAGTGCACGTTCATCAACTAGAAGTCCGCCTAGGAAAAGCGCTTGTATTATACATAACATTTCTTCTACCGAGACATCACCTATTAGGAATACCTCCGCTCCAATACCACCACTTCCTCCTAGTAAACTATCATTATCTCTTGCTCCACAAACTCTTAATCTTCCATCATCCAATGAACCCAATCCTACCTCAACACAACCAACATTGGTTGCTCCTCGTCAATTTTTTTACACACTTCCTACCTCACCTCACCCTTTTGTGAACTCATTAGAAGACTTACTCGTAAGACCAACAAATCCTCCACTTCATGACTAGATATCAACCAACACAACTCGACAACATGGATATTGACAAATCATTGTCTCCTGAACCTACTAATCCTCCACCATTACCTACATTCTCCTCAATTAAACAAATATCTAAGCAACAATCACCTTTTCCCAACAATGTGGGTGTTGACATTAACGTGTCTCCACCAACAACGCACGTGTCTCCTCCACCAACTCATTCACCTCATCAAACATCTATCATACATCCCTCAATCTCAAACTTACTTCAATCAACATCAAGCTTACCACCACCGAACTTTCCTCCACCAAACACATTTTTCCCTATTAACCAATCTATACCACAACATCCAAGTCATGAATAATCCTGCAACCATTGTGAACACACTCAAACATTGGTGCATTCTCTGCGTGATGAAATACGTTTCATGTTTTATAACCTTCATGAGCATATAGATAACATCAACAAACCAAATCACCCTTAGGATTATTGGAAATAAGTCGCACAAGTAGTTACCCTCGTCTTTAGTCTACTTTTAGCTTCTTTTTGTTACTAGGTTGTCTTGAAACGCTAGTCCATGTCCTTAGTTTTATTGATTGGTTATTGTATACCACTCTTTTTATTTTATTACATGGGTCTACTAGTTTATGCTACGTGATTTCTTGAGCATATTAGCATATTTGTTACTTTCTTTTATGTATTTCTTAATATAATAATGTGTTAAACTGATGTAAACAGTAACAGATAGCCGGATCCCTCAGCTTATACTTGGCGGATCCATTTTGAAATGGATCCGGCATATCCGGGTGCTCAGAATCATTTTTGAGATATCTTTCATCTTATTTTCTGCAAATTATCATACTATATGGTATATGCTTTCTTTCTAACATTTGTTTTGTAAATTTTCAAAATTCATTTAGATACTTGACGCCCTCAATAAGGGGGAGCTTTCATCAAAGGAAAGTATTGCAATCTTCCAATACTCTATTTTAAGTCTACCTAAATACTTGATACCTTCACCAAGGGGAAGCACTCGTCAAGGGGGAGCAAATAAGCACTACTTTACCTTTCTTATCTCTTTCTAATTTCTTTCTTTCCTCTCTGATTCGAGTTAGTTTCCTTTCGACACTTCAAACTTAAAAGAGTAAAAACTTCAAACTCAAATTTACAAATTTTATTTTTTACTTAAAATAATTTTATGTTTTGTCATCAACAAAAAGAGGGTATTGTTAATACTTAATACAAATAAGCCGTAAATATGTTTATTTATATTTTACGATCTTTCAATGTTTTGTTACTAACATTCATAAAACCATTTTTAACGAGATAAATAAAATACGTAAGTTTTCAAGCCAATAGTTTCCTAACTCATTTTACTAAACAAATAAACCATCAAACATACTAGTTGTTAAAATAGTTCACTTAAAGTCATAACTAATTTTATAAAACATTTATAACTAACATTTTTATAAAATACATAGTCAAATTTAAATAGGCAAATAAATATGCAAGTAAATGTAATAGGTATTCTTGACCCATAACTCATGACTCGTGAACTTTGACCCAAAACCCATGGCCCATTATCTTTACATCATGCATGACATCAAGTTAGGTAAAACCCATGACCCTTGACCTCAAAATTCATAACCCATGACCCAATATATGCATTACATCATGCATGACCCATACTCCATGACCCATGACCCAAAATCCGGGTTGGTTTACCAAGTGCGCCAGATCCCTGGGTTTACATTGGCCAGATCCTTTTCCAAGGGATCCGCCAGATCCTGACGAACAGTGACCAGTTGGCCTATAAATAGTTAGTCACTTCTTTATTTCTACCCACCCTTTATAGATACATATTCTCTCTATACTCTTACCTCTCTAACCTCAGATCTAAGGATCATCCATGTAGTTTTTCTTGTGATTCTCTAGGTTCCTCTTAAAGGCGTGATCATGACAATTTACATAGAATACTTATAAGCTCGAATATATGGGTTGTTAGGCTTCGTCATCATCGCAAGACCACTAAAATGTTTCTTGTAATGAGTTCTTCTTAAGTATGTCATAAGTGTGATGTGATAGTTGGTGTTGTTGGGTTGTGGTTCCTCCATTAAAAAGAACTCGGTATCTAGCTTTGTACTGGATAAAGTGTAAGCGACGTAGGTTTGGTTCTACCTTGTGGAAGAACCCGGTATCTAGATTTATACCGGATAAAGCGTAGGCGACGTAGGTTTGGATCTACCTTGTGGAAGAACCCGATATCTAGCTTTGTACTGGATAAAGTGTAAGCGACCTAGGTTTGGTTCTACCTTGTGGAAGAACCCGATATCTAGCTTTATACTGGATAAATTATAAGCGACGTTGTGAAGGCTTTTCTACCAAGATAAAGAGCTTGGAGTGTAGTGTTTACGAACTATCGAGTTGGATACTCGGGGAGTGGAGTAGGGCAAAGAAGGTGACCTTGTAGCCGAACCACTATACATGTGCAATGGTTTTATCTTTCTTTATTCTAACTTTTATTTATTATTCTTCATATCTAACTATCAATATTCATAACTCAAAATGATTGACATAAGTCGATCTAAATGTTTTAAAACGGAGTTTTAATTGATAAAACTATTCAACCCCCTCTCCTTCTAGTTTTCTACATACCTAACAGTTTTAGTGTAGTATAGGTAAGACACGGGGGATTGATCATTCTCTAGGGGAATAGTGAGATAGGCTCAAATTGTATAACGAATTAACTCTAAGGGTTGAGGGATGATTATTTTTGTAATTTTGTATTTTATAGAAAGCAAGAAAAATCTTGGGGTTTGAAGAGTTTGGTTTTTAAAACTAATTATGCTAAATTAAACTAACTAATATGCAGAAAAATAAATTGGTGAAACTCGTATGATAGAAAAATGTATGTACTTATAATCTCATTACTCCCTAGTTATCTCTTATTGATTAGTCGAGTTGTCGCGTCATTGTTTAGTTAGAGGGTTATATTCCTTGATATCAATTGAGGTTTGGTTACTCCGTAACTCTATGAACTATGTTATAATAGAGTTGCGCCTAAGAATGCCCTCTTAACTCTCAATTTCCACAATGCAAACACAATTCACACATTAAATACAACGAACATCAAGTTAATAATAACTAAGCGTTTAGTCGGACGTTCAAGCTAGTAATATATTTGACCTAGCCAGTTTTTCTACTCCTTACGCAAATCACAACTAACAAAACTAGAATCAACACACAATACTCAATAACTAGGTTTCATGCAATCCTAATCAAATACTAATAAATCTAGCAATGAAAAGAAAAGCAGATAAAGGAATCAAAAAACCACAATTAAACATAATTAAATAATTAATTAAACAACTTATCTTATCAACACATGATGAGTCTTGGGGCTAAAATCCCGTAAAAACTACTAAAATTCGTCTAGGGTTTCTGCTCTAAATTTGCTCACAAAGTTCCACACTTTTCAATGAAAATCATACGAAAATATATATAGGAATACAGTTGTAATGGCGTCACTTGTTAATTGTGATGTCGTTAGCTCGCCGTTATTAGGGTTTCAGATTTGTTACCGACTTATTGTGACGGTGTCGCCTTATGGTTTGTGACGCAGTCGCTCTTCATTTTCTTGGTCATGACGCCGTCAACTCGAGGTCGTCTCCATAGCCTGAGCTGTCATTTGCAAATTCTGAAACTTCATGATCTTCGTTAACTTCAAGTGACAACGTTACCTCCGAGATTGTGACGACATCCCAAGCCCTTTTTCTGATGTTATCTTTAATGTTGTCATTTTCTTCGTTTTTTCGTCTAATCGAGCCCGAAACGCGCCATTTTCCATCAATTGCTTCCCAAGTATCTAAAACTCAAATAGAAACGATTTAGGATAATAAATGATCAAATATGTACGGATTTAAAGGCTAAATGACCCCTTAAAAACGTATAAAATTACACCTCATCACCTTCTTTAGAAAACGAGTGAGCAATAACCCGATTAAGAGAAAGTTTATCTAGAAATAAGTCACGGCTGTCCCAAACTTTGTTTTAATGAAAACCGACACCTAAAACTTATTTTCTTGAACCAGAACTTTGAAATAATGAAAGTAGAATTTCATCTACGATTACAGAGTTTAACGAGAAAAAATAGACTTAAAACGAGCTAGATACATGCTTGCCAAGACGAGTTTAAAATAACTAATAACACTTCAATTTTCTAGGGTTTCAAAGTAACGAAATCGCGTTTTGAATATATTTCCTTAACGATAGTCTTACGTAACTTGTTAAAATCTCACTACAAGTATATAAGGGTGCTAAAACATCATAAAACTCATACGCATATAGTACATGTTGCATATTCCCTGAAACAGCTTATATTGTCATAAACAACAGGCCAACTGATAAGGATTTAAAACGTACACTTTTAAGGGGTCATTTAAGCCCTTAATCGCCCACTTTTATATCCGTTACTGCTTAATTTCTTTCATTTTCACTTTTTAGGTCTCTTGAAGGCAAAATGCTGGAATGATGCTTGTTTGGATGAAAAGGCGTGAATATGTGAAGAAAATGGCTAAAGTCAAGATCAAGACACTCAAGCATCAATGCTGGCCATAGGTATTTATGCACAACAAAACAAATAGCGAAATGCCCACCTATATTAGCTAAAATCGTTGACGCTGGCTCAGAGCGAAATTGCGACGCGCAAATGACTATTTTACACGACGGCGCGGCGAAGAGTAGGGCGTCACGAAGACTTTTCTCCTCAGACGGCCTAGATCCAGATTCAGACGACGCTAGAAGCTGAAGCTCACGGAGTCACAACCACAACGTGACGCCGTCCCAAGGTTGTAACTCTATATATAGAATTCGAATTTTCAGACTTTTAAGGAGGTAGACTTGTCGAGTAAAAACCTAAAATGATTGTAGTCCGTCTAGGACAGTATTTTAGGGTTCTAATACCCTATTTTACATCGAGATAAGTTATTTATTCCTTTGATTTCATTATGTCTTCGATTGAATGTGTGTATGCTTGCATGTTTAACATGTCCGACTAATTTATTTGTGTGTTTGCTTAGATCTATGAAACCTAGTTATTAAATATTGATTGGTTGTCTCTTATCTTAATTGTAATTGGCTTAGGAGTGCTTAAAGTCATCGTTGTGTTTTTAATGTTTGATTAATCTTTATGAACATTAGTTTATAATTACTAGTGGAATTGTAGGCTAAAAATCCAAAGAAAACCTTAGTGTTAAGTTTATGAATCCTAGAGATTTCGTAGTCATTAACCTTAGGTAGCTTCAAAGAGTTAGGGATAAAAGCACACCCTACGACCTTAGAAAACACAACGCGTTAAGAATAAGGACGTGACAATTCAACCATCAATAAAAGATAACTAGGGAGTAATAGTATCTAGGTAGACACATCTTTAATCATCATACGAGCACACTTCAATAGACATAGACTACCCCTTAGATTAGATAATTAGATAAGTAGAGTAGTCGGTAGAAGTACCACCCCCCAAATCCAATACCCCGAGATCGTACCTTTAATTTTCTAAAAAAATATAAAAAAGATAAAAAATAATCTTCCTCAACCCCAACCTTAGCGTAGTAATTTCTCACTGGCATTCCTATTCTCCTAGAGAACGATATCAATCCAGAGGCTTACCCTAATACTACACTACAACGACTAGGTTCGTTGCCTAGGTGGTTGAAAAACTTGCTCAAAGAAAAGGAAGTTTCCTTTGACCCCGAACGTGCGTTGTACGCGTATCAAGTTTTTGGCGCCGCAGCCGGGGAATAGAATAGCTAGTTAGATCTCTATCTCGTTTAGGTTCCCTTGCTTGATTCCTATCAAGTAAGCTTTTTTCTCATTTTTAGCTTCCTCGTAGTCTATCCCCCTTCTTCGTGACTTTGTTAGTGATCCCATCACTTTTCATCATGGAAGGTGATAATCAACCACCACTCATCAACCCACCACCAAATGACCCGCCAAGAGCACGCACTCTTGGTGAATACTCTAGACCAAGCCTCCTGGGCTATAGGAACACCATTGAGCTCCCCGATCAAGCTCAAACTACGGACCTGTGATCCGATACCATCCGGTTGGTGCAAAACAGATGTGCATTCCATGGACTTCGTTCCGAAGATCCTAATCAGCATCTTAAGGATTTCCTTAAAATCGTCGATTCCATCGACCTTGATGCTACTACTCGGGAGACCACGCGCTTGGGTCTCTTCCAATTCTCTCTACGGGACCAAGCTAGTAATTGGCTTGAGCGACTTCCCGCTGGCTCCATCTCAAGTTGGGATGATCTCACTACTCGTTTCCTTGCCCAATTTTTCCCACCGGGGAGAACTACTAAGCTTAGGAATGAAATCTTGATGTTCCAACAACGTCAAGGTGAATCTCTACGAAGCATGGACTCGATTCAAGGACTTGCTCCATAAAGTCCCTCATCACGGCATTGATCTTTGGCTTCAAGTCCAAATCTTTAATGATCATGTCAACTTCTCAACTAAGCAATCCATCGACCAAGCGACCGGTGGTAAACTTAGTGATCTCACCACGGAAGAATCGTGGGGTACAATAGAGGACCTTGCTCTCTATGACAACGAAAGTTGGAATGACCCCCGTGAGTTGCCCAAAACTGTCAAGGCAATCTCCTTGCCTCCCATTGACTCACAAACTTCCGATCGTAGGATGCTTGAGCTCGAAGATCAAGTCAAATTCCTAATGAGCTCTTAAAAAAATCCTAAGTCTTCGCATCAAGTGAACAAAATCACTCTACCTTGTGAATTGTGTAGTGGTCCCCACGACACTCGTGATTGCACAAGACTCCCCGAATAAGCTTTTACGGACTACGCCTCCACGCGTACCGACGGAGCGGGAGAGAAGTGGTACACTTTCAAGCCCGAACAAAACAACTTAGGAAACTCCTACAACCCCTCATGGAGGAATCACCCTAACCTTAATTGAACCAAAACTCAAACCCATCCAAAAGCTCATCAAGTCCACCTAATAGGTTCAACCCTCCAAATACCGGGAACTCCGCTAGTCTTGAGGCAATTGTGTCTAGATTCATGTCATCTCAAGAAACTCGATTGACTAAGCTTGAAGCCGATTTCAAGCAACGACAAGGCGAGATGACAAATAAGCTCGACGCCCTCTTAAAAGCCTTCAATGACCGGAAAAGTGGAGCACTACCAAGTGACACTATAAAGAACCCAAAAGTGAATTCGATTTCATCAGTACTAAACCCGGACTTCAAATAATATTAAACGGACTTTAAATAATGGCTTTCGTATACTTCAGTACGAAACCCGGACTTCAAATAATGGCTTTCGTATACTTCAGTACGAAACCCGGACTTCAAATAATGGCTTTCGTATACTTCAGTACGAAACCCGGACTTCAAATAATGGCTTTCGTATACTTCAGTACGAAACCCGGACTTCAAATAATGGCTTTCGTATACTTCAGTACGAAACCCGGACTTCAAATTAATGGCTTCTGGACACATCAGTTCAGGACCCGCACTTCAAAGAAAGGAAAGTGCTTACCAAAACAAGGTTTAAAATATTTTTCAAGCACTTTTCCTAAAAACATAATGGCTTGCAGTTACTTCAGACTATAACCCGATCTTTAAAGAAAGGAAAGTGCTACGCAAAATCGATTTTCATAAATATCGAGCACTTATCCTAAAACAAATGAAGATAATTCTTCTTCAATATCTTCAAAAGATTTTTTTAAAATCTTCATCTTGCGTACCATTGATTCGAAATTTTTCAAAAAGATTTTTCAAAATCTCTCACATTTGGTACCAAGCTAACTCCCTCTAAACCCTTAATTGATTCTAAATTTTTTGTATGAAAAATATGCTTTCGTTAAGGGGGAGTATAAAACCAAAATTGTTCCAAAATTCATGCTAAATCAGTTTCTCTCCAAATGCTTTCCGAAAAACATATCTTTTAATCATTTTGTTTCAAAAACATCATAGATATGCTATTTTTGAGGGGGAGAAACGTGATTAAAATGTGATCAAAATGTTTTATGATCGCTGTTTGAATCTCAAAAGAGCTCGACTCAGTTGAAACTAATGAATTGACGAGAAATCAAAGTCAGTATATGTACCATTTCAAGAAACTCGTGATAGACATGAACTTACATGGGTCTAACCTTCTTTTCAAGAAGTGTTTACAACTTCAAGTTAATTATTAGAGCTAGTTGTCACCTAAAAACTGACAATGAAACTCTCTAACTAAGCAACGTAACCGTGTCTCGTGGGAAATTGTCTATCCTGAGCCGATCAATTCAAAAAGTGCGAACTCTACCCTCACTGTGCAGATTTCAGTTAAAAACAATATAAGCACATGTGAAGGGGGAGTGTTTCTGAAAATATAAAACTCTCGGAGTGTTTCAAACATGTTTTCAATCATAAACACTCTGAGAGATTTTCAAGAAAAATGGTTTTATGGCAACATGGGACAGTCATGGAGTTATAAGTTGACTAAGGATAGGAAATATGTCCTATGATCCACCAGAGCCGGAGGGATCTACCCAAGGACAATACCCATAGTTAGTATTAGAAATCCTTATGTATGATTGAAAAAAGGAGTAATGTGAGAAAGGAGAAAGAAGGGGTTGAAGAATTAAAAAGAAAAGTAAAGAAAGGGTGAAAAGAAATAGCCCTTCATAATCAACCTTTGGGCAGAAACCGGGTTCAATTCATCTGCTACTGGTTGTCACTAAGATGACACTGGTATTGAAGACAAAGACGTCATGGACCCAGTGACGCACTGCACTAAACCTTTTAGCCACTCAATTCCTCTTAAAAGGGATTTGTTTCATTCTCACTGGGAACCCTACATAATCTATCGACTTTCTCTTAGAGATCGTTGTTATTGAAGAAGGAGACCCTCTCCCTATTCTCCGCTTAGGAAAACCAAAGCGCACTAATTGAGTCTAGAGCCATGAGATTCATAAAAAGATCTCTTAGGAACACTTCATATTTCATTTCTTGTAGTTCATCAATAAGGACACAATGGATATATTCTAGAGTCCTACGCAGATCTTAGCAATCTGCCAGAACATTTATGAGAAGTTTCACATCTGTGATCTTCAATGATTAAATGGAAACTCCTGCCAGGGTCAACATCAAGCAGCCCTGACAACAGGTCACTTCGGTAACTCCCTGTGGATTACGCTTAGTGTGTCTCAAACGGTCTACAGTCGTGGGGTGATGCTTCTGTACCTCGACTCATCTCGAATCTGTAGGTGTACTTCGCTACATCGCGTTATCTCACTTGTGGGACTCCAGTTCAGGAACGGCCTTTGTGAGAATTAGAGACGTGTTTTCACACTATGCTATTAACACACTCGAAGTTCAAACTTGTAAGTGTTGGATTACTTCTAACCCATGTTTTTATGTTTTCTTCTTATGGATGCTTTCGGGAGGAAGAGATCGTGCAGATTTTCCCATGCTCATACCAACATCAAACGAAAGTTCTCATCAAAATCAAAGGCAATGCAAAGTTAAAGATGATTCTTCGTCAATGTCAAAGAATCTACAAAGTTTAAAGACTCGAGAACTTCATCATTGGAAACTCAAAGTCAAAAAGAAGTGTGAGCATGGTGGAGAAAGACGAGGAGACACCTAATCAACGAAGCTGACGAAAGGCAGACAACACCATTAACAGATCACAAAGCATGAAGGAACGAAAACTAAGACTATTCTATATCTACACACAAAGTTCAAGCTCAAGGAAAGTAAAGACCTAATCAAGTGGAGCATCTTTTGAATGACCACCCCTTAGGGGGAGATTGTTAGCCTTAATAATATTTAATAGAAGTGATGGTCATTCACGTTTAGGAACTTTGTAACGTGTGTTAGATATCGTATTAAAATAGTCAACGGGCTCATGGATTGGGCTAAGCTAAATGGTTAGTAGTTAAGTTAAGCTAGCCTTTTATCATTCGTAATCCAATCCAAGTCCAATCCAAGCCCATGCCAAGCCCATTAGGGTGTCTTGTATGTAAGTATATAAACACATCAAATGACACATTTGAGGTGTGTGCTTGAGTGTGTTTGTGTGTGTTTTCTTATGAAATATTGTTTTCACTTCTCTTCCTTTACTCTCTAACACATATACGCATAACATATCTTCAAGTCACCAAGTTCTCCTCTTCATCTTTCTACGCATAACATCCTTGTGTATAACGTGGGTTTATGTTATACGTGTTCTTCTTGTGGTAAGCGTGGTATTTGTGTGATAAGGTTGATATATTTAAGGTCCTACAATTGGTATCAATCGCCTAACAATGGTTTAGGAGTGTTGTGTTACGTTTTTGGTTAGAACTTTACACATAAAGTTGCGTTTTTTCTCTATAAACGTGGGCTTTTTGCATAAAGTTTTGATTTTTACGTGGTTTTAAGCTTAAAGTTGTAGACTTTATTGATCTTTAAGTGTTTTGGAAGAAGTTTGTGCAAAAGAAATCATTTGGAAACGTGTTTTTGGGTGAAAAGTAGCGTCTTTACAAAATCTGGGCAGTTTACGCGTAAGCAACGTTTTGGTCAAAACCCTCTTTTTACGCATAAGCAAAAGTCAAAACCCTAGTATCCTACGCGTAAGGTCTACGCGTAAGAATTTTGGTTTCTACGCATAAGCTTTTGGTGAAGAATCTTCGTGCTTCAACGGTTACTCAGTGCTTCCCTCACTTGGATAAGTTTGTGGAACACTTTGACTTTGGATATCTTCTACACTGGAATAAGTGTAAAGGATTTTTGGGCAAAACCCTAGTTTTACGCGTAGGCTATTCCTACGCGTAGGCTACTCCTACGCGTAAGCACTCTTGTTACGCGTAAGTTGGGTTTTACGCATAAGCATTTCCTACGCCTAAGGAATCCGACGCCTAAGCATCCTACGCATAAGCTTCCTCCTACGCCTAAGCACCACATCCTACGCCTAAGGACTCTACGCGTAACTTCTTCTGTCTACGCATAAGCAAAGATTTTCAAAAAAAAAGAGTTTTTTTGGCCGGAAAATTTGAGTAAAATTTAAATTTTAGGGGAGTCTAAACGTTCAATTTTTACACGAAATTCAAATTTTGGTATAACTTGGAAAATTTTGGTCAAAAATTCAAATTTTTGGGCCTAAATTCAAATTTTTTCGGTCAAATTTGGCGTCAAAATTGTCAAAACTCAATTTTTTCATACAACCTTAGAATTGATTTTTATAGTGAATTTAAAATTTTGGGATAAAATTTTTTTACGCCTAAGAACCAAGTTCACGAGTACGACTTTCAGCAAAACTTCAAACGGCAATAACTTATTGAACACAACTCTTTTATCGTTGAATCGATCCTACATCAACTTTATCATCACATACCTTCATCAATGGCAACTGACGAAGATCGTCTCAAAACTGCTTTCACAAATGCTATTGCTTCATTCTCCAATGCATGGATTTCAGAGTTCAAAACGCAGTTTGCCCAACCATGTATGCATATGAGTAAAGAAGGACACATGGTTGATGTTATTGGGGATCAGAATGAATTTGCTACGGGTATACAAATGGGGAATCAGATGTAATATGCAGGGCAGTGTTAGGATTTGGAAAATCCAGTAGTTAAAGTGTCAGTCACCTCAAGTATATGTAATCGTTAGAAAGCTCGTAGTCGTAGTTATTTAATGTTAAGTAGTATTTAGTTTAGTAACACCGTGGAGGACGGACGGGTCTTTACCCACTGTATGCCTGATCCACAGCCCGTCAGGTGGCGTTTTATTGTAAGACTATAAATACTCTCTACCTCCCAAGGCAGAGAGTTGGAGCTCATAATAAGATTTTTCTTTCTCTCACTAAAGTACCCAAACCTCTAACTTTCTCTCTCTAAAACTCATCTTGTACGCCACCTTTGTTTATGGTTTGATGTGTATGTGAAATCCAATATGTTACAAATGGTATCAAGAGCCATGGTTAGATCATCTCTTACACATATTTGGATTTCTAGTGGTTTTTAGATAGTTTTTGAGTTTGAAAAAGTTGAGTGGTTTTTGCATAATTTGGTTCATTTCTTGTGTTAAAGTTTGAATTTTGGGTGTACTTTTGTGTTTAGGATCATTGTATGTGCTTGGTTTTTGATTTGGTAAGCTTGAATCACTGTGGTTGAGCTTGTTTTGGATTGAAAAGTGTGTTTTTAAAGTTTTTCTTGGTAGCGACTTGGCCCCTGAGTGAATTTCTTGGTTGCGACTTGCTTCAGTAAAAGGTAGCGAGTTGTAGTGTGTTTTGGTAGCGACTTGGTCGTAGCGACTTGCCTTTTGATACAAGCCGACAAACAGTACACTTAGTGGATTCTCCACTACGGGTAGCGACTTGCTTTCAATTTTGATAGCGACTTGTTCTTTAAGTTTCTTAGCGACTTGGTGGTAGCGATTTGGTCTTTAGCGAGTTGCTATTTAGCGACTTGACATCTTAGCGACTTGGTGCATAGCGACTTGCTGCCAAAATTTGTAGCGATTTGGAACTTAGCGACTTGTTTTGTTATTACCTAGCAACTTAGTGCTTAGCGACTTGGTTCAAGGATTCTTAGCCACTTGGTTGACTTTTGTGTGCAATACGGTTTTCTCTTGATTTAGTAAAATCCCGTGAAAGAATCTATTTCCCGGTTTAATCATTGAGTTATAAAATCCCGTGTTATCTTTAAACATGTCTACCAACGTACCTACTATCATCTCCATCTGTTTCGAGGATGTTCAAGCAACCGCTCGGATACTCGTCCACCTATGCTTGACAGAACTAACTACGACTCTTGGGCTTAAAGAATCAGATTGTACTGTCTTGGAAAGGAAAATGGGGTCAACATTCTCAAATCGATTGATGAAGGACCTTATCTGATTGAGACTACAAGAGACTTAATTGATACAGCTGCAGATCTAACAATGATCTATGGGATAGACAGACCAAAGACATATGATGAGCTCAATGATAAGGAGAAAAAGAGATTCGATGCTGATATCGGGGCTTCTAACATCATACTTCAAGGTCTTCCAAAAGATATCTACAAGCTTATCAATCACAACACCGGAGCCAAGGCAGTGTGGGATAATGTCAAGATGCTTCTTTCTGGCTCTGAATTAACTATAGAAGACAGAGAATCACAACTGTATGATGAATTTGAGCACTTCAAGATGAAACCAGATGAGAGTGTCTATGAGTATTACGTGAGATTCCACAAGCTTGTCAATGACATGAGGAACATCAGAATGACCATGCCAAACATTCAGCTGAACTCTAAATTTGTGAACAACATGAATCCCGAATGGCACAAGTTTGTCACCTCTGTGAAGCTAACCAAAGGATTGAAGAATACAAATTATGAGCAACTCTATGCCTTCCTTCTTCAGAATGAGAGACATGCTATGTTTGAGAAAAGGATTCTTGATCAGTTCAAAACCAACCCAGAAGAGACAAGCTCATCAAATGATTCAACTGCCTTCTACTCAAACAATGGAATTACCACCAAAGCATCTCAAGTTATACCCATGGGTAATGGTAATCACAAACTCATTCCCGATCCAAGATTCAAACAAGCTGATGCTGATGCAGCCATGGGACACTTCATTAATCAACTGGCCCTTATGGTTAAACAAAACTTGACTCTCAGTCCACATACCAACAGTCTTCACACCAACAATGAGATCAGAACTGCTGATGAGTGCTTATTCACTCATCATTTTTACCCATCTAAGACCACAAAAACGTCTAAAAACATGGAAATATAACAATTTATACTGCAGATATCCTTGGACTGTGTTTTTATGTATTTCAGGAACAAAGGATCGAAAACAGGGCAAAAACGTGCATAATTGAGCTCGGATTGGAAAGCGTGCTTTGCAGACGGAGCCGGAAGATGATTTTCTATATTTTCAGAGCCCGGGATACATATTTGGGAGTGAGCTTGGGAATCAGACTTAAAACCTAACCCTAAAACCCAAATTTCCATTTCACCCGAACCCAAATGACCGTTTTACCCGTCACCAAAAATCCAAAAATATTTTTCTCCTCTAAATCCAAATTTTGTTTAAAACCAATTTTTATTATCTTTCTAAAAATTTAAAAAAAAATGTTTTAATTCAAAAACCACAAAATACAAGTTTTATTTACTTTTTTAAAAAAAATAAATCACTTAAACCCTTTTAAAACAAAATCCTCCCCTTTGAACCCCTTCATTTAACCCTACTTGAACCCTCCCATACATTTTGACCCTCCTTCCCCTTTAATTTCCCAAACCAGAAACCCAAACCCTGAAATAAACTCACCCATTTACCCGCCAAGACAAAACTTGTCTTCTTCCCCACATCTCAACATCAACCCTGATTCCCACGCTCTCAGGCCTCCCCCACACCCACATGGGTATCACTGCCATGTTGGCAATCCTCAACTATCTCATTGGAGCTCTTAAAAAGGACGGCTCAGATTCATCCCTTTGTGCCCAAGCTCAAATGAAAGGCTGAGATGACTCTCCAAGAAACACAAAGTGTCCAATCATCTCATTTGTCTCACAAAGAAAGCACAAGCTCAAGATATGAAGACCTAGACTTCTAGTATAAATAGAGAAGTCACTTGTAGCCATGAGGAAGCATTAGGATTTAGTATTTTTAAAATTTATTTTCAGTTTTAAATTAAGTTGTAATTTCTTTTTATTAATGAAATTTTTTCCCTTTTGTTAATCTGTTTCACTTTTTCTGCTTTTATGCAAATAAGCACTTTGGAGCTTATTTGCTTATTGTCATTTACTATTCATTCTAAAGTTTTAATTTAAGCTACAAGTTAGTTTTTACAAAAACAAATCCTAGTCTAAAGTTTGAAAAATCAGTTTTCTTTAAAATGTTTCACACCCATTAAAAGGTGTTTGGCTTAAGCTTATTTATGAGTTAAAAAAGCTTTTTACCCATTTTTTACTTTCAAAGTCAAACCACTTTTCAAGCATTTAGTTAGTGTTTATCAAGTAAAAACTGGTTTGACAAGGTTTACAAGTTTTGGAAAGATAAAATCCACTTTTCTGTCCTCTAAACTTCTGCACAGAACAGCAGCCATAGCTGCTGTTCCAAGTGCTTTTTAGTGGCTTATTCCCTATCAAAACTCTTTCAAACTTGTTTTTCTTAAGCTCCCACATACCCTACTCAATACATGTTTAGTTTATATGCACTTAGGATTCATCTAGCTTAGTTATTTTTGCCCTTCAAAAGTCCCATTTAGCCATTTCAGTTACTGTTACAGCAGACACAATAGTGCTCATAAGCTCCTTTTTACTAGTCCATATTTAGCTTATTTAAGTTCACCCCTAGCTGCAATCTAGCTTTTTAGCAAGCCTAGAGTATCAAATTTAATTGTTTTAGCTTGTTTAGGAATTTAGAACTCCTTTGAGTGCTTAAAAAGAAGCTGCAAACAGCCCCTTTGCCACTGATATGGACTGAAGTCAAAGTAGCAGTCACCATTTGATTTTTTTTATGCTTATTAGTTGATATTCACTAGCTTATTTAGTCTTATTCATGTTTTTTTTGATTATTTAGAATAGGTTTCATTAGTCATTTGCTTATCTTATGCTCTTTAGTGCGTAATTAGCCCATTGTATGCTCATTTTCCATGTAAGTTTAGGATCTCCCGTAGATTAGCTTGAAGCACAAACTGCTTATTTGCTTATCTCATTAGTTCTTCAACTTATTCCACATGAATGTTGCTTATTTTAGTTAAACACAGCTTTTCTCTCATTTTTGCTTATTGGCCAGCTTATTTGGTAATTCTTTGTGCCTACAATCTGTCAAAAGGGGTGTTTGTTTGGGTCTGTGCAAAACTGAAGGAAATAAGCAGTTGAATCTGCTTATTCGGAGCTTTTCACAAATTAAGTTTTTAGAAAAAATTGCTTATCTCTAGTCCTACTTTAATTTGCAAAAAGAAAATTTGAAAAAAAAAATAATTGCAAAAAAAAAAGTGCCAAGCACCAGATTCGACCCTTGGTCTCTTGGCTCACACGCACAACACACCACACATTACCAATTGCCCTTGGGTCTTTGAATGGTCATCTAATGCAACATTAATCCTTTAACCACAAGTTCAGTTTTAGCATTAACATCTTATTTGGCTTTTTAAGTGCTTATTTCAAAAAGCAATGGGGTAGTTTTTTATTTTTCTTAAATCAAGCATAATTCAAAGTATTTTTAGTAATTTCCTTAGAATTTTCTGAATTAGTTTAGTATTTTTTATAATTTAATTAGATTAAATTAGTTTTTAATTGATAATAAATAATTTAAAAGTCGAAAAAATACCTCGCTTTTTCCTAAAATTATTTTTAATAGTTTAGAACGTAGGAAAATTAGTTTCACACCCGTAGGCCTTAATTTGCATTATTTTCACTTTTGGAGCTCGGGATTAGCCCGAGTTTTCACGTTTTTGCATATTAGCACCCTAGGACTTAATTTAGCTTAGTTTTATTGTTCCGTATGCTTAGTAGTAGTTAGTTTGTCATTTATTAGGTTTCCCTTGCCTTAATTACTTTCCCGTTAATTAATTTGTAGAAACCGTAATAAAAAACAATCAAATCTCAAACAATTCAAGCACTTTAATTCCAAACCTCAAACGTCACCGTCAATTCACACCTCGTTGGGAAACGACCCGGGTAATCACTTGCCCGGTATCACTTATATCACATTCGTGAGTTTTGGCACGTTAACCCTTTTCCTAAAAGGTTGATTTGTCGATTCTGCCGGGGAGGTTGTGTTGCGACAATATCGTTACGGTTTGACGATTAGTGACTTGAAGAACCTTCCTCGCGAAGTTATTGTTTTTATAAAAATCAAAAAAGTAAAAAAATATTTTCCTTTTATTTTGTATATATATATAAAAGATAAAAATACAAAAAGATTTTCCCTTTTGTTTTAAATAAAATAGAAGACACAATTATATAACATTCTCAACGGAGGTGTTATCATTAGTAAGTTCCCGAACCAAAGATTTAAAACTTGCCTTTGTGTCGCTTGTGAGTCGATTTATTTCTATTCGATAAACAAACTGTGTGGTGGGTATAAGGACGGCCTGACATTAAATTGCGGCTGAAAAGAAGCGGGTTTTAATAAGCTTCGCGCTGACCTAAAAAGCTTCTCCGCTCGCTTGTGCGTTTGTCTTATAGAAGTGATTTATTCACTTGGGATTATTGGTTTAAGTTCACTGTTGTTTTCGAATACCGTATCATTTTAATTGCCTTGGTTTTTAAAGTGCATGCGCACTCGCTCTCGATCTAGACGACTTCAGAAGCAGAATCAGAACATACCCGAGTTACGTATAATGGTTGGTAACAACGTACCACCCGTACCCGGTCCCGATCCTCCTCCCGTTAATCAAAATGTAGCTCCCGATCTCCGAACGATGGAGGAGCTATGTCAACCTACAATGTACGGGAGGGGAGGACCCATTGCACTGACTAATATTCAAGCTACCGATTTTAGCTTGAAGCATCATATGATAGAACAAGTAAAAAACAGTTGTCAATTTCATGGTTTACGGATGAAGATGCTAACAAGCATCTTGATAAATTTCGACCGCTACTCGAGTATGAAACAAAATGGGGTCTCCAATGACGCCCTTCGTCTCTATCTCTTCCCATACTCTTTGACTCATCATGCCACTTCTTGGTTTGATCGACTCCCGAAGAATTCGATTCATACCTTCGAGGAAATGGTTTCGAAGTTTCTGGCAAAGTATTTTCCACCGTCGATGGTGACGAAGTTGAGAAACGATATCAGTAATTTTCGACAATATCCCGACGAATCTTTGTTTGAAGCTTGGGAACGTTATAAGCTTGCAATTGATCGATGTCCGAATCATAACATGTTGCTTGTCACTCAAATTGATACGTTTTATAACGGTTTGACATTGAGACACCGTGACACAATCAATGCTGCTGCCGGTGGAACTTTCATGAAAAGACGTCCCGAGGAATGCTACGATCTTATTGAGAACATGACCGCCCATCACAATTATTGGGATTCTACCGCCAAAAGGGGTGAATCATCTCGATCAAATACGTCTTCTTCTCTCGAAATAGCCGCCATGAACAAAAGATCGACGATATCTTACGGATTACTCGATGAATAATCGAATCAACATCAACAAGTAAAAGCGGTTCAACCGACTTGTGAGAATTGCGGAGGTCCACATTCTTATTCGAGTGCCCACCGTCGGT
The DNA here is from genome assembly GCA_910596185.1 of Chrysanthemum makinoi. Lineage (NCBI taxonomy): Eukaryota > Viridiplantae > Streptophyta > Magnoliopsida > Asterales > Asteraceae > Chrysanthemum > Chrysanthemum makinoi. Next base: position 8,377,733 of record OU343218.1, on the reverse strand, counting down.
GGCTACACACATGAGAATGTTTATGCTGCTACGGAAAACTACAATCAACCGCAAGGAGATCGAAATCTTCTTAGCTACCGTTCAAACAATTATCTCGGACCTCCCGGTTTCAACCAACCTCAACACCAAAACCATAATCAAAACCGTTTCAATGGTAACCACAATGTTAATCAGAACCGAGGAGCTAATGTTAATCATGGTAATCAACAATACCAAGCTCCTCCACCTCAAGTTTACCAACAACCACCACCTCCTCAACAACAATATCAACCACCTCCTCCTCAACAACCTTATCAAGCACCTCCTCAAGTTGTTCAACGAGTTTCTAACCTACATGAAGAACTCCGATTACACCATTAAATGTTTGCAAACTCAAATTAACGGCATGAGGACGGATTTCAAAAAGGAAATTGAAGCTACAAGTAACAAACAGATGACTGAAATGAGGAATATTATGGCTAGTTTCTTTCAATCCAATCAACCTTCTACTTCTTATTCTCAACCCTCGGGTTCCGGTTCTCTTCCAAGTAATACAATTCCTAACCCGAAGGGAGAGTTGAATGCTATTGCCACCCGAAGTGGTAAGTCATATGATGGACCCTCGATGCCTACACCCTCTCCGGTGAGGGAAGTAGAACGAGAAACCGAGGTGACCAAGGACAAGGTGCATTCTACAAACCCACAAAGTACCGCACACGTCCAACCTCCGGTAGTCCACATCCTCATTCCGGAGCCCGATGTTCGGAAGATTAAGCCTTCAATTCCTTATCCTTCAAGGCTTAATGATCAAAAGGCCCGCGACAAAACTAATCAACAAATGGAAAAGCTTATCCAAATCTTTCAAGATACGACTCGAGATTAGTTTCGCGGAGGCTCTCCTTCTAATGCCCAAGTTTGGTCCTACGATCAAAAGCTTGTTGAGCAACAAAGAAAAATTTCTGAGTTGGCTAAAACTTCCTTGAACGAGAATTGTTCGGCGGTTATCCTTAAAAACTTCCCGAAAAGTTAGGAGACCCCGGAAAGTTCCTCATCCCATGTGATTTTCAAGGATTAGTTCAATGCTCGCTTTGGCCGATCCGGCGCGAGCATTAACTTGATGCCACACTCCATGTGGAAAAAGCTTTCGTTACCCCCACTCACACCTACATGTATGATCCTCGAGCTTGCCGACCGAACGAATTCTCGTCCGTTAGGTATAGCCGAGGATGTCTGTGTGAAAGTAGGAAAATTTCATTTCCCCGCCGACTTTGTTGTTGTCGATTTCGATGCCGATCCCCGAGTGCCCCTCATCCTTGGGAGGTGCTTCTTAAAACGGGCTGCATTGATCGATGTTGACGAAGGGGAAATCACTTTGAGGGTAAACAAAGAAGCCGTAACTTTCAATGTTAACCAAGATTTGAAATCTATGCCTACCATTTGTGGTATTGATAAAGTTGAAAGCCGTGAAACCAAGGTGACAAAGGACCCGATGCTTCCTACTAATAACGGAAGTACCGAAAACGTCCAACCTACGGTTATCCAAAATTCTTCATCTAGGATTGATCAAAGTCTTTCACGATTTACGGTTAAGAGATCTTCGAGTAAACGTGTTGAGCTTAAAACGATTACCAAGAAACCGGAGACCATAACGGAAGTGGTGGAAATTGCTAGCTCTAAGAGCACACCACTTGTCCCACCTCCGCATTCGGTTAATCTAATCGATCTTGTTGAACCTTCTTCGAGTGGCAATCCCACTCCTACTTCCGACCTCATTATTTCCGACTCTTCCCCTTCCCTCACTCCGTTTGAGGGAAGTAACTTGAATTTGGAAGAGATCAAAGCTTAGTATTTTCCGTCAGGAATTGATGACGATGAATCGACCGGAGGAGACCGTGTTCGTCTTGCACAATTACTTAGTGAAAATGAAGACCCGTTGTCTTCACTCCCTCCGAAAGAAATTGAAATTAAAGAAGTTGAGCTTTTGACTAAAAATCCTTCGAAGCCCGAGCCCGAGGATTCAGCTATTGATTTACTTCTCGAGGAGTTCGCCGATGAACTCGCTCGCCTTGGTCCTCTCCCACCGGGAATTGACAATGAAGTATTTGACTTTGAAGCCGACTTACGTGAACTTGAGTATTTGTTGTATGGAGATCCGTCACTTGATCCTTCAATTGATAAGGGGTTCTCCGATAAACTTGCTCTCACGGACTCGATTCCATCTAAGAATGAAAATTTGAACGATGATCCTTTGGAAAATTTTGATGATCCATTCTTTCCCAAAAAAGAGAAGAACTTGAAAGTTTCAATTGATGAACTTGTTGATCAATATGTTCTTCATTCTTTTTAACCGAGTGACTCCCTTCTTGAGGATTTTACCGTGGTTGACACTTTTGATTCATGCCTCTCCGAGGATAAAGTGTTCAAACCCGGTATAATACCTTCCAAGGGAGTTCACTCTAAGAGAACTCAAATTTCTGAAATGGGTACTTTACCCGATGTGATGTTTCAAACTCTTCGACCTAACCATGAACTCCTCTTCTCTATGGAGTTATTTGTGACTAAGACTGTGCTTCTTGATGATCCATCATTCCCTCGTCTTCCCGCCAAACCGCCGGATGATGGATTCATCTTTGGTTTTGAACCCGATACCTATACTGGGATCTCTAAGGCGGTGGGCAAATATTTTGAACACTATGTTCTCATGCCTAATATTTTGCCCACCCAACCCACCCGTGCTACCTCATCCGAAATGAGGATTTCATTTTCGATCCCGGCATCTCCATTCATCATTCTTTTGAGCCGGTTATATCTCATCGGAGTGGAACTTTCAGCACATTCAATGTTTATCCAAACCATTTGAATGAAATTCCGATGAAGATTTTCTCTTACACTTGCTCCCCCATGGACCAATGAATTCGGGATCGAGTCAAGCTAGCGACTCGGTTAACAAAAACAGTAGCATTTCATGGGTGTCCACCCATGTTTCTGACTTCTTTCTCTTTTCTAACACTAAGTGTGGGGGGAAATTCCCCCACTTTTGTTTGCTTGTTGTGTGTTTGCTCTCTGTTTTCAGGATTCCCGTAGATTGTGATGATTGATGCACCTGTTTTCAATCCAGCCGCCCAATATCCGATCTTTTTGCTAACGATTATCTAGGGATATCTTTATAAAATCCTTTATGTGAAAAAAGATTTCGTTTCCACACTTGGCTAGTAGTATTACCTTTTTCCGTTCTATAGTTTCGACTACGGCCGGTACTTTGAATATTGAGGGTAATATTCAATTCTAAGTGTGGGGGGGAATTCTAAACGAATTTTGATCACATTATGTACCTTCTAGTACCCTAGCACCCCCGTTTTGACCAAAAATTTTAAAATTTTTATCGCTTTAAGTCAAGTATTTACATTTACAAGAAGTGGTTTGCACAAAAATAAAGCATTAATGCTTCGGTATTAGTGATAGTTTAGTCTTGATTCGGCTAGAACAAGGGGAATCCCGACTCTGCTAGAGTGTTGATCTATGAGTATTACGTGAGGTTCCACAAGCTTGTCAATGACATGAGGAACATCAGAATGACCATGCCAAACATTGGTGAAAGTCTCTAAAAAAAAAAAAAAAAAAAAAAAAAAAAAGTGAAAAAAGTTGAAAAATGAAAAAAAAAAAAGAGAAAAGAAAAGAAAGATATGAGTTGCGTGAATAAAAGTACTATGTTGCAAATAAATGTGCATTTAAATCGAATCCGAGAATGGCACAAGTTTGTCACCTCTGGGTGAAAACCTAGCTAACCAAAGGATTGAAGAATACAAATTATGAGCAACTCTATGCCTTCCTTCTTCAGACTTTCATGAGAGACATTAAGCTATGTTTGAGACTTCAAAGGATTCTTGAGTATTACGATTCAAAACCAACCATGCGTGAACAACATGAATCGAATGGCAAGTTTGTCACCTCAAGCTAACAAATGATTCAACGCTACTTCAAACAATGGAATTACCACCAAAGCATCTCAAGTTATACCCATGGGTAATGGTAATCACAAACTCATTCCCGATCCAAGATTCAAACAAGCTGATGCTGATGCAGCCATGGGACACTTCATTAATCAACTGGCCCTTATGGTTAAACAAAACTTGACTCTCAGTCCACATACCAACAGTCTTCACACCAACAATGAGATCAGAACTGCTGATGAGTGCTTATTCACTCATCATTTTTACCCATCTAAGACCACAAAAACGTCTAAAAACATGGAAATATAACAATTTATACTGCAAATATCCTTGGACTGTGTTTTTATGTATTTCAGGAACAAAGGATCGAAAACAGGGCAAAAACGTGCATAATTGAGCTCGGATTGGAAAGCGTGCTTTGCAGACGGAGCCGGAAGATGATTTTCTATATTTTCAGAGCCCGGGATACATATTTGGGAGTGAGCTTGGGAATCAGACTTAAAACCTAACCCTAAAACCCAAATTTCCATTTCACCCGAACCCAAATGACCGTTTTACCCGTCACCAAAAATCCAAAAATATTTTTCTCCTCTAAATCCAAATTTTGTTTAAAACCAATTTTTATTATCTTTCTAAAAATTAAAAAAAATGTTTTAATTCAAAAAACCACAAAATACAAGTTTTATTTACTTTTTTTAAAAAAATAAATCACTTAAACCCTTTTAAAACAAAATCCTCCCCTTTGAACCCCTTCATTTAACCCCATTTGAACCCTCCCATACATTTTGACCCTCCTTCCCCTTTAATTTCCCAAACCAGAAACCCAAACCCTGAAATAAACTCACCCATTTACCCGCCAAGACAAAACTTGTCTTCTTCCCCACATCTCAACATCAACCCTGATTCCCACGCTCTCAGGCCTCCCCCACACCCACATGGGTATCACTGCCATGTTGGCAATCCTCAACTATCTCATTGGAGCTCTTAAAAAGGACGGCTTAGATTCATCCCTTTGTGCCCAAGCTCAAATGAAAGGCTGAGATGACTCTCCAAGAAACACAAAGTGTCCAATCATCTCATTTGTCTCACAGAGAAAGCACAAGCTCAAGATATGAAGACCTAGACTTCTAGTATAAATAGAGAAGTCACTTGTAGCCATGAGGAAGCATTAGGATTTAGTATTTTTAAAATTTATTTTCAGTTTTAAATTAAGTTGTAATTTCTTTTTATTAATGAAATTTTTTCCCTTTTGTTAATCTGTTTCACTTTTTCTGCTTTTATGCAAATAAGCACTTTGGAGCTTATTTGCTTATTGTCATTTACTATTCATTCTAAAGTTTTAATTTAAGCTACAAGTTAGTTTTTACAAAAACAAATCCTAGTCTAAAGTTTGAAAAATCAGTTTTCTTTAAAATGTTTCACACCCATTAAAAGGTGTTTGGCTTAAGCTTATTTATGAGTTAAAAAAGCTTTTTACCCATTTTGACTTTCAAAGTCAAACCACTTTTCAAGCATTTAGTTAGTGTTTATCAAGTAAAAACTGGTTTGACAAGGTTTACAAGTTTTGGAAAGATAAAATCCATTGTTTTTCTCTTCTAAACTTCTGCACAGAACAGCAGCCATAGCTGCTGTTCCAAGTGCTTTTTAGTGGCTTATTCCCTATCAAAACTCTTTCAAACTTGTTTTTCTTAAGTTCCCACATAACCTACTCAATACATGTTTAGTTTATATGCACTTAGGATCCATCTAGCTTAGTTATTTTTGCCCTTCAAAAGTCCCATTTAGCCATTTCAGTTACTGTTACAGCAGACACAATAGTGCTCATAAGCTCCTTTTTACTAGTCCATATTTAGCTTATTTAAGTTCACCCCTAGCTGCAATCTAGCTTTTCAGCAAGCCTAGAGTATCAAATTTAATTGTTTTAGCTTGTTTAGGAATTTAGAACTCCTTTGAGTGCTTAAAAGAAGCAAAATGCAAACCCTTTGCCACTGATATGGACTGAAGTCAAAGTAGCAGTCACCATTTGATTTTTTTTTATGCTTATTAGTTGATATTCACTAGCTTATTTAGTCTTATTCATGTTTTTTTTGATTATTTAGAATAGGTTTCATTAGTCATTTGCTTATCTTATGCTCTTTAGTGCGTAATTAGCCCATTGTATGCTCATTTTCCATGTAAGTTTAGGATCTCCCGTAGATTAGCTTGAAGCACAAACTGCTTATTTGCTTATCTCATTAGTTCTTCAACTTATTCCACATGAATGTTGCTTATTTTAGTTAAACACAGCTTTTCTCTCATTTTTGCTTATTGGCCAGCTTATTTGGTAATTCTTTGTGCCTACAATCTGTCAAAAGGGGTGTTTGTTTGGGTCTGCGGTAAAACTGAAGGAAATAAGCGTTGAATCTCGCTTATTGGGAGCTTTTCACAAGTCAAGTTTTTAGAAAAAATTGATTATCTCTAATCCTACTTTAATTTGCAAAAAGAAAATTTGAAAAAAAAATAATTGCAAAAAAAAAGTGCCAAGCACCAGATTCGGCCCTTGGTCTCTTGGCTCACACGCACAACACACCACACATTACCAATTGCCCTTGGGTCTTTGGTGGTCATCTTATGCAACATTAATCCTTTAACCACAAGTTCAGTTTTAGCATTAACATCTTATTTGGCTTTTTAAGTGCTTATTTCAAAAAGCAATGGGGTAGTTTTTTATTTTTCTTAAATCAAGCATAATTCAAAGTATTTTTAGTAATTTCCTTAGAATTTTCTGAATTAGTTTAGTATTTTTTATAATTTAATTAGATTAAATTAGTTTTTAATTGATAATAAATAATTTAAAAGTCGAAAAAATACCCCGCTTTTTCCTAAAATTATTTTTAATAGTTTAGAATGTAGGAAAATTAGTTTCACACCCGTAGGCCTTAATTTGCATTATTTTCACTTTTGGAGCTCGATTAGCAGAGTTTTCACGTTTTTGCATTTTAGCACCCTAGGACTTAATTTAGCTTAGTTTTATTGTTCCGTATGCTTAGTAGTAGTTAGTTTGTCATTTATTAGGTTTCCCTTGCCTTAATTACTTTCCCGTTAATTAATTTGTAGAAACCGTAATAAAAAACAATCAAATCTCAAACAATTCAAGCACTTTAATTCCAAACCTCAAACGTCACCGTCAATTCACACCTCGTTGGGAAACGACCCGGGTAATCACTTGCCCGGTATCACTTATATCACATTCGTGAGTTTTGGCACGTTAACCCTTTTCCTAAAAGGTTGATTTGTCGATTCTCGCGTGTATCGTATATTTGGTATATTTACTACTATATCAACTGCATCCAATCTTCACAATCATGCTCTAGTCAGAGATGGGAAGGTTATGGTGCAACCAGTTCAAGAAATTCAGTACGAACAAGGAAGAGATGGAGTTGGTAGAGGTTATGCTGCAAATCAGAATAGGGGAAGGAATGGAAATCAGGGACAAGCAAAGCCGATCAAGTGTTACAACTGTGGTGGTGAGGGACATATTGCAAGGAACGCACATCGCCAAAACGCCCTCGAATCGCAGAGTACTTCAGGGATAAGATGTTGCTTGTTCAAGCTCAGGATAATGGTGCAGCTTTGTATGAAGAAGAGTTGTTGTTTCTTGCTGAGGTAAATGCCAAGACATATGATGCAGATGTGGATGAGAAGCCAATTCAGGAGATAGGCCACAATCATCAGAATGCCTTTCAAATCGCTGATTGTGATGCATACGACTCTGACGGTGATGATGAACCTCTTGCACAAACCATTTTCATGGCTAGCATTTCTCCAATGGTCCCTCCTAAATTCTCTTCGTCTCCACAAGCTGGTTCATCCAAAGACAAAATAATTTCTGAGGTATTAAAACTATACGATGATGCTGATGGGCAAAAGATGCATGACAATGTACAATCAACTGAAACTATTGAGTCAGATATTGAAAATATGGGTAATATCAATGTTGTCCCATATGATCAATATGTGAAACAAAGTGAAAGTGAGGTCGTACCAAGTGATGCATCTTCTGCAGTCAATGATGACTATGTTGTGGATGAATACACTGCATGTGCCCCTGATGATTTTGTTATCTCTGAACTTAATGCCTATAAAGAACGAGTTGCCATTTATGAACAACGTGCTAAGTTTGAGTTAACTACTCGTGAGCAGGAGTTGGATAACCAAATGCGTACAATTATTAGAAAAAGTAATTTTAGAGAAGAAGTGTTAAAACAAGAGTTAAACTCCTTACAAGAAAAGCTTTCTAAAACTGCTAAGCAAAAACAAGAACTTCAAGAAAATGTTAAAGTGCTTAAGCAAGAATTTCATGCTAAGGAATCAAAACTTTTGAATGATTTTTCCAATCTAAAAACTTTGAAGAACAAGCTTGAAAATAAGTTGTACGTACAAGGGAATACCATTCAGATCGCTTCACATGGTCACTAAACATAGAGTTTTAAGCGATAAGCATAGTGTTCCCATTATAGATAAACCCAACCCCGAGTACGGGAAGATAGCAAAAGCAGCTCAAAATGTAATCTATGATGGCAATGAGATTCTTAAACCTAGACAGAAACCTAGTTGCGTTGAGTGCACTGAGGAAGATAGAAAATTAGATGATGCATCTAGGAGAAAATGAATAAGAAGCTAGAAGATCCTGAATGTAAAAAGAATAACATAACGATCAAACCCCATGATTACAAGAAGGAAAACTGGATCTCCTTAAACAAATTTAAGCCTCAAACGTTGTTAACACCGGAACAAGTTTTCTGGAAAAGGACTTAGATAAGCAAAAGCGAAAATCTTGTTGAAACAAACCCTCCCTTAGGAAAATGCCCAGGCGTGTGTATCCTCCAAATTCACCAATGCATTTAGTTCCTAGAACTATTGCCACTAAGAGCAAGACCTTAATCAGTCAATATGTTATTTTTCAACTATTTGTCGATTTTGAGAAAACTTGTAAGAAAAGGATCACACCCACTGGGATTACTGAAGAGGAAAGGGGTTTTGAGCAAACAAAAGAATGCTATCTTACTGAGGTCATGCCTTCCTTTAAAAAACTAAAAGATCAATTTGAGAGTCTTAAAAAGGGGATAGATTCAGATATTAAAGGAATGGAAAATGAATTTGATGCAATGATAGTTGAGGTTAGTGAATATGAACGAGCATTAAAATATAATGAAATTGAGAGGAAAAACTTGCATACACTGAATGAGTCTCTTATTTCTGAATGTATTGCTCAAGATGTGTTTTACACTGCTACGAATTGTTCCATTAATGGTTCTCAATTTCATGAATTATATGTTGCTCTGAAAGTCTCCCATGATCGTGTCATTGAGCTTGAAAAGATTAATTCGAAACTTAATGAGAAAATTGATCAGGATGATCACGATAATTTGGTAAAGCATCTTTCTAAACTAGAAGTTGAACATTTTGATTTACAACTTAAATATCAACATCTCAAAGAAAACGTTAAAACCTCAAACATCAAGATATCCTCGGATGTTCCAGAGTTTGATGCAGTCTTTGAAATAAACAAACGTAATGAACAGATTCAAGCTCACTGTACCAAATTTCTCAATTAAAGGGTGAAAAGATCAATGTGACTGGCTCCCAAATGCCTCCTCCTTTAGATTCTCGGAATTCTCAAAATTTTCATCTTCAAAACTTGGTTAATGCTTTACAAAAGGAAAATGAGAGTTTTCTAGAAGAAAATGAAAATGTTAAACGTTATTTCAATGAGTTATTTGAGTCAATAAAAGTCACTCGTAACAAAAATAACGAAAAAATTACTTCTTTACAAAAGGAAATTGAGAATCTAAAGAGTCAGGTAAAAGGGAAAATGCCAATGACCAATGGGGAGAATGGTGCTTCAAAGGTGCATGTCTGTAATAAATATGCTTTGTCTGTGAAATATGTTCCTCCTCATCTTAGGAATAACAAACTTGCTATTCAAACATATTTCTCATACCTTAAGGATAGTCTAGAATGTCTCCGTGAGATTGTAGAAGAGGATAAGTTAGAGAAACCGCATGATAATGCAATTGGCCATGCATGCTTATATGCCAAACGATCTCAAGAACTTCTAGAATGCTAAATTACAATATGCCCTAAAACCTTAGGTGAGCAAGTCAATCCCTTGATACCTTGTTCTATGCCTAGTGCCAAGTATGCAACTCATTCAATGCCCAATGTTATGAATATGAACTTTAGTATGCCTTCAAGTAGTTCAGATCCCAGCACCTCTAGTGTTAAGAAAGTGAACTTTAGTGCGCCTTCAAATAGCTCACATCCCAGCACATCAAAACAGGAAAGGCAAAAAGTAGCAAAACCAACTAATATTCCCATTCCCTCTACAGGAGTAATCAGTGACATTAAAGCGAGCAGATCAAAGTCTCAAGGCAATACAAGGAATGATAGGACCTCGCAAGCTAAGAATGTGCATTGGAAGAAAGTAGAAGATCACCGTAGGGAGTTGAATAAAACGAATCGTGTTGATTCTAGTATCAGCCATAGGCGTCTTTGTAATTAATTCGAATTCTAATACTATTTGCAAACCATGTAATGATGTCTGTGTGAATTCTGTTGCTAATCATGATTATGGTGTGAATGCTTTGTCTAATACTGTCAAATGCCCAGTTAAAATTGTTAATGCTAAAAATCATGCAAAGAAGGCTAAAAGGCAAAGACGAAAGAAAGTTAGAAAACAGTGGAAAACCACAAGAAGAACATTTAGAAAGATAGGTTATCAATGGATACCTTTTGGCCATAAGAATAATCAGTTTTGCCCTCAATCTGCTAAGACTATGCCCACTAGAAAATGGATGCCTACTGGTAGAACTATTCCCTTAAGAAGTGAACATACTTTGAATAGGTCAAATATGGATACTAGCACTGCATCTAATTCTGATGATTCCATTGCTTCTATTTCTGATGTGGGTGTTCCAATCACTGTTACTAACCAAATGGAACCCATTCTTGCATGGGGATCCCAATTATCCAGTTATTCATTCTTGTCTGTGTTCAACTGCAGATCGTTCAAATCGTTATGTGGTACTGGACTCGCCGCTGTTCCAAGCATATGACTGTAGACCGGTCGCGGCTCATGAACTTCGTGAGTAAATTCATCGGGACTGTTAGATTCGGGAACGACCATTTTGGAGCAATTATGGGTTATGGTGATTATGTAGTTGGAAAAGTGTAATCTCCAGGGTATATTATGTGGAAGGTCTTGGTCATAATTTGTTCTCTGTTGGTCAATTCGGTGATTCCGATCTAGAGGTGGCCTTTAGAAAACATACTTGCTTCGTAAGAGAACTTGATGGTGTGGAATTATTCAGAGGTACTCGTGGTTCTAATCTATACACCATCTCTATCGAAGACATGATGAACTCTTCTCCAATCTGCTTGCTGTCAAAGGCTTCTAAAACAAAGTAATGGTTATGGCATCGTCGTCTCAATCACTTGAACTTCGGCACCATTAACAACCTTTCCATAAAGGATCTTGTCAGAGGCTTATATGAAAAAGATCATCTTTGTTCAACTTGCCAATTGGGTAAAAGCACGAAATATGCCCACAAACCAAAACCCACAAATTCAGTAATGGAAGTTCTTCATACCCTTCATATGGATCTGTGTGGAACAATGAGAGTGCAAACGATAAATGGGAAGAAATACATTCTAGTAGTTGTTGATGACTACTCTCGATTTACTTGGGTAAAGTTTTTAAGGACAAAGGATGAAACTCCAGATGTCATCATCAAACCAATCAAACATCTTCAGGTTCGACTCAACAATACAGTCAGAATTGTTCGAACAGACAATGGCACATAGTTTGTTAACAAAGACTTAATTCAGTTTTATGAAAGTGTTGGAATCAGTCATCAAAGAAGTGTTCCTCGAACCCCTCAACAGAACGGTGTAGTTGAAAGACGAAATCGAACTCTTGTGGAAGCCGCAAGAACAATGCTGATTTATTCAAAGGTTCCAATGTTTCTATGGGCTGAAGCCATTGCCACTGCTTGCTACACCCAAAATCGTTCCCTTATACACACCTCTCATGGAAAAACTCCATATGAACTTGTTCATAAACGAAAACCTGATCTCTCCTACCTTCGTGTGTTTGGTGCTTTGTGCTATCCAACGAATGACGGTCAAGACTTAGGTAAATTAAGAGCAAAGGCAGATATTGGAGTTTTTGTTGGTTATGCACCAAACAAGAAGGGTTACCGAATCTACAACAAGAGAACCCGAAATATCATGGAAACAATTCACGTTACGTTCGATGAGCTGACCGGTCAAATGGCTCCTGGACAATCCAGTTCTGGACCCGCACTTCAAAACAGTCCCATTGGTTCATCCCTTGTACCAAACTCTCCAGCAACTCCATATGTACCTCCATCTGAAGATGATTTAAAGAAATTGTTTGATCCAATGTTTGATGAACACTATGAACCAAGTGCTGATGAAATGTCAATTCCATCAATAGAGGTTGCTCCTATCCCTGTGAATGAAGTCAACCCTTTAGTCTCAATATCATTAAGTCAAGAAGAACCTGCTGCTGATCACTCTGTCTCATCAACAAATCATCAATCATCGAATGTACATCATGGAATTATTTCTGGCATCAATGACGAAGTTAATCCCTTTGCTACTCCTGAAGATGCTCCATTTGAAAATATATTTGCTCCTGAATCATCATCTGAACCATCTTCATCGGGAGACATCGACTCTGCTACTTCAGTTCCACAACAACAACCACATGAACATCTTAGAAAATTGACACATGATCACCCATTGGATAACATCATTGGAAACCCCTCTCGTCCAGTATCCACACGGAAACAACTTGCAACCGATGCCTTATGGTGCTTCTTCAACTCCGTACTCTCTAAGGTCGAACCAAAAGACATTAAAACCGCCATGAATGAAGACTGCTGGTTCAATGCCATGCAAGAAGAAATTCATGAGTTTGATTGACTTGATGTATGGGAATTAGTATCTGCTCCAGATTGTGCTATGATCATTGCTCTAAAATGGATCTTCAAAGTGAAACTTGATGAGCATGGTGATGTCTTAAAGAACAAGGCTCGATTGGTCGCAAAAGGATACCGTCAAGAGGAGGGTATTGACTTTGAAGAATCATTTGCTCCAGTTGCTCGTATTGAGGCAATCAGAATCTTCTTGGCTAATGCTGCAAGTAAGAACATGGTAGTCTATCAAATGGATGTAAAGACGGCGTTTCTTAACGGAGATCTTAAAGAAGTCGTATACGTCAGCCAACCTGAAGGCTTCGTGAATCCAGAGCATCCTACTCACGTCTATCATTTGAAGAAGGCTCTTTACGGTTTAAAGCAAGCTCCAAGGGCATGGTATGATACGCTATCAAAGTTTCTTCTATCCACTGGATTTAGCAAAGGAGCAGTTGATCCGACATTGTTCACCTGGAAGTCAGGCAAACATTTAATTCACGTTCAAATTTATGTTGATGATATTATCTTTGCCTCGACTGACCCCAATGAATGTGATCATTTTTCAAATGAAATGGGTTCCAAATTTCAAATGTCAATGATGGGACAAATGTCATTTTTCTTGGGATTACAAATTTCACAAAGTCCCGGAGGCATTTTTATAAATCAATCTAAATATGCAAATGAGATTTTAAAGAAATTTGGATTTGTATCATGTGACACCGTTGACACTCCCATGATTGAACGTACTAAGCTGGATGAGGACAACTCAGGGGTCATGGTAGATCAAACGAAATATCGAAGTATGATTGGATCCCTGATGTACCTCACAGCTAGCGAGACTGCACATCTTGTTCGCTGTGTGCATGTGTGCTAGATATTCGGCTAAGCCTACTAAAAAGCACCTTGAAGCGGTTAAGCGGGTCTTTCGGTATCTCCAAGGAACCATCAATATGGGACTATGGTACCAAAAGGACACCGGTATGTCACTAACAGCCTATGCAGATGCTGATCATGCAGGATGTCAAGATACACGTCGAAATGCGTCAGGAGGTGCTCGCTTTTTGGTGATAAGCTTGTGAGCTGGTCTTCAAAGAAACAAATGAGTACTTCTATTTCCTCTAGAGGTGAATACATAGCCATTTCATCTTGTTGTGCTCAAATCCTTTGGATGAGATCCCAATTATCTGACTATGGCTTTGAAATCAACAAAATCCCTCTGTACTGTGATAATAAAAGTGCTATTGCTCTCTCATGCAACAATGTACAACACTCAAGAGCAAAGCACATTGACTTCCGACATTATTTCATCAGGGAACAAGTGGAAAACGGTGTGGTGGAACTCTATTTTGTGAAGTCAGAATACCAGTTAGCAGACATCTTCACCAAAGCTCTTCCAAGAGAACGTTTTGAATTTATTCTTTCACGACTTGGCTTGAAAAGCCTTCAACCAGAAACACTCAAACGTCTTCAGGAAGAAGACGAGGAGTAAAGGTCTATCTTCATCCATCTTTTTGTATATATTTATTCAAAAAGCAAAATACAAAATTATAAAACCAACAAAATCCAAATAGAAAAATATAAAACTTTCAAAAAATCTCAAAAATATTGTCTTTTTGTCATATCTTTCTTGATTCGATATATATCTACGGTCTTTGTACTGTCATTCAAAGAATGACACAGGACTTTAGATGTTGTTCCAATGTTTAAAAAAAAAATCAAAAATCAAAAATCAAAAAAATATTTTTGGGAGAAAGTAAAACAATGGTTTATTGTCATTTCAGGCAGTAACCCGTTTTTCAAAGAAAGAACAGAGCCATGCTTTATCTCATATTTCAAACCTAATGCTCTGATTCTAAAAAAAAAATGTTTGTCATTTACAAGACAAATGTTTAATTTCAAATATTTTTCCTTCTAAAGATTCCTCTGAAAAATATTTTCAATCTAATGAAAACTCAATTGTTTTGAAAACACTTCGAACTCTATTTTTGAAAATCAAAAGAACTTATCAAGTGTCAAAATCTCAATCCTTCAATCAACAACTTTCGTCATTGATTGAGGGGGAGAATGATTTTTCAATTAAATCAAAAAGTGTTCTTTTCAAACAATTTGAACTTAAATGAGCAAGGTCTTCTCTAAAATGTTTTACAATATTTTACAAAATTGGTTCAAGACCTTGGTTATTATTATGTTTTCAAAAGATAATCATGCATGTTTAATCAATGGAGTTTAAAGTCTCAAAATCCAATCATTGTCAGTTAAAACGTTTTCATAATCAAGTCACAATTCTCCTTAAAAGCTTTCAAAATCAATTTAAATCTACAGAGACACAAATCTCAAATGATTTGATAATTGTGATCGGGGGAGAATTTGCGATTTAAATTGGATTTAAACTGATAATTCGATAAATGGGTTCATAAGTCTTTAGCAAGTTTTCCTCCCCGCATGTGACAAACGATTTCAAATTTTCCATGCACATGTTGAGGGGGAGCATCTACTTTAAACCTTAAATTATTGAAACGTGATTGATTTGTCTCTATGTGCAGGTTCCCTCTAATATGTGCAAAACTCTTTTAAACTTCAAGGCACATATTAAGGGGGAGCAAACTTTTGAAAACCTCATCCTTCCTCAAAATGTTTTATCTACTCAAATTGATTGGGAAGTGATGACGATCATTTTAGAAAATGTTAATCAAAAGATTGGACCTTTCATTCTTAATCTAACGATTTCAAAGATCTCTTGCCTCCATGTGCTAAACAAATTCTGAATTTTTATGCATATGTTGAGGGGGAGCATTTCTAAAATATCAAAACAATTAAGATACAAAATGCTTTGATTCTATATCACAAGTATCTTGATTGATTTTCAAATGGTTTTCAATTGGTTTCAAGGCGGAAGAACTACACCAAAAGACCGACCAACTCTACTTTATGCATGGTGATATAAGGATGATAAGGTTAGGTTGAGTTCCCATGATCCGCCAGAACCGGAGGAATGTACCCAGGGACAATCCACTAGATAGTGTAGAAGTCCTTAGGTATGATGGAAAAAAGGGGAAAAGTGAGATATGGGAAGAGTGCGGACTGAGACAGAGCTAGTACTGGAATAAACCCAACAAGGTTCTAGTTATGAAGTCTCGGTAAGCACTGAAGGGGTTGAAGAATGAAAAAGAACTGAATGAGAAAAGGGTGAAAACAAATAGCTCTCCAACTATTCAACCTTAGGGCAAAAACCGGGTTCAATTCATATACTACTGGTGGTTACCAAGGTAACATCGGTATTGAAGACAAGACGTCATGGACCCAGTGACGCACTGCACTACAACTTTCCAAACTACTCAAGTTCCTCTTAAAAGGTCTTGTTTCATTCTCACAGGGTACCGACATAATCTATCGACTCTCTCTTAAAGATTGTTGATATTGAAGTAGGAGACCCTCTCCCCAGTCTCCGGCATAGGAACCAAATATGCACAATTGAGTCTAGAGCCACGAGATCATCAATAAATCTCATTAGGACACTTTCAATGAAGACTCTCTGTTTCACATAATGTGGAAAGAGAGATTATATCTTATGAGTCCTACGCATTATCCTTGTGGTATTGCCAGAACATCTGAGTGATATGCTTACATGTTCACAATGAAGATGGAAAGCCTTCTGGAGCCAACATCAAACAAGCTCCTGGTAGGTGGCATGTGAGATCTATCCAATAGATCAACCATGTGACAACTGAACAGAAACAATGGAGCGATTCAATCTTTTGAATCAATCCTGGTTCAGGTTATGGATTGACGGATACCTTTGAAAAAACCAGTCGTTGTGCTTAAAAACTAATTTCTTTAGCACATTGACTGTGTACTTATTTCTCAAAATAAAAGGTGTTTATGATTGATAATTGATTTTCATTAAAACCTTCGTTGTATTGCAAAAACAATTTCTATTGAGCAATACACGATTGTTTTTCAAATCTCTTTTCATCAATCATTGAATCTCATTTCATTTGGTTCACTCACTCCGTGTTGTCTTCTTTGAGACGTTTCGTTTGAGAACGCTAGAGCATGCGAAACCCTGTCAAGGAAATTCTTCGAATTATACCGATCACGAAGTACTTGTACTGATCGACGGGGAACCGTGGGCCGTGTACCTCAATTCATCGAAAGTGATCAAAGACACTTTCGTGTGCTTTATTGCTAACTGTCTTATGCAGGTACACCCCAACGTTTGCAGCTGATCAGAATGTAGCTGTCAATCCATAGCCGCATGCTCACTCAACACATTCAGTTCCAAAGAAATCATGATTAGTGCATCAATGACTCGGATATTTTCACTCCATGCTTCTGCTACGCTGCTACCAATATCACGAATCAACGAAAGCTTCCGCTACTCTGATAAGAATATATCATGAACCAGAATGTGAGCATGTCGGTCCAAATGTCACAACAACACATAATTCCAACACCACAATGGATGAGTCGAGAATTAATGTGGTGATGATCTTAAAGTTGGCTCAAAACTCATTATCACGTGGATCAGTTAAAGACCTCCACTCAGATTATCCAAACATGCGAAAATGAAGAATCAAAGACTACGAGCTTCAGAACAAAGAACATGAACAAGAATTCAAGAACTATCTCAATGAAAATATCTGTTTGTTTTCTATGTAATTTAATGTGTGTTTGAGGTGACCTCCTTTAGGGGGAGATTGTTAGGATTTGGAAAATCCAGTAGTTAAAGTGTCGGTCACCTCAAGTATATGTAATCGTTAGAAAGCTCGTAGTCGTAGTTATTTAATGTTAAGTAGTATTTAGTTTAGTAACAGCGTGGAGGACGGACGGGTCTTTACCCACTGTATGCCTGATCCACAGCCCGTCAGGTGGCGTTTTATTGTAAGACTATAAATACTCTCTACCTCCCAAGGTAGAGAGTTGGAGCTCATAATAAGATTTTTTCTTTCTCTCACTAAAGTTCCCAAACCTCTAACTTTCTCTCTCTAAAACTAATCTTGTACGCCACCTTTGTTTATGGTTTGATGTGTATGTGAAATCCAATATGTTACAGGCAGTATGTTGGTAATCAGAGGGGTCAGAGTATGAATCAGAATATGGTATATCAAAATGGGAATAACTGTTTTATGACTTCGGTTCAGAATGCTACTTCAGAACCTCAAAGCCAAGATTCAGGTTATTTTGATTCAGAATCTAGTGTCAAACCAATGACGAAGCTTGAAAAGCTCAAGTACATGTTGATGTTATCACAAAAATAAGATTCGGGAATAGAGTTGACTGCTGAGGAATACGAATTCCTGAATCCAGGACGGGCCGATAAAGTAAACGATACTGCAAACTCGGTCCATACAATCAATCGCCAGGACACAACGTCAAGTGGTACTTTTGACACACCTCCTGTCTACGACACAGATCCACTCAATGAGGTACCAAATTATAGTAATGTTGCTAATTCGTTTACTCATGAGAAGCCACATTCTGTGTCTCCCAAACCTTATTATGACACATATGTGGAGGAGCAAGTTAATAGCAATGTTAACTCTGAAACTCCATATATGGATCCTAATGGAGGTCAAGTTGAACAGAATGGTGCTAATGATGAGGAAACTCGTGCTCTCTTTGAAACATTAATTAATAATTGTGGTATTCAAATTGAGAAAGTTAAAACGGTCAATCGCGAAGTTAAGGCCGCGAATGCTAAATTGACCGCTGAGCTTGAGAGTTACAAGGAGAACGCAAAAGCTTTTGAATTTCACAAAAACAAAGAGTCGGAATTAGAAATTGGTTATCGAGATTCCGTTTTAAGAGAACAACAATTGCAAATCAAGTATAACACGCTTGATGTTAATTTGAACTTGAAAATAAAATCTTTAAACAAGGAAATTTCTGATCTTAAAAACCAACTTTCTAAACAACAAGCAACTTATTCTGATCTTGAAAAAGAGAAGAAACAGTTGATTGCTGATTTTTCAAAACGAGAAGACTCTCTTCTTGATGAAATTCTTGATAAAGATGAAAAAATCAAAAAATTAGAAAATTTGCTTGTTACAACGGGTCATTCAGCCAAATCAACCAATATTCTAATTAATCAAACGAATCCGTATTTTCATACAATACAAAAAATGGTTCTTGGTAACACACCTCCTTGTTTTCTCAAGAAAGCTCAGAAAGAACAGAATGTTTTGAACAATGGAAAAGCTTTACATGAACCCATAATTGTTCGTGATTCTCTTGAAACGTTAGAACTATCTGAGGAGAGTAGATCAAAAATGAAACAAAATCATCCGGAAATCAAACCAATCGACTACAACAAATGGAATAAAATTTCTGGAATTACTTTTGTTAATCAAAAAGAAAAGTCAAAGTTTTCCATCACACCAAGTATTTCAAACAAAGTGTCAACACCAGTTTCAAAATCAGTTTCCAAACCAGTTGTTGTCTCAAAATCTCTTTCGAACATTGAACAAATGTCTTCAAACAATCCTCTTAACACAAGTGATGCTAGAAGTATTTTAGATAATGTGAAAACTAGAATTGCGGGACTTCAAGAGACTGTTAAAACTAAAACCCATATAACAACTAACATTTGGTTTTCTAGATTTGATGATGAAAATAAAAAGTTTTTTGAAACTGAAATTGCCCCTCAGCTGAATAACATCAATTCAAGGGTAATTCATTTTGAACAAGCATTTTTGAAAGAAACAGTTGACTTTGTCAAGGACCATAAATCCCTGGTAAAGAAAGCTAATGACAGTGTTGAACACATCAAAGTTTTGGAAAATTTAAATGATTCTCTCTTCGAAGATGTTCTGACTACTGATATTATGTCCATTATTTTACAAACATATTCTGTTGAAGATCATGAAAGACTCCAGTCTGAGACCTCCGCAATTGTTTCAAAATATGAAAAAGCTCTTGAAAAACTTGAAAAACTTGAAAAAGAAAACGTGTCCTATTTTAAACAACTTGATCGAAAATCTGAGGAATGCAAGTATGACAAACTGTCATATGAGCGTGCCTACAAGGACATGAAAGAGAAAAATGATCTTTTGAGAGCTCAGTTGGAATGTCAAAAAGGAAAGGCTGTGGATAATAAGTTTGCAAAACCATTGAATGAGGAGAAAACAAATGTTCCCAAACCGGTTTTCAAACCAAAAATGTCTATTTCTCAGTTTCCTCTAAAAGTCAATGAGAAAAATGGTTTATCAAAAACAGTCACTCCACAGTCTTTGCCTATTAAAAAGAGAATTATCAAAGGTTTCGAGAAAAAAAAATCTGTTGTTGAAAAACCAAAAGTGATTACACCTGGCATTCCTAAGACTAGTACACGGAAAGTGACCAAAAATCCAGTTAAAGATAATGTCGGTTCTAACGACATGGTCCGAAATCACTATCTAGAAGAAGCTAGGAAAAAGGCACAGACTCGAAAAGATGGAATTTTAGGTTCAACATATAGGGTGATGAATTCTACAAGATTTCAAGGCAATACTAGTAGTTGTAAACCATTACCTAGGATCACTCAACACAAGACTAGGGATTGGCTTGCATCTAAGAGTAGTCACGCAAAAGAAAATGCTATGCACGTAGAAAACAACTCTAGAAATTCTAAGTCTTTTTCGAACAAGAATCATTTGCCAAATGACTGTAGTGACAATGTTAAGGTAGTTGTCCTAAACAAGAATGTTGACAAGAATGTCTGTCCTACATGTCAAAAATGTGATTTTTCAGCAAATCATGATGCTAAGGTTAAATCCACTAAGACTCCAAATAGAAACAAACCCGTTGACAAGATGAACATGGTAAAGAAACCTAATAGGTTGATCTCTGCAGGACGTAGTTTTTCCAAAAATGAGTCTTCCGCTGCATCTGAAAAGAAAACAACTCCTAGATATTACCTTAGGTGGAAACCCATGGGAAAAGTTTTCAACAAAGTATGTCTTAGATGGATTCCCACAGGAAAGATTTTTGATACTTGCACCAACACAGATAATAGTGACAATCATCAGGATAAGGAAGTAGAAACCATTACAACTGTTAAAACTGAACACCCTCAGAGTGAGGAAACATATACTTCTAACACTGTTATTTGTGAAATCTCTTCGTCTTTGGTTGCAGGTGAATCAAATATCTCAGAACCCAGCTCATCAGAGGGTTCAAATTATGTGAACTCTTCCTCTTCATTCTTTCTATCTTCTATCTTTGATTTTCCATTTCTTTTATAAAACCAACAAAAGCAAAATATAAATATATAAAACTTTCAAAAAATACAAAAACAATATAAAATCAAAAATCCAAAAATATTCTTCTCACGACATGTCTCTCGTATAATCGATATTATGTACGTCTCTAGAAATGTCATTTAACAATGATACGGAAATATAGAGATGCTTGAGCGAGAGTTCTTTAAATGTTTTCTAAAACATGTCGTTTCTCAAAAATTTCTTCAAAATGATGGCTTTCGTATACTTCAGTACGAAACCCGGGCTTCAAAATAATGGCTTCTGGACACATCAGTTCAGGACCCGCGCTTCAAAGAAAGGAAAGTGCTTAACCAAATCAAAGGTTTTAAATATTTTTCAAGCACTATTCCTAAAAACATAATGGCTTGCAGTTACTTCAGACTGTAACCCGATCTTTAAAGAAAGGAAAGTGCTGCGCAAAATCGATTTTCAAAAATAACGAGTACTTATCCTAAAACAAATGAAGATATTTCTTCTCTCTAATATCTTCAAAAGATTTTCAAAATCTTCATCATCTTGCGTACCATTGATTTGAAATTTTTCAAAATCTCTCACATTTGGTACCAAGATAACTCCCTCTAAACCCTTAATTGATTCTAAATTTTATGTATGAAAAATATGCTTTCTTTATGGGGGAGTATTAAACCAAAATTGTTCCAAAATTCATGCTAAATCAGTTTCTCTCCAAATGCTTTTCGAAAAACATATCTTTTAATCATTTTGTTTCAAAAACATCATAGATATGCTATTTTTGAGGGGGAGAAACGTGATTAAAATGTGATGAAAAAAGTTTAATGATCGTTGTTTGAATCTCAAAAGAGCTCGACTCAGTCGTAACCATTGAATTGACGAGGAATCTAAGTCACGAATTGTACCATCTCAAGAAACTTTCTATGGACTTGACCAGAACGGGTAATAATTTCAAGCTAGTTCTCTAGTGATGTAAACGTGTCTCGAATCGGTCTTGTTCATTTAAAGTCGATCAATTCAAAAAGTGCAAACTCTACCCTCTCTGTGCAGATTTCAGTTAATACAATATAAGCACATGTGAAGGGGGAGTGTTTCTAAAAAACAAAACTCTCAAGGTGTTAACAAAATGTTTTGATAATCATAAACACTTTGAGAGATTTTCAAGAAAAATGGTTTTATGGAAACAATAGGACAGTCATGGAGTTATAAGGTGACTAAGGATAGGAAAATCCGTCCTATGATCCGCCAGAGCCGGAGGGATCTACCCAAGGACATCAACAATAGTTAGTATTAGAAGTCCTTAGGTATGATTGAAAAAAAGGAGTAATGTTAGAAAGGAGAAAGAAGGGGTTGAAGAATTAAAAAGAAAAGTAAAAGAAAAGGTGAAAAGATATAGCCCTCCATAACCAACCTTAGGGCAGAAACCGGGTTCAATTCATATGCTACTGGTTGTCACTAGATGACACTGGTATTGAAGACAAAGACGTCATGGACCCAGTGACGCACTGCACTAAACCTTCTAGCCACTCAATTCCTCTTAAAAGGGATTTGTTTCATTCTCACTGGGAACCCTACATAATCTATCGACTTTCTCTTAGAGATTGTTGGTATTGAAGAAGGAGACCCTCTCCCTAGTCTCCGCTTAGGAAACCAAAACGCACTAATTGAGTCTAGAGCCACGAGATTCATCAAAAGATCTCATAGGAACACATGACATTTCATCGCTTGTTGTTCAATAAGGACACAAGTGATAAATTCTAGAGTCCTACGCTGATCTTAGCAATCTGCCAGAACATTTATGAGAGGATTCACAACTGTGATCCTCAGTGATTGAATGGAAATTCCTGCCAGGGTCAACATCAAACAGCCCTGACAGCAGGTCACTTCGGTAATTCTTTATGGGTTACGCTTAGTGTGTCTCAAACGGTCTACAGTCGTGAAGTGATGCTTCGGTGTACTTCAGCGACTCACCTGAACTGTAGATATACTTCGGTATATCGTGCCAGCCTTCTTGAGGGCCTCCAGTTTTAGGAACATCCTTTGTAAGGATTAGAGATGTGTTTTCACAATATGCTGTTAACACCCTCAACATCCGAACTTGTAAGTGCTGGAAATCCCGCTAAGGAGATTCCTTTCACGAATCGAATCCTGAAGATGAGGGTCGTTACTTAAATTTATTCAATGTAATGCCAACTGTCCCTTATGGAATTAGGACGGCTGATTCGCCCGACCAAGGTGAATGGAATCAAGACATTCATCAGTAGAACAATTGTAGTAATCAATTCTTTAAGAAAAGATTACAATGATCAATTGGTGTTCGTGACTGTACGTGGGAAGCTGCTGCTGATGGATGCTCGCGGGAGGAAGAGATCCTGCAGATTCTCCACATGCTTATACCAACAACATCACAAATGAAGTTCTTATCAAAATCAAAGGCAACACAAAGTTAAAGATGATTCTTCGTCAATGTCAAAGAATCTACAAAGTTTAATGACTAGAGAACTTCATCTCATTGGGAATTCAAAGTGAAAAAAGAAGTGTGAGCATGGTGGAGAATGACGTGGAGACACCTAACCAAAGAAGTTGATGTATGGCAGAATACCACATTAAATGATCACAAAGCATGAAGGAACGAAAATCAAGACTATTCTATATCTACACACAAAGTTCAATCTCAAGGAAAGTAAAGATCTAATTAAGTGGAGCATCTTTTGAATGACCACCCCTTAGGGGGAGATTTCACGTTTAGGAACTTTGTAACGTGTGTTAGATATCGTGATAGAATAGTCAACGGGCTCATGGATTGGGCTAAGCTAAATGGTTAGTAGTTAAGTTAAGCTAGCCTTATGAAAGTTGTAATCCAATCCAACCCAATCCAAGCCCATGCCAAGCCCATGCCAAGCCCATTAGGGTGTCTTGTATGTAAGTATATAAACACCTCAAATGACACATTTGAGGTGTGTGCTTGAGTGTGTTTGTGTGTGTTTTCTTATGAAATATTGTTTTCATCTTCTCTTCCTTTTCTCTCTAACACATATGCGCATAACATATCTTCAAGTCACCAAGTTCTCCTCTTCATCTTTCTACGCATAACATCCTTGTGTATAACGTGGGTTTATGTTATACGTGTTCTTCTTGTGGTAAGCGTGGTATTCGTGTGATAAGGTTGATATATTTAAGGTCCTACAATCGACTTCATGTTCTTGCTCACCTTGGGAGAGTGCATATCCATGCCCTTCACACCCGAAAGTTCATCCGGTTAAAGCCATCAACACGGGTTCCAAGCGATCCCTCATGAAGTACCAAGGATCCGAACCGTTGGTCCAACCAACTCTTGAGAAACCCGTCAACCAAGAACCCAAACCTAATCTAGAGGAGGAGTACAAGGAACTCCACCAAGAAAAACCGGTTCTTGAAGTCTTGGCTCATGCACCTTATTACAATGCTTTAAAAGAAAAATATGAGCAAGAATTTAAGCAAGGAGAACGTGGGTCCGCATTTGTGCAAAATAAGTTACCTAAGAAGTTAGATGATCCCGGGCTATTCATTCTTCCATGTAGGCTTGGAAACTCCAAACCTTTCGACACTTTAGCCGAACTCGGATCGAGCATCAATCTTCTTCTGTTGTCCCTCCATAGAATCCTTAACCTAGGTAAGATAGAGACAACATAAACCATCTTAGGTCTAGCGGATGGTAGTATTGCATATTCGGTCAGGATAATAAAAGACATGGTAGTACATGTAGGTGAATTGACTCTTTTGGCGGATTTCCATGTGCTAGACATGAATAAGGACCCGACATGCCCATTGTTAGTAGGAAGGGGATTCTTAGCTACCGCTAGTGATATCATTGATTGTAAGATGTCTAAAATAGTGGTAGGAGAATGGAGTGCTAGGTCAATTTACGATGTCAAGAAGCATATCTACTACAAAGAGGAAGAAATTTCCTACGAGATCATGTTAGATAGAACACCATCTAGATATGGGCCTTGGATTAATAAGGATTTCATAGATCCCCAATGACCCTTCTATCTAGAAGAGGCCCTTGTTAGTAATTCAACTTTCCATGACCAAAAATTGGCTAGGGATATAGAAGTGAACCCCGTTCGAGGACGCCTTCGTATTTAGGAAGATGACCGAGTTCCTAGGAAGCTTAAGTGGAAAGTTGAGAGTGAGAAACCTAAGCATAAGTGGAATTGGGATAGACCACCTAGTGATGGTAATGGAGAATGACACATTAGGATGACAATCTATGACCCCAATGGAGAAAAGTTTGAAAAGGCGTACCGAACTAATCGTACCACTAGGAACTTAAAAGATAAGTTTGATCCCTATGACATTCTTGAGGATAAGCTTACTTACATAGGTACGTAGGGGCACGACTTCGAGTCTAGCTACAAGACTCATAAATAAAGAAAAGCGCTTCGTGGGAGGCAACCCATGCTTAATTGTTTGCTTGTTTGTGTGTCATATATCTTTTCATTGATTGTTTATTCTCATGTTTGAATTTGTGAAAATGCTTTATTTTGTCTTTAACCTCGTCTTAATTACATATAAAGGTATTTTACAAAAAGGATAAGTGTAGGGAGGATTACACACGTTTTCAAAAGAACGTGAATATGAGAATTACAATTCTTGAAAAAGATATATATGTGTGTTTGTTAGAGTCAAATACTTGTATCGAGTCATAATGGATGTTTTGCAGGAATTTTTCCAGATTTTAAAGGTGTAATTTTTCCAAAAAAACACAGCAGACCAGTTTCTGTTAGGATAACCTGACGGCGTCAGGATTGCAACCTGACGGTGTCAGGAGGAGCAGAAACCACTTATCTAACTTTCTCTCATTTTCTGTGCTACTTATAAATTTTTGGAATTTCTCAGGTCTTAATTCTCCAGAAAACCTGCAAACATCCATTCCACAAGCATTATATCCTAGTTTAGTAGAGTCATATATAGTTTTACTGCCGATTTTACGCGAGGGTTTCGTCTATTTTCTTAAAGTGTGCAGGTTTTATTTATCAAGAAGAAGAAACATAAGATTGGATGAGCTTTTCACGCATACATTCTTCTTGGAGAAGAATTTAACCACTACTTCATACGGATCCTACCGAGCTAATAAGGGGAGTACTAGTTTCTTTCTCTTTTAATTACCTTCCGTTATCATAACTTTGATACTTTCGGAGAACATTGGGGACAATGTTCAGTTTAAGTGTAGGGAGGGAGAATCAAACGGGAACTTTGAAACTATGCTTATCCTTGATTATTTGTCTTGTCCTATTTCATTTGTGTAATAAACCAAGACAAATATCGGTTAGGGTAATTTTAGCACCAAATTAAAAGTTTTTCATGACATGTAGGAGTGGGTCTTTAGTCTTAATAAAGCGTCTCATGGATAGGAAGTTTTATGACTAGCACAAAAACCCTTTACCACTCAAATTCCACCCCAAAAATGTGAGGGCGCCCCTAGATATGTAGGAATTAAAGCATTCATCTTTAATGCTTAGAGAGTGTACCAGTAGTATAACAAATTATAGAACTTGTTTTGTGATGCATCCCGAGATCGCTAGTGAACTACACTTGTGTAGTTAGGAATAACTAAATGATAAGAGACATTAGGATAACCCTTGTTTGATACCCGTATTATAATTACTTCTTCCACATCGGTTGAGTAATTCCCCCACACCCTTGCGTTGTACTCATCTTTAGTACACGATACCCCTAGTTAACCCCTAAGAGCCTATCCTTTTCGCGGTTCTCGTGATGTTTCGGTTTTCCGGAATATCAATGAAGAGCATTGTTTACAATCCACCCCCAAATGTACACCCAAATCGCCTTAGCCTACCTTGTATGCACTCACTTTTAGTGCATTATTGTTATCATACTAAACCCTTAGTTCAATTATCTAGTTACTTGCATAAGTTGCTAAGTCGAGTCATATCCTTGGGACTCATGGGTAAAGTTAAATTTTATGGAGTGACGGGAAAGAACGTTAAATTCAAATTCCCTTTATCTACGTAATAATGTACTCCAAGTGTTTTGATCTTTTTAAATCGGGTCAAATTAGTGTTAGAGTAATAAAAACTCAAGTGTAGGGATGTGCCTATAAATCCCTTATATTTTGATGTTATCGTAGAGGATGGTAGAGTAAAAGTGTATGGAAAAAAAATCGAAAAAAAAGAGTGTTGGAAAAAAAAATGAAAAAAACACACGGGCTACCATCCTACATCTATCTTTATACTTATGTTTGTTTATTTCAAGTTATCTAGAGTTTAGAGAGTCTATTCTTGGCTTAGCAACGCCATTCTTCTCATGCTTGTAACATAAAGATTTTTGACTTGCCACCACCAAATCGCCTATCCAACCAAACCATTTGTTTCCCTACTGTAAGCCTAACGTTACAGCCCTTTAAAAGACCTCTTAGATAGTTTTTCCTAGGTGCTTACGCCAAAGCGGTGGAGGTTTGATCTAATCTCAAGCCTATGGTAATCTATGTACTAGGACCTGTTAATGAGTGTGTGGAAAACTAGAAGGGGGGTTGAATAATTTTACCAATTAAAATTTCGTTTTAAAACATTTAGATTAACTTATGTCAATCTATTTGTTTGTTTATGTTGGACGTTGATAGATAGATATATAAACGTGTAATGAAAGATGAAGAGTAAGAAGCACATAACCACGACACAAGTATTTATAGTGGTTTGGCTACAAGGACACCTTCCTTGCCCTACTCCACTCCCCGAGTCACCTACTCGAGAGTTCGTAAACACTACACGACACCAATCTCCTTATGGCGGAGAAGCCTTCACAACGTCTCCAACTCTTTTTCCGGTACTAGGCTAACCACCGGGTTCTTTCACTCCAAGGTGAACCACACCTATCACAACGTCGCCTACCCTTTATTAGGTACTAGGCTAAGCACCTAGTTCCATTACTATGGAGGAACTACTACCCAACACAACACAACACCTAATCTCAAGGAGATCCACTCCTTGTTACAACACCATCAAGGATATCACCATCCTTGGAAATAAACTAATACTATATGTATAACGATGCACCTCATCGATTATACGACCTAGGAATTCTTCCCTAATGCCACTTGATTTGATTCCTAGGCATCCTTCACTAATTCCTTTGACACAACGCTTGGCACTTTTCACTAATGCCTTCGTCTTGCCACCTTTAGCATTCTTCACTAATGCTTTTGACACGGACGTTAAACACCTTTCACTAATGCTTTCGTCTTGACTCTTTCGGCATCCTTTACTAGTGCCTTTGGTATATGTAAAAACATATACCTTTTCGTTATCAAAACCGGACCAAAAAGACCAAAAACTAACCCCTAAAGCCATAAATATTTGTGTTTTTGTGTTTATGTATGTGCAGGTAACGGATATTGTAAAATGGACAAAAAGAAGACAAGTGGACAAAAACGAGCACGAGAAGGGAAGGAGCACGAAGTTACGGGACCAATGATAATTTTATTTGAAGCATCGAGACAAGAGAAGAAAAATTTAAAGACCAAACGAAGAATTAATTAATTAAGAAGAAAAAGAAAGAGAAGAAAAAGAAAAATAGAAGAAAGAAAAGAAAGAGAAAAATTCAACTTGGGACCAAGTGTTGAGGGTTTTATTTGTGCCAAGATCTAAATAGTTTAGAGACTTTTATGAAAAATTATTAGGGGTCAAAGTGTAACTTGGGAGTTTATAAATACCCACCTCCCTCACCTCATTTTATAATCTTTAATTTATTTTTGTACCCAAACTCTTGTAATTTTAATGCTTATTTAGTTTTATAAAAGTTTTATTTATTTCTTTCAAGTTAGTTCATCTTATTTATTATCTTTACATCTTATTTCTTCTTCTCATCTCTTTCTTTATTTTCTTTTTCTTTTCTTACCTATTAAGCTATATTAGCTTATTAGCTTATTATAGCTTATTTAGGTTTTGCTTTTTGGGTTAGCTTTTTCTATAAGCTTATCCATTAAGCTCTTTTATTTGTTTTTCTTCTATAAAACTTTCTTTAATACTTTTCATAAATAGTTTTTATTTCACTTATTTTATAAAAAGTTTACATTTTTATAAGTTTTAGCTTATTATTAATTAGATTTATTAGTTTTATCAAGTTTTTCATAAAAAGGTTGCAACTTTTTAACTTTTTATTGAACAATAAGCTATTTAATAGCTTGTTCATTTAGATCAAGTTCTTAAATATACCCGATTCACGTTTAATCTTCGGATGGAACAACTTGGCTTCGGGTGGACTTAGATCTAATAGTTTTTAGTTATAAAGTTTAAATCTTTTTAATTTTTAGATCACTTTTAGCTTATTTACATTTAGTAGTAGTGCTTATTATTGCCTAACTCTTATTAAGTTTGTATCTTTTTGTGTTTATCATCATCTCTACCGCTAAGGCCGGAGCTTAAGGGTCTTTAAGCTTTTTTAATACATAAAGTTTGAAGCTTTATTAATTTTTAAGCTTGTTGGTGAATAAAGTTTTAAACTTTACTTACTAATTAGTGGATAAGATTAATAAAGTTGTAAACTTTTGTATTAATTTGTGCTTATAAGATAGGGTGGTTTTATTCCTCTCGTTTCATCACCGGGTTTTATTCTCTTAACTTTTTATCATTTTTAGCTTAGAATATTAGTTTACCGTTACGTTTAATTTTTCGTATGATGCTTGTTAAGTCTTTTATTGTCATATTGTAGCTTAATATTCATCGTCACTAGTTGTAGTTTGCCATTTGAATCTTAGTTTAAACTTTAATTAGTTAAATTAGTTTTTAAAAGAAAAATCTCTTAAAAAAAAATTAAAAAGTCAAAAAAAAAATATATTCCGTTTTTTCAAAAATCAAAAACCAAAAAAAAAAAAAAATTAGTTTTAAATTTTAGATAATTTTTAAATCACATTTTTAGTTGTAGAAAAATATTAGATCACTTTTAGGGGTTTAAATAGATTAATTTGCATTTTAGAATACGCTTTTTTTAGCATAAAGTAATTTGCGTCTTTAGTTCTATTTACGTACTTAATTGAGATTACTTGTTTACACCTTAGGATTAGTAGATTTATATGCCTTTTATTATTATTGCTTGCCCCGTAGTTTAGAAATCCTCAAATCCTTTTTAACACATTCAAATCCCGATAATCGCGACGTGAGTTGGAAATTCCATTCAACCCTCGTTCGGAACGATCTCGGTGCTCAAACCTAACACGTTTGAGTTACCCCGTAATACTACACACTTCTCTATTATTGATTTTCGACGAATCAATTTTTGGCGCCGCTGCCGGGGAGGGCTTGTAGCGAGTTTTCGTATTTCCGTCTCGAATCGCGTGCATTTGAAGATCCTTCCCCGAGTGAAGTTACCGTCGTTTTTGTATATATATATTTTTCAAAACCCCAAAAAAATCTAAAAAACCAAAACATTCTTCCTAGAGTGTTTACAAAACCTTAAAAATTAAAAAACCAACAAAACAAGCCCGAAACGTCAATTGTTACGTCGGCTCACCTTGAGAGTACAACCTATACACGGGGTATAAGGAAAGTCTTGACATTAAATTGCAGACTGAAGAACGATCCACTCTTCGTTCCCGCTCCGCTGCGAGTACTTTTGAGAGCTACCGAGCACCGGTTGACGCGACGGTTACCAAAAAAATTGTGTTTTCAAAAGTTTTCTTAAATATAAAAACCAAAAAGATTTTCCTTTTTCAAATTTATTTTTCCTTTTTAAATTTTGATTTTGAATTTTTTGTGCATGCGCACTCGTTCTCAGTCACGACGTAATCGTAATCGTAGAATAGACGTACCCGAGTTACGTACTATCGTTGAAGAACCCGTCGTCATGGCAGATATTCGAACGATGATCGAGTTACTTCAAGCTCCCGTAGACAGCTACGGTGATGCTATCGTTGTTCCACCACTTGATGCCGAGAATTTTGAACTAAAAACGAACTTAATTCAATTGGTTTCAAATAAACCTTTTTGTGGTTTGGATCATGAGGAGCCCCACGCACACCTCCGTTGGTTTAATCAAGTTGCTTCTACGATAAACTTTCGGGGCGTCACTCATGAGTCAATTAAATTGAGATTGTTTCCATTTTCCCTTGAGGGGGCAGCCCGGACTTGGCTCGAAAAAGAACCCCCTCAATCAATTACAACATGGGAAGATCTTTCTAAGAAGTTTGTGAATCAATTCTTTCCTCCTTCGAAAATTATAATGTTACGAAATCAAATCATTAATTTTCAACAAAAATTCGATGAAAGTTTTGGAGAAGCATGGGATAGATTCAAGGAACTTTTACGTAAATGCCCAAATCATGGTTTTACTGATCTTCATCAGATTGATACATTCTACAATGCTTTAACGCCGTCCGATCAAGATTCGCTTAACGCGGCCGCCGGTGGTAACATCTTGAGTCATATGCCCACCGATATTAGAACGATTATCGAAAATAAGTCAAAAGTTGTCTCGTCTAGAAACCGACCGGTTGTTTCTAAGATTGCTACTAATGATAACTATGTTCAGAGGAGTGAGTTGAGTGGGCTGACTGATGCTATTAATTCTATGATGAGAGAGTTTAAGATTCAGAAATCCGAACCAGTCAAAGCCGTTACCGAAACATGTGTTATTTGCGGTGGTCCTCATCCATACTATAATTGTCAAGCCACGGATGGCGATCTCAGAAATGCTTCCGTAGCTTCTGCTAATCCGATTCAAAATCAGAACCAAGGATACCGTGCCAACCAAATGGGACCACCCGGTTTTGCACCCATTCCTCAACAAAACCAAAACCATAATCAAAACCGTTATCAAAACCAATCTTACAATCAAAACCGAGGAGCTAATGTCAATCATGGTAATCAAAACTACCAAGCTCCTCCACCTCAAGTTTATCAACAACCGTATCAACCGCCTCATCAAGCTGCTCCGAACAACGAGTTTCTAACTTACATGAAGAATTCCGATAACACCATTAAAAGTTTGCAAACTCAAATCACCAGTATGAGGAATGATTTCAAAAGGGAAATGGAAGCTACGAGTAACAAGCAGATGAGTGAAATGAGGAATATGATGGCTAGTTTCTTTCAAGCCAATCAAGCTTCTACTTCTTATTCTCAACCATCGGGTTCCGGTTCTCTTCCGAGTAATACGATTCCCAACCCGAGAGGTGATATGAAAGCGATCACTACCCGAAGTGGTGTTGCTTACGATGGACCCACGGCTCCTACCATTATTTCTTCTTCTCCGTCTCGTGTGGTAGACCGTGAGACCGGGGTGACAAAGGACCCGGTGCTTCCTACTAATAAGGGGAGTACCGAGAATGTCCAACCTACGGTTGTCCCGACGTCTGAGCCTAAGGATGCTCCGGTTAGTGCTGAAAAGACTAATCCAAAAACAACACTTCCGTACCCGTCAAGGATGAATGATCAAAAGCAACGCGAACAAGCAAATCTTCAAATGGAAAAATTCTTTCAAATATTTCAAGATCTTCACTTGAAATTAGCTTCGCGAATGCTCTTCTTCTCATGCCTAAGTTTGTTTCGACACTAAAGGGATTATTAAGTAACAAAGAGAAAATTGTGGATTTGGCAAAAACGTCTTTGAATGAGAATTGTTCGGCGGTTATTCTCAAGAAACTTCCGGAAAAGTTAGGTGACCCCGGCAAGTTCCTCATTCCGTGCGATTTTCAAGGAATTATTCAATGCTCCGCCTTGGCCGATCTTGGCGCGAGTATCAATTTGATGCCGAAATCAATCTACGAAAAGCTTTCATTGCCCCCACTTACCCCAACATGTATGACCCTCGAGCTAGCCGACCGTACTACTACGAAACCAAAAGGTATAGCCGAGGATGTCTTTGTCAAAGTGGGGAAGTTCGATTTCCCCGTTGATTTTGTTGTAGTTGATTTCGATGCCGATCCTCGAGTACCCCTCATTCTCGGAAGGAGCTTCTAGGGGCGGGTCATGCGTTGATTGATGTGTATGAAGGAGAGATCACTTTACGAGTAGGAAATGAAGCCGTCACGTTCAATGTTAACCATACTTCCAAATCTCTAACCAACCAATATGATGTGGCCAAAATTAATGACACCGAGGTGACAAAGGACCCGGGATTTCCTACTAATAACGGAAGTACCAAAAACGTCCAACCTCCGGTGGTTCAAAAAGTTGGGCCTAAGACATCGAGAATTGATCCGAGCCTTTCACGTTTTACGGTTAAGAGTTTATCGACAATACGTGCTGAGCAAAAGAAGAAATTAGAAAAGGAGACTACAACAGTTGAGGTGGAAAATGCTAGCTCTAAAAGCACACCACTTGTCCCACCTCCGCTTTCTGTTTGTTGTGTTGAACTTAAGAACGTCGAGTTTTCTTTGAGTGGCAATCCCACTCCTTCTTCTGAAAATATGGAACTTTCTTCTAAACAAATCATTTCTGATTCTTCCTCTTCCCTCACTAAATCTGAGGAGGATGATTCTATCATGGAAGAAATTGAGGCTTATTTGAAAAGTGATTCAGTTTCACCGGAAATTGATAATGCTGACATCGACATCGAGGGAGATATTCGTTTAATTGAAGAAATGCTCTCTTCACTCTCTCCGAAAGAAAATGAAATTAAGCCATCTACTAATCCTTCGGAGCCCGAGCTCAAGGATTCTTCTATTGATTTACTTCTCGAGGAGTTCGCCGATGAACTCGCTCGCATGGATCCTCTTCCACCGGGAAGTGAGGATGACGTCTTTGATTTTAGAGCCGAATTACGCGAAATTGAATATTTGTTATATCAAGATCCGTCGATTTACTTCGAGAAGTTCACCGATGAACTTGCTCCCACAGACTCGATTCTTTCCGAGATTAAAGAAAACGGATACGATGATCCATTTTACCCAAAGAAAGAAAAGGAAGTGAAGATTTCGACTGATGAGCTTATTGATACTGAGGTCCCACACTATTTTTTATCCGAGAGTGATTCCTCTTCTCGTGAGTATTTTCACGTAGATGATACGTTGATTTCGTTCCTTTCGAGGACAAGATTTTAACCCTGGATACTCATCGGAGAGGACATTCATAAAACAAAAGTTAACCGAAAAAGGATCCTCTCTTGGATGCCTTCATTGATAAACCTTTGAACTACATTTCTCTGTACCATGGACTCCCTTCTTCTATGGAGTCGTTTCTCTTTGATCCGTCATCCCGACGTCCACCCGCAAAACCACCGGATGATGGATCATTCTTTCTTGATATACCTTATGTGAGTTCGGGGAATGTTATTCCATTTGTGCTTGAGCCCGACATTTTCTTCCCCTCCCAACCCACCCATTCTCTTTCCCTCCGGAGTGAGGATACCATCTTTGATCCGGGTATCCCTTCCGCTTGTTTCCCCAAGGACAAATGAATTCGGGGACGAGTCAGGCTAGCGACTCGTTTAACAAAAACAGTAGCGCTTCGTGGGAGGCACCCCATGCTTATCCTTTTATCTTATTTATGTTTTCTAATAAGTGACGTGAGGAGGTTCGCCTCTTCCATTTCTCGTGTTTCGTGTTGTTGTTGTTTATGTCCAGGATTTTCCTCGATACATGAAGACTCTCGTGCTCAAAGTTTTGTCTTTTCTCCACTCGAGTTTCATGTTTTGATGCTCTTATGGAAATCCGATATCCAAAATCTTTATCGATTATCGTTTATCTATTAGCATAACTAACCAATGGCTTTAGATTTGCGTTGAGAACCCGTACCTTTAAACATTGAGGACAATGTTTGATTTTAGTCTGGGGTGGGTAATCTTCGATTTGATTTGACCGCACTTGTTTGTTTTTTTCCGTGTACTCTCGCAACCCCGTTTTCCTTAGAAATTGAAAAATTGTGCAAAATTGTGAAAAATTTAAAATTTTGAAGCTTTTGTTAAGTACTTTTGATTGAAAAGTTTGCTAGTCTCTTAGACAAGAAGCTATAAAATGCAAATTCTAGCTCACAAGGCCAAGAATTTGCAAGTTTCCCTGAGTGACTTTAAATATGCATGACTTAATTTCATTAGACGAAGCATTTGCTAAATTAATATATGTTTTGACACCTTGTTGACTTTCCGCTGGTGAGGGTAGGAATAGAATTCTGACTTGACCGGCGTGTTGAGCCCTAGCTTGTTCCCTTAACCATAGATAATCTAAAAATTATCGGCTAAGCATCCGCGGATCTCATTATTTGGGATTTTAAATTTGCAGAGATCGAGAAATGATAGAGTTACTTATGAGTTTAGATGCTAAGCGTGGAGTAGATGGTTCTCTTTAGAGCCCATCGAAGGTACTTATGGCTTTTTGTTCCCACAAGATTGTTTCACCCCATATATGTGAATAAATAATTAAAGATGTTGAGTTTTTGACGATAGTTAGTTCTTTATTCTTCTTTAGAGAATCCTTGCCCATGAGAGTTGGGTACACATCAAGGTACTGTCAGTGTTTCGGTGTAATAGACAACTGATTCCTGATAGTTTGCTGCTATTGTTTCTATTGTTATAAAAGCCGTAGGATTCGGAGTTTGTCACAAAAATTAACATGAAATAAAGCCCAAATGTATTAAAGTTGAAAAATCCAAAGCAATAAAAGTTGTCATAGACTTCTAAAAAGGCAGAGGAAAATCTAAAGTCATAATAAGACTTCTGATAAAACGGTAATCCCGTTGAGTTAGTGGTTGAAAAGACCAAGGGCCTAAATTGCAAAAATGCAAATGTGCTGAAATAGTGTTAAGCCAAACTTTGGATCCGGGAGATGTCTAAATAAAGCTTCAGTCTCTGGACTCGTAGATGAGTTGTCTCGGTCGCCATAAAAAGGATATTCTCCCTAAATCGTGTGAAATTAGGACCTTGATGTGGACCTCATTCTTGTGTGCAACGGTTTTCGAGGGAAGATGGATAACTAATTATCGACTTGGCTTCATATCTTTATCGGATTAATTCTTATCGAAACGAGAAACTTGAAGAAATTCAGTTCTCACAAAAATAAAATAAATAGAGGAAAATAGGAAAATGGGAGCAAACGGTAATTACACAAGTAACTTCCATGGGTAGTGTTAGCATCTAAAGTCATATTTAACAATGATTTCGATTTTACGCTTAGTTTGGGGACTTGTGAATCAGGGACGATGTATTCTATCCGTATGGTCACTTCACGCTGTGTTGTGTTTCTTACTCCGTGATCCTAACGTGTCGTTTGAAAAATGTTGGAGTTATTGATCGACATGAAAGTTCAACAAACCGTCACTCATAATTGGAATGTGCTTAACCGTAATATCTATATGTGAATTAAAAGGTAAACGGGGCGTTTTTAGAAATAAGGGTTTCTTAATCTCTTTTGAGGAATCTTTGCTACTTTTCATAGGTTTAGTAGAAAGAGATTGAAATCTTTGTTTTTAAAAGCGTGAGTTGATTACATTGCGTGAGGACACGTCAATCTTCTCGTCTTGGGTATTTTGGTATATGTAAAAACATATACCTTTTCGTTATCAAAACCGGACCAAAAAGACCAAAAACTAACCCCTAAAGCCATAAATATTTGTGTTTTTGTGTTTATGTATGTGCAGGTAACGGATATTGTAAAATGGACAAAAAGAAGACAAGTGGACAAAAACGAGCACGAGAAGGGAAGGAGCACGAAGTTACGGGACCAATGATAATTTTATTTGAAGCATCGAGACAAGAGAAGAAAAATTTAAAGACCAAACGAAGAATTAATTAATTAAGAAGAAAAAGAAAAAGAAAAATAGAAGAAAGAAAAGAAAGAGAAAAATTCAACTTGGGGACCAAGTTTTGAGGGTTTTATTTGTGCCAAGATCTAAATAGTTTAGAGACTTTTATGAAAAATTATTAGGGGTCAAAGTGTAACTTGGGAGTTTATAAATACCCACCTCCCTCACCTCATTTTATAATCTTTAATTTATTTTTGTACCAAAACTCTTGTAATTTTAATGCTTATTTAGTTTTATAAAAGTTTTATTTATTTCTTTCAAGTTAGTTCATCTTATTTATTATCTTTACATCTTATTTCTTCTTCTCATCTCTTTCTTTATTTTCTTTTTCTTTTCTTACCTATTAAGCTATATTAGCTTATTAGCTTATTATAGCTTATTTAGGTTTTGCTTTTTGGGTTAGCTTTTTCTATAAGCTTATCCATTAAGCTCTTTTATTTGTTTTTCTTCTATAAAACTTTCTTTAATACTTTTCATAAATAGTTTTTATTTCACTTATTTTATAAAAAGTTTACATTTTTATAAGTTTTAGCTTATTATTAATTAGATTTATTAGTTTTATCAAGTTTTTCATAAAAAGGTTGCAACTTTTTAACTTTTTATTGAACAATAAGCTATTTAATAGCTTGTTCATTTAGATCAAGTCCTTAAATATACCCGATTCACGTTTAATCTTCGGATGGAACAACTTGGCTTCGGGTGGACTTAGATCTAATAGTTTTTAGTTGTAAAGTTTAAATCTTTTTAATTTTTAGATCACTTTTAGCTTATTTACATTTAGTAGTAGTGCTTATTATTGCCTAACTCTTATTAAGTTTGTATCTTTTTGTGTTTATCATCATCTCTACCGCTAAGGCCGGAGCTTAAGGGTCTTTAAGCATTTTTAATACATAAAGTTTGAAGCTTTATTAATTTTTAAGCTTGTTGGTGAATAAAGTTTTAAACTTTACTTACTAATTAGTGGATAAGATTAATAAAGTTGTAAACTTTTGTATTAATTTGTGCTTATAAGATCGGGTGGTTTTATTCCTCTCGTTTCATCACCGGGTTTTATTCTCTTAACTTTTTATCATTTTTAGCTTAGAATATTAGTTTACCGTTACGTTTAATTTTTCGTATGATGCTTGTTAAGTCTTTTATTGTCATATTGTAGCTTAATATTTATCGTCACTAGTTGTAGTTTGCCATTTGAATCTTAGTTTAAACTTTAATTAGTTAAATTAGTTTTTAAAAGAAAAATCTCTTAAAAAAAATTAAAAAGTCAAAAAAAAAAAATATATTCCGTTTTTTCAAAAATCAAAAACCAAAAAAAAAAAATAGTTTTAAATTTTAGATAATTTTTAAATCACATTTTTAGTTGTAGAAAAATATTAGATCACTTTTAGGGGTTTAAATAGATTAATTTGCATTTTAGAATACGCTTTTTTTAGCATAACGTAATTTGCGTCTTTAGTTCTATTTACGTACTTAATTGAGATTACTTGTTTGCACCTTAGGATTAGTAGATTTATATGCCTTTTATTATTATTGCTTGCCCCGTAGTTTAGAAATCCTCAAATCCTTTTTAACACATTCAAATCCCGATAATCGCGACGTGAGTTGGAAATTCCATTCAACCCTCGTTCGGAACGATCTCGGTGCTCAAACCTAACACGTTTGAGTTACCCCGTAATACTACACACTTCTCTATTATTGATTTTCGACGAATCAGCCTTCAACACAACATATCTACGGAGGAAGAAAGAACTATCAACAAGAGAACCTCAGTTGTCTTGATGATGACGAAGCATGGCAACTCATGGACTTGAGCTTGCTCGACTTCAAGAAGTGGTGATCTCTCCTTTAAGAGGAACCTAGAGAATCACACGAAAACAAAAGACAAACTACACAGAAAGATCCCTTAGGATCAGTGGTTAGAGAGGTACAATAATTGGAGAAAGTATGTGTGAAAGTGGTTAGCAAAAAGGAAGAAATGGCTCACTATTTATAGAAGAGAAAGTTTACTCTTCCCCGGATCCCTCCCACAAGGGATCCGTCTAGTGTAATCCTAGGGATCCGTGGGACGCTCCTCTTTACCCATGGGTATTTTGGTTATGGGTCATGGGTCATGGGTTATGGGTTGATCCATGGGTTACTTATTAGATACAATGTATCTTATGAGTTCAATGTACCTAGTCAAGTGGTTTGGATAATACCATGGGTTATGGGTCAATATCATTTGTTAGTTTTTACCCATTTTAGTAAATACTAGTTAAGTATATATTTGCCCAATATGTAAACACTAGTTGTTGTACATATGTATTACTAAATCATAAAATCACTTATACTTGTTTTAGTGTTTTATGTGAAAACGTAAGTGTGTTAGAAAACTATTGGCTCAAACAGTTTACGTATTTTATTTGTTTCGTTAAAATGATTTTACGTTTGTTATCGACAAAACATTAGAAGATCGTAAAATATAAATAAACGTTTTTACGGCTTATTTGTATTAACAATCTCCCCCTTTTTGTTGATTACAAAATATAAAATTATTTTAAGGAAAAACTAAAATTCGTAAAAGTTCGAATTGGAGTTTTTACTCTCTTCTCCCCCTTTTTGTCGAAAAAAAGAGCATCGAAAAGAAACTAACACAAAGTTTTAAGAAAAACATGTAAAAAGAAAAAAATGTAAAGAGAGCAAGTGACGGGAATGGTTCTCGTCTTAACTCCCCCTTGACGAGTCCATCCCTTTGTGAGGGCGTCAAGTACATAAAAGTAAGTGAGCTAATGTGTTGCAATTGTGTTTGCAAATGGTTCGTCCTTGTGACGAAAATGCTCCCCCTTGAAGATTGCAACTTTGCAATGGGGTGTCATGAAGAGTAATCCAAATAAGGATTAAGTTGCAAATGAATTTGCAATGTATGGTTTGACACAAAGCTCCCCCTAGCTTTATGGTGTCAAAATCTTCATGTGTATTTTGAAAATCTACAAAATAAAGGTTAGAAAACAAGAGTATAGTACACAATTTCCTGCAAATAAGACTCAAGTTAGTAGAAGATTGTTCTTCTGTACCACGGATCCCACGGTTCCCTTTGTGGAGGGGTCCGTCTAGGAATTTTGGAGGGATTCGTCTTTCTGGTGACAGATTTTCAGCAATTGTGATATTCCAAACAATGCTAACTATGAGAGTGAGATATGTATAAATAATACACTCAAAGCAATATGGCACATAAGATATCATTCAATAAAACAAAGAGAAAATCAAAAAATATCTAAAACTAAGAGAATGATCTAGCCATACATTTTCTACAAATACTAACGAGTCACCTAAACTTAAGAAGTAACCACGTTCTTAAGGATAAAATAGGATTCCTAGACGTTCCTAAACTCCCTTCTTCATGGTTGTTTAGGTTTGTTGACCTCTTCGAAACGTTCGAGGAGGTGATAAAACATGAAACGTTGCTCTTTATGTAGTTCATATATCAACCTTTCAACATGTTGACAAGGATAACAATCCTTGTCATGGTTTTTAGCTTCTTGAAATGGAGGTTCAAGTGAAGTGGGTTGAGGATCCTCAAATGAGGGAGGAATTTGTGGAGGCTCATTAAGTGGTGGCTTAACAATGTTTGAGGATGGAGGTAATGAAGTGTCAACTTCCATGTGGTCGGGTGGTTGACTTTGATGTCTCCTCATAATCCAAAATGGACTATTGGGGGGAATTGGAGAATTTGATATTGGTGCAAGTGTTGATTCAACACTTTGGTTTTGTTGCACAACCTTTTCAATTGAGTTTATTGGTAGTGGTGGAAGATAAGATGCCCAAGGGGGTAAGTCCTCTAAGTTGTGAGAATTTGGGGATGATTGTGAGGCGTTAAATGATGTGGCTCTAGGCACCGATGATGTTGGTTGGGTTGAAAAGGGTGTGTTTGGTTTAGTAGAGTTTGGTGATGATATCCTTGTGGGAGCAATCCTATTGGGAATTAGTTTGATTGGTTTCTTTGGTGTAGGGGAAATCCTAGCATTTGTGGATTTAACCGGAGATGATTATGTTGAGGAAACTTCGTGTATGACCCTAGCAAGTTTCTTGGGTGGTTCTTGGACGGATGAGTTTGCACTAGGAGCTTTTCTCATGATGAAATGACTAAGGAAGATGTTTGTAATTGCTGAGAATTGTGTTGTGTTTGATGACTAAGGTGTTCTAGCAATATGACTTATAAAGGGAAGAGTTTGGCAAGTGCATTTAAGACTTAATCCACTAAGATTCTTAGAAATGTGATGATTAACATGCACAAGATTGAAGTTCAGAGTTTCACTGATCTAGGATCTTAATAAAGATGAGGTGGAGTGTTCAATTAAGCAAGATGAGCTTGAAATGATTGTTTTGGCTAGAGTTGACATAATCTGTCACCCGGATCCCTCTTTTGAGGGATCCGGCTAGGCTAATCCTAGGGATCCGGCTCTTAGCAGTTATGAAAGGTTAGAAATGAAGTTTCTAAGAGCTAAAACCTATATCATCTTGAGTGTTTCAGTCCTCCTAAGTATCTAAGATGAGGGTGTACTTGAATGATCAAGACTAATGAATGTTATAGCAAATGATTGCTTTTTATAGAAGGAAAATGGGACTAAATGACTACCAATGGATGTTCAAGGATAACACTTAAGAGTTTTGGTGGTGTCAAGTCATAATAAATGATCTTATAGATCAGATTTTAGCTTGAGATGGAATTTGAAAAATCCTTAAAAATCAAAAGAATTGAAAAACTAATTTTTGACCCATTTTGAGATAAAGATGACTAGAAACAATTTCCTAAAATTGTTCAATATGACCACCTAAGTGTTTTGAAAATGAAAAACAATTTGTGAGTATTGAAGCGGAAATATGGTGAGTTTTGACGATTTGATAAATCAAAAGGCATTTTGAATAAGATCTTATGTGAGCTATGAGTGAGTTTAAGACTTTCTCATCCTTGAAGGAGACTTAGTTGACTTCTAAGATTTTATGTTTAGCTAGTGTGAGGTTATCTAGTAAGCTATATTGATGTATGGGATGCTGTATTGCTGATCTGTTGTCACGGATCCCACGGTTCCCTCAAAGGAGGGATCCGTCTAGGCTAATCCTAGGGATCCGGCATCTGCAGATCAGAATCATCACAGAATCATGTGCATATTTTGCACACTAATCAACCATTAAACTAAACATAAATATAAGCATGTCATCACATAAAACATCTCATAGAAAATGGTAGAAATAGCAAATATCCAAGTTAATGCAAACAAGAGTGCTAAAACATAATCATCCATACACAAAACAAGTGTTTAAGAAATAAACATAAT
The DNA here is from genome assembly GCA_910596185.1 of Chrysanthemum makinoi. Classification (NCBI taxonomy): domain Eukaryota; kingdom Viridiplantae; phylum Streptophyta; class Magnoliopsida; order Asterales; family Asteraceae; genus Chrysanthemum; species Chrysanthemum makinoi. The sequence continues at coordinate 8,335,564 of OU343218.1, read as the reverse complement.
CCTATAGTCTCTTTCCTCAATTATTTCTTTTCATCTTTCCCGACTTTGTGAGGTGATAAGCTAGATTTTGAATCATACCCCTTAATTGTTTGAATTCCGCGGTCTCGTTTGGAATGGTTGGAAGTTGTTCATAGTAATCAAAGGGTTCCAATTCAATGTTAGCTATGGGGTCAACATCTTCTTCTTCTCCATCTTCTTCTTCTTCTCCTTCCGAGGAGTCCGAGAGAGCTTTAGGCTTCTTTCCATTGACCTTGAACCGTTTAGAGGGTTGTTTGGTAAGAGGTACCATTACGTGATTGGCAAAGAAATGATCATTGTTGATAGGAGATGGTTGCAATGCACTAACATACTTACAAAGTCATGTTAGGAGCATACCATATGGAATTACCATGTTGGAAGCTTTGAATACCCTTGCCATTCTCTTCACCATGTAATAAGCGAGATTAAATGGCTTTTGGTGGATAAGACAATAGATCATTTGCACAAGATATGCATTTGGATGATCCTTGTTACCAACTAGGCTAATGACGTTTTCCCTAAGGATTTCTTCCCATTTTCTAAACATGGGATGCATTTCGAAATGTTCCATTTGGAAAGGATCACGGTGAATGAGATTTTTGTTTCGGTTGTAACGGGATTGGTCGATCCTAACCTTGTAGATAGTATCTTGAATGGTTTCGGGATCTTCAAGAGGAGTATTGTAGATAGGTTTAGAATCAAGTGCAAGGTTTTGAGCGTTAATTGCCCAATCTTGAGAATACATACAAATTCCTTCACATGGAATGCGAAGAATTTGAGCAAATGTGCTGAGAGGTAGAATGAAGTTTCGTTTATTGATGATGAAGGCGATTGAAATGCTATCATCGGCGTTTCGAATGATCCTAATGCTTTTATAGAATTCAAAGATGAAAACCGGGCAAATTTGTTCATCAATGTCAATAAGACAATCAAAGTTGATTACCGAGAAAACTTGACGAGTGTCGGTATCTTCAAGGAAACATTCCTTGACTACACGACCTTCGTGAATAAGTCTTTTTTCAAGTCTTTTTAAGACTTTGCGATCGGTTTTTGATAGCCCTTCTTCCCGATAGTAATGGGTGAGGTAATGGACAGTATCATGGTGGTCTTGTTGAGTGGCTTTAGGCATGGTTGGTCCTAGAAACAAAAATATTCTAATTAGGTAAAATTAGTTGAGATGGGTTTATGGTTTTGATTTTTATTAAAAATGTTGTGAACAAGGTGTAATCCTAATTATGTTAAAAGCCCTTTTAATGATTAATTTTAAAAACTCTAATTGAATTAATTGATTAGAAATCGTGTAACCATAACCCTTAGGATGAGGATGATGGAAATTAGAACAAGTTAGTGTAATTACTTACAATGGTGTTCAAGTGAGGAATACTTGAGGGTTTGGAGTCCTATGAGGATGAAATCAATTGTTGAGTCGTTTTTGTGTTATGTGGGGAGAGGGAAACTGGTCTGTGATGTTTTTGAAATGCGTATAGCTGTGTTATGTTCTACGGTTCCCCCGGATCCCTTGTATTTGGGATCCGGCTAGTACAACTAGAGGGATCCGGATCCTGTAGACAGAAAAAGGGTTGTTTGGCTTTAATTTTGTAGTAGGCTATAAACTAGCTTACGGAACAAAATTAGTTTAAAGGTTTCAAATAAAAAGATGTTTTGGTCGACGTGATTTGATAAGTTAATTATCAAGGATCCATTTGATACGACGGCGTTAGTTTGACGAAATAAAAAAGGAATACTATTCCCGATGATGAGTAAGTCAGGAAAGTGACGAAAGAGAGACTTTTTCAAGAGACTAGCAGTTTATTTAAACAAATAAGAACTATGATATCAACATAATCATGTAAGCTAGCTAATGAAAAAGTAAACATACCTTTATGCTTCTTGGTTTGGCTTATGAAGACATAATACCAAAAATACTTCATGAGCTCTTAAAGTAATCCTTTGTACTTAGAGTAAGTAGGTTGTGATTACTTTTGGATCCTTTCTCGAAGGCTGACTTCATTATTCTTTGAATAGAAATGAAGGTTTTGAAGAGATCCTAGCATGAAGATTTCTTGAAACAAATATGTTAGAATGATCTATCAATGTCCAACATGAACGAGAAAAAAAATGTTTTGAAATATTTCCTTCTTTGTAGTTTTCAAACATACACGGATCGTATCAAGTTTTTAAAGTACAACATACTCTAAGAAACTTGGTATGAGCTCGATGCCAATTGTGGAAAACTAGAAGGGGGGTTGAATAGTCTTACCAATTAAAACTTCATTTTAAAACATTTAGATTAACTTATGTCAATCTATTTGTTTGTTTATGTTGGACGTTGATAGATAGATATATAAACGTGTAATGAAAGATAAAGAGTAAGAAGCACATAACCACGACACGAGTATTTATAGTGGTTCGGCTACAAGGACACCTTCCTTGCCCTACTCCACTCCCCGAGTCACCTACTCGAGAGTTCGTAAACACTACACGACACCAATCTCCTTATGGCGAAGAAGCCTTCACAACGTCGCCTACTCTTTTTCCGGTACTAGGCTAACCACCGGGTTCTTTCACTCCAAGGTGAACCACATCTATCACAACGTCGCCTACCCTTTATTAGGTACTAGGCTAAGCACCTAGTTCCATTACTATGGAGGAACTACTACACAACACAACACCTAATCTCAAGGAGATCCACTCCTTGTTACAACACCATCAAGGATATCACCATCCTTGGAAATAAACTAATACTATATGTATAACGATGCACCTCATCGATTATACGACCTAGGCATTCTTCCCTAATGCCACTTGATTTGATTCCTAGGCATCCTTCACTAATGCCTTTGACACAACACTTGGCACTTTTCATTAATGCCTTCGTCTTGCCACCTTTAGCATTCTTCACTAATGCTTTTGACACGGACGTTCAACACCTTTCACTAATGCTTTCGTCTTGACTCTTTCGGCATCCTTCACTAGTACCTTCAACACAACATATCTACGGAGGAAGAAAGAACTATCAACAAGAGAACCTCAGTTGTCTTGATGATGACGAAGCATGGCAACTCATGGACTTGAGCTTGCTCGACTTCAAGAAGTGGTGATATCGCCTTCAAGAGGAACCTAGAGAATCACACGAAAACAAAAGACAAACTACATAGAAAGATCCCTTAGGATCAGTGGTTAGAGAGGTACAATAATTGGAGAAAGTATGTGTGAAAGTGGTTAGCAAAAAGGAAGAAATGGCTCACTATTTATAGAGGAGAAAGTTTACTCTTCCCCGGATCCCACGGATCCCTCCCACAAGGGATCCGTCTAGTGTAATCCTAGGGATCCGTGGGACGCTCCTCTTTACCTATGGGTATTTTGGTTATGGGTCATGGGTTATGGGTTGATCCATGGGTTACTTATTAGATACAATGTATCTTATGAGTTCAATGTACCTAGTCAAGTGGTTTGGATAATACCATGGGTTATGGGTCAATACCATTTGTTAGTTTTTACCCATTTTAGTATATACTAGTTAAGTATATATTTGCCCAATATGTAAACACTAGTTGTTGTACATATGTATTACTAAATCATAAAATCACTTATACTTGTTTTAGTGTTTTATGTGAAAACGTAAGTGTGTTAGAAAACTATTGGCTCAAACAGTTTACGTATTTTATTTGTTTCGTTAAAATGATTTTACGTTTGTTATCGACAAAACATTAGAAGCTCATAAAATATAAATAAACATTTTTACGGCTTATTTGTATTAACAATCTCCTCCTTTTTGTTGATTACAAAACATAAAATTATTTTAAGGAAAAACTAAAATTCGTAAAAGTTCGAATTGGAGTTTTTACTCTCTTCTCCCCTTTACGTAGAAAAAATCGAAAAGAAACTAACACAAAGTTTTAAGAAAAACATGTAAAAAGAAAAAAATGTAAAGAGATCAAGTGACGGGAATGGTTCTCGTCTTAACTCCCCCTTGAAGAGTCCATCCCTTTGTGAGGGCGTCAAATACATAAAAGTAAGTGAGCTAATGTGTTGCAATTATGTTTGCAAATGGTTCGTCCTTGTGACGAAAATGCTCCCCCTTGAGGATTGCAATTTTGCAATGGGGTGTCATGAAGAGTAATCCAAATAAGGATTAAGTTGCAAATGAATTTGCAATGTATGGTTTGACACAAAGCTCCCCCTAGCTTTATGGTGTCAAAATCTTCATGTGTATTTTGAAAATCTACAAAATAAAGGTTAGAAAACAAGAGTATAGTACATAATTTCCTGCAAATAAGACTCAAGTTAGTAGAAGATTGTTCTTTTGTACCACGGATCCCACGGTTCCCTTTGTGGAGGGGTCCGTCTAGGAATTTTAGAGGGATCCGTCTGTCTGGTGACAGATTTTCAGCAATTGTGATATTCCAAACAATGCTAACTATGAGAGTGAGATATGTATAAATAATACACTCAAAGCAATATGGCACATAAGATATCATTCAATAAAACAAAGAGATAATCAAACAAATCTCTAAAACTAAGAGAATGATCTAGCCATACATTTTCTATAAATACTAACGAGTCACCTAAACTTAAGAAGTAACCACGTTCTTAAGGATAAAATAGGATTCCTAGACGTTCTAAGTTGAGCTTAAGACTAGGACACCGCTTTAGGTTCATGGTTGTTTAGGTTTGTTGACCTCTTCGAAACGTTCGAAGAGGTGATAAAACATGAAACGTTGCTCTTTACGTAGTTCATATATCAACCTTTCAACATGTTGACAAGGATAACAATCCTTGTCATGGTTTTTAGCTTCTTGAAATGGAGGTTCAAGTGAAGTGGGTTGAGGATCCTCAAATGAGGGAGGAATTTGTGGAGGCTCATTAAGTGGTGGATCAACAATGTTTGAGGATGGAGGTAATGAAGTGTCAACTTCCATGTGGTCGGGTGGTTGACTTTGATGTCTCCTCATAATCCAAAATGGACTATTGGGGGGAATTGGAGAATTTGATATTGGTGCAAGTGTTGATTCAGCACTTTGGTTTTGTTGCACAACCTTTTCAATTGAGTTTGTTGGTAGTGGTGGAAGATAAGATGGCCAAGGGGGTAAGTCCTCTAAGTTGTGTGAATTTGGGGATGATTGTGAGGCGTTAAATGATGTGGCTATAGGCACCGATGATGTTGGTTGGGTTGAAAAGGGTGTGTTTGGTTTAGTAGAGTTTGGTGATGATATCCTTGTGGGAGAAATCCTATTGGGAATTAGTTTGATTGGTTTCTTTGGTGTAGGGGAAATCCTAGCATTTGTGGATTTAACCGGAGATGATTCGGTTGAGGAAACTTCGTGTATGACCCTAGCAAGTTTCTTGGGTGGTTCTTGGGCGGATGAGTTTGCACTAGGAGCTTTTCTCATGATGAAATGACTAAGGAAGATGTTTGTAATTGCTGAGAATTGTGTTGTGTTTGATGACTAAGGTGTTCTAGCAATATGACTTATAAAGGGAAGAGTTTGGCAAGTGCATTTAAGACTTAATCCACTAAGATTCTTAGAAATGTGATGATTAACATGCACAAGATTGAAGTTCAGAGTTTCACTGATCTAGGATCTTAATAAAGATGAGGTGGAGTGTTCAAGTAAGCAAGATGAGCTTGAAATGATTGTTTTGGCTAGAGTTGACATAATCTGTCACCCGAATCCCTCCTTTGAGGGATCCGGCTAGGCTAATCCTAGGGATCCGGCTCTTAGCAGTTATGAAAGGTTAGAAATGAAGTTTCTAAGAGCTAAAACCTATATCATCTTGAGTGTTTCAGTCCTCATAAGTATCTAAGATGAGGGTGTACTTGAATGATCAAGACTAATGAATGTTATAGCAAATGATTGCTTTTTATAGAAGGAAAATGGGACTAAATGACTACCAATGGATGTTCAAGGATAACACTTAAGATTTTTGGTGGTGTCAAGTCATAATAAATGATCCTATAGATCAGATTCTAGCTTGAGATGGAATTTGAAAAATCCTTAAAAATCAAAAGAATTGAAAAACTAATTTTTGACCCATTTTGAGATAAAGATGACTAGAAACAATTTCCTAAAATTGTTCAATATGACCACCTAAGTGTTTTGAAAAATGAAAAACAATTTGTGAGTATTGAAGCGGAAATATGGTGAGTTTTGACGATTTGATAAATCAAAAGGCATTTTGAATAAGATCTTATGTGAGCTATGAGTGAGTTTAAGACTTTCTCATCCTTGAAGGAGACTTAGTTGACTTCTAAGATCTTATGTTTAGCTAGTGTGAGGTTATCTAGTAAGCTATATTGATGTATGGGATGCTGTATTGCTGATCTGTTGTCACGGATCCCACGGTTCCCTCAAAGGAGGGATCCGTGTAGGCTAATCCTAGGGATCCGGCATCTGCAGATCAGAATCATCACAGAATCATGTGCAGATTTTGCACACCAATCAACCATTAAACTAAACATAAATATAAGCATGTCATCACATAAAACATCTCATAGAAAATGGTAGAAATAGCAAATATCCAAGTTAATGCAAACAAGAGTGCTAAAACTTAATCATCCATACACAAAACAAGTGTTTAAGAAACAAAAATAATCCTATAGTCTCTTTCCTCAATTATTTCTTTTCATCTTTCCCGACTTTGTGAGGTGATAAGCTATATTTTGAATCATACCCCTTAATTGTTTAAATTCTGAGGTCTCGTTTGGAATGGTTGGAAGTTGTTCATAGTAATCAAAGGGTTCCAATTCAATGTTAGCTATGGGGTCGAAATCTTTTTCTTCTCCATCTTCTTCTTCTTCTCCTTCCGAGGAGTCCGAGAGAGCTTTAGGCTTCTTTCCATTGACCATGAACCGTTTAGAGGGTTGTTTGGTAAGAGGTACCATTACGTGATCGGCAAAGAAATGATCATTGTTGATAGGAGATGGTTGCAATGCATTAACATACTTACAAAGTCATGTTAGGAGCATACCATATGGAAGTACCATGTTGGAAGCTTTGAATACCCCGGCCATTCTCCTCACCATGTAATAGGCGAGATTAAATGGCTTTTGGTGGATAAGACAATAAATCATTTGCACAAGACATGCATTTGGATGATCCTTGTTACCAACTACGCTAATGACGTTTTCCCTAAGGATTTCTTCCCATTTTATAAACATGGGATGCATTTCGAAAAGTTCCATTTGGAAAGGATCACGGTGAATGAGCTTTTTGTTTCGGTTGTAACGGGATTGGTCGGTCCTAACCTTGAAGATCGTATATCGAATGGTTTCGGGATCATCAAGAGGAGTATTGTAGATAGGTTTAGAATCAAGTGCAAGGTTTTGAGCGTTAATTACCCAATCTTGAGAATACATACAAATTCCTTCACAAGGAATGCGAAGAATTTGAGAAAATGTGTTGAGAGGTAGAATGAAGTTTCGTTTATTGATGATGAAGGCGATTGAAATGCTATCATCGATTTGAATGATCCTAATGCTTTTATAGAATTCAAAGATGAAAAACGGGCAAATTTGTTCATCAATGTCAAGAAGACAATCAAAGTTGATTGCCAAGAAAACTTGACGAGTGTCGTATCTTCAAAACATTCCTTGACTACGCGACCTTCGTGAATAAGTCATTTTTCAAGTCTTTTGAAGACTTTGCGATCGGTTTTTGATAGCCCTTCTTCCCGATAGTAATGGGTGAGGTAATGGACAATATCATGGTGGTATTGTTGAGTGGCTTTAGGCATGGTTGGTCTTAGAAACAAAAATACTCTAATTAGGTAAAATTAGTTGAGATGGGTTTATGGTTTTGATTTGTATTAACAATGTTGTGAACAAGATGTAATCCTAATTGTGTTAAAAGCCCCTTTTAATGATTAATTTTAAAAACTCTAATTGAATTAATTGATTAGAAATCGTGTAACCATAAACCTTAGAATGAGGATGATGGAAATTAGAACAAGTTAGTGTAATTACTTACAATGGTGTTCAAGTGAGGAATACTTGAGGGTTTGGAGTCCTATGAGGATGAAATCAATTGTTGAGTCGTTTTTGTGTTATGTGGGGAGAGGGAAACTGGTCTGTGATGTTTTTGAAATGTGTATAGCTGTGTTATGTTCTACGGTTCAGGGATCCGGATCCTGTAGACAGAAAAAGGGTTGTTTGGCTTTAATTTTGTAGTAGGCTATAAACTAGCTTACGGAACAAAATTAGTTTAAAGGTTTCAAATAAAAAGATGTTTTGGTCGACGTGATTTGATAAGTTAATTATCAAGGATCCATTTGTGACGACGGCGTTAGTTTGACGAAATCAAAAGGAATACTATTCCCGATGATGAGTAAGTCGGGAAAGTGACGAAAGAGAGACTTTTTCAAGAGACTAGCAGTTTATTTAAACAAATAAGAACTATGATATCAGCATAATCATGTAAGCTAGCTAATGAAAAAGTAAACATACTTTTATGCTTCTTGGTTTGGCTTATGACGACATAATACCAAAAATACTTCATGAGCTCTTAAAGTAATCCTTTGTACTTAGAGTAAGTAGGTTGTGATTACTTTTGGATCCTTTCTCGAACGCTGACTTCATTATTCTTTGAATAGAAATGAAGGTTTTGAAGAGATCCTAGCATGAAGATTTCTTGAAACAAATATGTTAGAATGATCTATCAATGTCCAACATGAACGAGAAAAAGAAAATGTTTTGAAATATTTCCTTCTTTGTAGTTTTCAAACATACACGGATCGTATCAAGTTTTTAAAGTACAACATACTCTAAGAAACTTGATAACGAAACTCTGATGCCAATTGTGGAAAACTAGAAGGGGGGGTTGAATAGTCTTACCAATTAAAACTTCATTTTAAAACATTTAGATTAACTTATGTCAATCTATTTGTTTGTTTATGTTGGACTTTGATAGATAGATATATAAAAGTGTAATGAAAGATAAAGAGTAAGAAGCACATAACCACGACACGAGTATTTATAGTGGTTCGGCTACAAGGACACCTTCCTTGCCCTACTCCACTCCCGAGTCACCTACTCGAGAGTTCGTAAACACTACACGACACCAATCTCCTTATGGCGGAGAAGCCTTCACAACGTCGCCTACTCTTTTTCCGGTACTAGGCTAACCACCGGGTTTTTTCACTCCAAGGTGAACCACATCTATCACAACGTCGCCTACCCTTTATTAGGTACTAGGCTAAGCACCTAGTTCTATTACTATGGAGGAACTACTACACAACGCAACACCTAATCTCAAGGAGATCCACTCCTTGTTACAACACCATCAAGGATATCACCATCCTTGGAAATAAACTAATACTATATGTATAACGATGCACCTCATCGATTATACGACCTAGGCATTCTTCCCTAATGCCACTTGATTTGATTCCTAGGCATCCTTCACTAATGCCTTTGACACAACACTTGGCACTTTTCACTAATGCCTTCGTCTTGCCACCTTTAGCATTCTTCTCTAATGCTTTTGACAC